>CM067373.1:95926283-96318783 GCA_034401795.1 Chaetoderma sp. LZ-2023a | reverse complement strand
CTCAGTTTTGCATCAGATGAACTGTTTCGATGAACAGATGTGTGCACGGCACTTGACTGTATCACCTAGAGTATGCTGGTGGCGAAAGCAACTCATGTATCACTGACGCTGTACAACCATATCAACAGCGCGTCTCTAAATGCAGTTGTAAATAAGTTTGACGCATGTCACCCCAAACATCTACATACTATCACCCAATGTCTCTGGCCAGACAAAATTATTTCAAACAACACGTTATACACGACCGTGCGCATTGTCAGTGGAAGAGGTCTAGCAAAGATGTACCTTTGCCATTAGCCACGCCTGCAGAGAAGGGGCTGGGATTTGCTGTACTCGCTTACTCGGAGCCAAAAATGTCCGTTTCTTTGCGCCTAGTGACTGACGACGTGACTGGTAGGCCTTTTAAACCATTAATAGTGACATTTGCATTCAACTAATAATTTTTTAACAGCAACATGTTATAATTTTAAGTTTTAATTCTGGATTTTTTTGTTTATAGATACTAGATTTTTTGGTTCGATTTTCACATTTCTTGTTTATTGAATCACATGCAATTATCATCATTTATTTATTTTTATTTAATAGCGTTATCTTTCAGTTACATCTTATTTTTTATTTTCAATATTTTTTCATAATTTCCGTTTTTAGAATTAGTTTCACAACCTGTCCTTCACCCTCCTAAAGAAATAAAGTAATTATAATCTAGTAGCATAGATAATATATTATACAGACTCTTATCCCTACCTCAGTTAAATGAGTAACTGAATGGTGTGTGTCATTGCCTGAAAGATTGTCTAGTGCATCTACGGAAATAGATGCCTTTCTTGTCGGCCGACACGTTGTGTCTCTGTGATCTAGGAGGATGAATGGATGAAGGAGTTCAGCATTTAATCAGACTCACGATGTTGCTTGAAGGCCATATTGCGTAATCGTGATTTCTTTATTTCAATGCGAGTTGGTATTTAACTACTGTTATATTCGTTTCACGGTTATTCATTATTTCTGATTTAGATCATCATTCTGGATCATAGGATCATGAACTCAGAAATGACCACATCGGATTGCCCTGTAGGTCGGGCTTAGAATACACCTTCCGTATCCTCTGCGTGTCGTAAGAGGCGACTAAAGGAGGTACGGGTGAGGTAACCCTGACAGAAACCTCGAGTGCTGAAGACTGAGGTTCCAGGCCGCACGGCGCACTCTAATAAACCATGGATCCACGCACTTAACGCTTATGATCATGTCGATAGTCACTTACAGGACTGGCGGTATGATCCGCGAACGAAAAGAAGAAGAAGAAGAACCACATCGGATCTTTGACGACACGATCATCAATATTCACGATCTTCTGTTTAAAACGATCTGATGTGTTCAAGGATTACGTGTAGGAGACTACCCGTAACAACCACGTCAAGCGTTCGATGGCGCCCACTCGTTAGTTGGCACCATCGACCAGGTGAGGCGGTTGCTATGGGTAGTATGCTACACGTACTTGATATAGGCAATCGAGCATCCACATAGAAGAGTCTGTCTGCGTAAGGGAAAGTTGATGGCATACTGGTTCCCGCATACGCTGAATCTGCCAATAGCTTTACAAAATTACGTCAAGCGCCATTTTACTTCTCACCGAGATTCGTCATGTGAACCGCATTTGTTAAGCTGGTAGGATCGTCAGATTATAACCTGTGATCTGGATCATATATTCCTGCAGAAACGAACATGACAGGTGCTCTGACGTAACTTTGTAATGTGAACACAATGCATCTCGTATCTAACCAGAATCTCATAGGATCAGTTACAGCGACCCATGTTGGCTAGTTATTTTATCATCCCGATGTCTTGGAGGTGTTTTACTCTAATTACATATGTGCTAGTATGAACGCAAACCTTTAATTTCGAAACAATATCACCTCAGTTTTGCATCAGATGAACTGTTTCGATGAACAGATGTGTGCACGGCACTTGACTGTATCACCTAGGGTATGCTGGTGGCGAAAGCAACTCATGTATCACTGACGCTGTACAACCATATCAATAGCGCGTCTCTAAAGGCAGTTGTAAATAAGTTTGACGCATGTCACCACAAACACCTACATACTATCACCCAATGTCTCTGGCCAGACAATATTATTTCAAGCAACACGTTATACATGACCGTGCGCATTGTTAGTGGAGGAGGTCTAGCAAAGATGTACCTTTTCCATTAGCCACGCCTGCAGAGAAGGGGCTGGGATTTGCTGTACTCGCTTACTCGTAGCCAACAATGTCCGTTTCTTTGCGCCTAGTGACTGACGACGTGACTGGTAGGCCTTTTAAACCATTAATAGTGACATTTGCATTCAACTAATAGTTTTTTAACAGCAATATGTTATAATTTTAAGTTTTAATTCTGGATTTTTTTGTTTATAGATACTAGATTTTTTGGTTCGATTTTCACATTTCTTGTTTATTGAATCACATGCAATTATCATCATTTATTTATTTTTATTTAATAGCGTTATCTTTCAGTTACATCTTATTTTTTATTTTCAAATATTTTTTCATAATTTCCGTTTTTAGAATTAGTTTCACAACCTGTCCTCCACCCTCCTAAAGAAATAAAGTAATTATAATCTAGTAGCATAGATAATATATTATACAGACTCTTATCCCTACCTCAGTTAAATGAGTAACTGAATGGTGTGTGTCATTGCCTGAAAGATTGTCTAGTGCATCTACGGAAATCGATGCCTTTCTTGTCGGCCGACACGTTGTGTCTCTGTGATCTAGGAGGATGAATGGATGAAGGAGTTCAGCATTTAATCAGACTCACGATGTTGCTTGAAGGCCATATTGCGTAATCGTGATTTAGTTATTGTAATGACAGTCAGTAGTGTTTGTTACTAAGATTATTTTCGTTTCTCAATTATCTGATTTGTAGCATCAATCTGGATCATAGGATCATGAACTCATCAAAGAAACTTAGGATCATTTTTAACAAAACGATCATCAATATTCCTGATCTTTTACTGAAATGATGTGATGTGCTCAGTGAGTACGTGTATCAGACTTCCCATAACAACGAATAAAGTAATGTACCCACCACTCCTTATACCGCACACAACAACAACACATACATCCACCAACAACAGCTCATTAGAGAGCAACAGGCAATGCATAGACCCCCTAGCAACATCGTAAATTTTAATTATTCAGTTTTTACATTTATTTTGCAACACTTCGGGTTGTGGTGGAGGTGGTGGGGGGGGGGGTAGCAGCAACATAAACCTTTGTGGACGCACATCTAAGAGCGAATCATTGCCCAAATACACACAGGTGTAAGCGGCCAGTAAACCAAATAAACAGCCCAACCAACCAACCTAACCATCAACGGTCTGAGTGTATCTGACGGATGTTTTCAAACAGGCGCAGCAGCAGGACACTGAACACCATGATCGTCATGCTGGGAGGGTTTCCAATGTTATTACCGGTATCGCTGCTGAATCTGAGACAGATTGATGTTCAATACTTTCAGCAGCTAATATCATAGGTTGCTGCATTTACTGGCATTCATCAATCAAGCAAACATTTGCTGAACCTTCTGGGTGCAACCAATTACTGAACCTGTCATTATCATGACGTCATCATTCAATAGTGATATCATTGGTCAAAATTGTTATCTCTTTGTTAACATGTCCGAGGCCATATGTATACTTGTGTAGCTAACCAGATATTCATAACCGGATAAAATATTGATATAAATATTAAACGTGATGAATTAGTTGTAAAAACAGCTCAGCAAAATATTTCGCGGCATTACTTTCAGTTATACGGCTTTCAGAATTACCAACATGATAACGAAGTATAGCAGGTTATAGCAATAATAATAAACACTATACAGAATGAAATATGTCATACAAAGTAAGATATCGTGGGCAATTTGTTTCTCGTCTCTCGCACGTTGGTTGATTCTTAGTGTCTTCAGCTGCAAGGTAAATGCATTTTTTCTGGCGATCAATACACCAGTGCCAAATGGGAGAACAATACACGAGCGCCAAATGGGAGATCAATGCATGAGCACCAAATGGGAGATCAATACATTAGCGCCGAATAGGAGATCAGTACATGAGCACCAAATGGCGGGGTCCAATCTGTTACGCGAGTATCTGATGTCATAATCAAAATACGTCACATGTTAACCGATGTCACAATCAAAATGACGAACACTATAGCTCAGTCACGAAAATGAAAAGAATTCGTCACACAGTTACCTTTATTGCTAACTTGGAATACAGACTCTGTGAATCTAGGCTTCAAAGTTTCAAATCGATTCGAACACCAATAAAAGTGGGCTGAGGTTAGCTAGCAATGGGCGGAGGTTAGCTAGTAATGGGCGGAGGTTAGCAAGCAATGGGCGGAGGTTAGCTAGCAGTGGGCGGAGGTTAGCTAGCAATGGGCGGAGGTTAGCTAGCAATGGGCGGAGCTTAGGTAGCAGTAGGCGGAGGTTAGCTAGCAGTGGGCGGAGGTTAGCTAGCAATGGGCGGAGCTTAGCTAGCAGTGGGCGGAGGTTAGATGGCAGTGGGCGGAGGTTAGCTAGCAATGGGCGGAGGTTAGCTAGCAATGGGCGGAGCTTAGCTAGCAGTGGGCGGAGGTTAGCTAGCAATGGGCGGAGGTTAGCTAGCAATGGGCGGAGGTTAGCTAGCAATGGGTGGAGGTTAGCTAGCAATGGACGGAGGTTAGCTAGCAATGGGCGGAGCTTAGCTAGCATTGGGCGGGGTATATAGCTAGAAATGGATGCCTCTCTTAGCATCGCCTGGTACCTGCATTTCATATTTATCGATGATTATTGAGGATGGTGCTTTCTGCCTCAGACTTAGCCTGACATTTTCTCACTTCCATTTTAGGTCATACTGATGCGATTATGGCTATTAACCAGAATGCACTGATCCATGCCAACGTCTGCTTACCTGTAGTGGCTATAATTATTGGCTTCCTCGCTGCTTGGTCAGCAGAGGTCTCTCCCGCTTGATGTGACGCAAGAACTGCTAAGACCATGTACCGTCCAGTCCCCTGCGCCTGTCACACCACTTCCTCACCATGTTTAAGTTTTATAGAATCGACGACTCTCATACACCAGGTTGGAGCGGAATACCGGTAACTGCTGCTGCCACGATGGAGGAGGGGGGGGGGGGGGTGGGGAGTTTGGGATGGCGTGTCGTCGTCTGTTACATTACTCGTCAAGCAGCCTAGAACATGCTAAAGAACACTTCCTGATTGAACACTTTATTGAATTCCATCAGCAGCGTCGAACTGTTGTGGATTGTAAAACGGTCTGAAGAGAAATCATTGTCAACTATATTCCTTAGTTTCCGGTAACACAACATTGTATCTGTGTGATGTGATTGCTTTATTCTAATGGCGATTAACTATCTGAGTGCTGCAAGTCACCAACCTATAATATCAATGGCTAATGACTTTGGACATGTTAAACATTTTGGAAACAATTTCACTGAGCTGAGCCACCAAAAACTTTCAGTCAATTTCTTTTCAAAATATTTGGCATATCCAGAGTTAATCTCCCATGGAGAAGGTTGTCTGTAGACAATCAGCAGGCATACAATTACGGAAACCTGTACTTCATCACACAAACACCTGTTCCCGGTAGCGAAGTAGACAGACACCTGGACTGTGCGCTGGTGAACCGGACGCTACATAATATTCAGGTATAGCGTTATATAATGTTGAAACATAGTTACCATGTATGTGTACATATACTACAAATAACGAGTTGTCATTTAACTTAGATTAATTAAGTAAACAGATACAAAAATATGGCTCGCCAATTGTCGGTAAATGGGCCCCTCATGTTTTACTGTAAATTTTGATAAAAGATTTTCTTTACTCCAAACTTAGGCGGAATGTTCCCCATGGTGTCTCGAACAGGTCTGCCAATTTTGTGTCCAAAGGCTAAAGCGCAACATTAACAGATTTCAGCACCATTGTTTCAAAAATGACATTTTTCAAGCATTTTTCAATAACTCTAATGGAGTGATCTTTTCCTAACTTCGGCTGATGTTTGTGTGTGTTTTCCAGAAGTGTATGCCAATTTTGCCGTTAAAAAATAAAACGCAATGTTCAGCAACAGCTTTCAACAACATTTTCTCCAAAATAGAAACTATACACCTTACGGCATCCCGAATGAAAAAAATATATCAGCGACGCGTGAATTGGACAAATTTGTTCATGTTATCAAATTTTTTGCATATTTTATTGACAGATAAATTGTATTTTGTCATAATTCTTGGACCCTGAGTACTCAAATAAAATGTAAGAAATGGTTAAATATTTTGAAAGCTGACTTGGGTGGAAACTGTTGCTGTTAATTGCAAAACTAGGTTGCTAGCAAGGCTAAATATTTTGAATTAATTTAAAGAAGATTTCATTTTACTACCTCATTGAGAGAAATTAAATCGTGGAAATCGTTTAGACTTTCTAAAATTAAATAAAAAATATGGGTCCTTCGCTTGTAATTAGATATCTGTAGGTTACTTCCTTACACTGAGATCACCTAGTTTGTAGTTCGCTGAGGTCACATACAAAAGGGGCCTAATGGCTCGATGAATTGGTTCATAATCGATTCTTCAATTCTCATGTGAAAGTTTAACATGTTACAACGGACACCTGTTTATGGCACAAAATCATGGGGGTTCCACACATTTTAAGAAATCACAACTATTTGCCCCTAAACGCAACCTACTAAAGGGAGTGATCCGTATTAAATGACTATCCGTTTTAATGACAATATTTGATGGCTAATCCGATGGACATTATATACAAGTTTTAGAGTAACGCATGTTAACAATACAGAATCCATTTCTAGATATGTCACGTGCATTTCCAGCACTTCGTACGCGAGTTTGTATGGATTTAACACCTTGAAATCTGAATTCGCAAAAATATTAAATTACAGGTACATACAATGGCCTTCAAAATATTCAACGAAAAGGCGATTAAATTGTCAATTCACCAAATACATAGGCACACAACACAGACTGTTCATATCAGACTTTTACACCTTTTCTCACACACCTACCCCATTTGTTTATGACATTACCTAACAGAATTCTCTCTACTGATTGTTGTGATGTCAAATAGCAAGTAAACTATGTTGATCATGACGTCAGATTCTGGAATAAAACATTGAATCCCTCCAAAGGCTTTAAGTCTAATCCTAAAAGTAATCTAGATTTGAATAAATAATGGGTTAATCACCTTTTAGCTATGCCCTGCCCATTTCTGTCTAAGCTCCGCCCACTTTTCCCGTGTTGGGATCGATGAAACTCTGAACTCCCTCAATCCCAACATCCAGAAAACCATACAGCATGCTGTTGAAGATTTTATCTATGGCAGCAACATAAGCCAGCTAAATTAGTTTCAAAATATCCAACTGTATGATTATTAAAGTAAAGACATACAATTCCTACACGTGACAGAGTTTTAAACGCTCATTACGGACTTTTCTCCATATGTCGATTGTGACATCAACCGACATATGACATAATTTATTCTGATGCCAATACTTGAGTGACAAATTCGATTCATCAATTATCGTTTAGAATCGTCGAAAGACTCTTTTGGTGATTATAATCTTTATAAGTGAACGATCTTCGCTTGTACTCTATTCGAACACATACCACTAGTGGTTACATCTTTCTATCTTTCTCTCAGACCTGTACCTATAGAGTCACATCATATTCTCTGACATCTTGCTTGTTGATACTTTCATTTGCCGCGTTTCTGCTCACTAAGCCGATGACTTATGTTGACACTGACATTTCACATTGCCATACGGTCTGCAGGGGTTATTAATGCCGGGAGAATTGAGGCTGCACATAGAGAAAACCTTTGCTATGTTGCATAGGGAATGTGGTGATAATCCGATTACATAACAGAATCAAAACCCATGAATAGTACCGGCTTACAAAGCTACCCATATCTCTACAGGTTTCTATATAATGATGTGCGGGTATTATTGAACAGAGTAGTTGTAACCACGTCTTGCGTCAAATTAATTGGTAAAGTTTGAAACTTTAATATTTGTGAACTGTCTACTTTGCATCTGAAAATATGACTGAAGCTACTTCTACTGATCCCCTTCATTTGCATGAAAGATTAATTTCTGGCCATGATGTCTATTTCTATATAAGCCCAGCCCATGTTTCCTGTTCTCGGAGTCAATACTTACAATGCCGGCAGAGGACGCCTCTGCAGAATCACTTCTGTCACTGATGAATCTGAAAGTACCGACATATTGATGTTCCGTATCTTCAAGACCTGTTGTCTAGGTCACTGTAGCTACTCTCATTGATCAAACAATCAAATTATACAGCCAATCACATGCTTACTTAGCTCTCTGAGTACATCCAATTACTGAATCTGCGATATTCGTAACCCGATAAAAATATTGTTTTTAATATTAAACTTGATGAGTTGTTCTTTAGAAAAGATCAAGAAAATCCTTTAACGGCTTTCAGAATTACCAACATGAGAACGAAACACAGCTGTTATAGCAAATATAATAACGACTAAGACCGCTATAGAATGTCATACAAAGTAACATGTCATGGCAATTTGATTATTATTATTCATGCACTGGTTGATACTTAATGACGTGAAATGCAAGTTAAAGGTATATTTTCCGGACATCTATATGTGACCACCACAAGGAGAATCTGATCTGCCACTCAGGTAGACGACCTTATAGTGAAATATGTCACATGATAGCTGTCTTCACAATCAAAATGGCGCATACCTCTGTCCCAAAAATCGAAAAGTCTGTCATGAAGTGTATTAATTTAATAAACATTCTGTTTACTAGTTTGTTTTGACATAAGCAGCATTATCACCACGGCACAGGGGCGCCGGAAGCAAATTTGAGGGGTGGGGTCCGATTCCACAAAAGGGCGTGCTGGATGGCATTGTCTGGAGGAAGATATGAAGGGTGCTCGGGGAAACCGACCTACCTAACCACCACAAGAAGAAACATTTAAAGGTGTAGGTTCATGACCCGATTTCTTGCATTCTGAGTTTTTTATGATTGCGTGTAAATGTTAGAGCAATGTTAAGCGAAGAACGTATTTATTCTTTGGTCAATTGAACCTATTCCCAATTCACAATGCGAGCTAACCGGTTGTTGTGTCAGGTGCACGCGTTAAGGGTGCGTGCATTCGTGCATGTGTCTTCATGGCGGACCTTTGCAGTTTGCCTTGAAAACTTTTAATTGGACCTTAGTTCCTTATGATATTTGCAATCTTGTGAAAACTAGGCTATCCAAGACAAATCAACCAATCATGTTGTACATGTGAACAACGTTTGTTCAGCTGTTGCCTTAGATGAAGACCATGAAGTTTCTTGAGGTTCATGTCAAGTAGTTTCACAGAAGGTCTTTAAATGTAATTTTTTACGAAGTCCAGGATGGTCACCAACATAATCGGCCACGCAGCTTCCCGGGACAAAACCTGGTTCGAACCATATGGATCCTTCCTGTCAAGTGATAGTAGTAGTAGTAGTAGTAGTAGTAGTAGTAGTAGTAGTAGTAGTGGTAGTGGTAGTAGTAGTAGTAGTAGTAGTAGTAGTAGTAGTAGTAGTAGTAGTAGTAGTAGTAGTAGTAGTAGTAGTAGTAGTAGTAGGACTCGCCTAAAGAATAAGAGGGACAGATGTTGGATGAATAGACATATGAGGTAGCAACACAGTTACGCCAAATCAGTAACAAACTATTCAACAGCTAGTGTGTATGGAATAAGTAATTTAAATTATAATTTCGCAGCCTATTACTTGGCTATACTGCCGTGTGGGTGTCAGAGGTACATTTGGGGCGGGATATTCAAAGGAGGCCTTCAAATGTCTCATTTCTTTTTCGTGTGGATGGTGGCATCATCTTTTATGGTTAGAACTCAAAGGCTTGACATAGCTAAACATGTGTATCCCGACACTACGAGCTGGTAGGGGTAGGGGGCTCATACTCATATAAATAGCACAGCATTCGAAAATCCAGGAGGATGATATTTATTACTTAGAGATGTAGGAGATATAGGAGATGGCTCCTAAGCACATCTAATGTGTACATTCCTCGCATGGAGGCTCCAGCCACACCCTCCCCACGTTCGATATATGTGTGGGTGTGGGCATGAGGTGGGGGTGGGGTGGGCGACAACAAATCTTAGACACATTCCTCAAATACCCCCAACCGACATTGCACTTCGGCCATGCGTATATAAATTATTTCTACCCTTGCCTCTGCTTCACACGTCAATCAAAAATTTGATTTTGAGGGTTGCTGTTAATGCTAATATGCCTTAGTTTTTCCACGTTGCTGCACCCAGCCGCCCATCATCGCACACATATTCTATTCTACCCACAAAGTAAAGAATTAACGGAGCGTGGGCCAGTACCTTACCTTTACTTGCAAAGATACATGCAACGTTTACAGATTAAAAAAAGGTCAATATGTCACATGTAACTGCCACTACATAAATAGCGTTTACATTGGTGATTTGATTCGGACTAGAAGCACTCCCATATTACTTTATGGACTTGTGTTAATGCCAAAACAACCGAACTTTAAGACAACTGCTCAGTCTGCTGTAAACATTCTAAAAATATTGTTTGAAGTTCTAAAGTAAAGTTTACTCATTTTTCACATAGAAACAGGTAAAGGGCACAGCTGACCCCGCTTCCCCCTACCTAAAGGGCAACATCGTTACCTTGAAATTTAGATTCAAATCACTTTCAACACCAGTAAAAGTGGGCAGAGCTTAGTTAGAAATGGACGGGCAGAGCTAGAAATGGATCCCTCTTTTAGGAGCAACCCTTATCAGGATATCATATTTATCGATTATCAATGAGTATCTTTTTTGCCTCAGACTAAACACAGACAGGTTATTTTCTGGCAGCTATTGCGAGTCATACTGACGCGAGTAAAACAAAAATATGGCTATTAACCTAAATGTCCATGTCCATGTCAATATCTGATGGCATATAGTGTCTATGCTTGTTGGATCGCTCGTGACTTGATCAGCTGATATCTCCCCTGCATGTTGTGACACAAGAACCGCTAAACCCCCCCCCCCAACCTAACACCACACCCCCATCCAGTCATCTGCGCCTGTTCGCCTCATGGCTAAGTTGTATCCAATCAATATCTATAATACACCAGGTTAGCGTGGAATACCGGTAACTGCTGCTGTAGCGATGGGCCAGGGTTTGAGATGGTGTGTCATTTGCTGCATTACTCGTCAACCAGCCTAGAACATGCTAACCGACATTTCCTGATTGAATACTTTATTGAATTCCAACAGCATCGTCGAACTGTTGTGGACTGCAACACGGCCTGGAGAGAAATTGTCAACTATACTCTCTAGTTTCCGATAACACAACATTGTATCTGTGTGATGTGATTGCTTTATTCCAATGGCAATTAACTCTGTCTGCTGCAAGCCACCAACCAAAAAATACAATGGGCAGGTTTAAAATCTTGAAAACAATTGGATTAAGAGCCAATAACTTTCAGTCAAATTGTTAAAAAAAAAAATTTATCATATCCAGAGTTAAACCCCATGGACAAAGTAGGCTGTTTAGCCCTGTAGGTGGGGCTTAGAATACACCTTCCGTCTCCTCTGCGTGTCGTAAGAGGCGACTAAAGGAGGCAAGGGTGAGGTAACCCTGACAGAAACCTCGAGTGCTGAAGACGGATGTTCCAGGCCGCACGGCGCACTCTAATAAACCATGGATCCACGCACTTAACGCTTATGATCATGTCGATAGTCACTTAGGACTGGCGGTATGATCAGCGAACGAAAAGAAGAAGAAGTAGGCTGTAAAAATCGGCAGTAGCAGTTAAGGAAGCCTTTACTTCATTAGACAAACGCCTGTTCCCGGAAGCGAAGTAGCCAGACACTTGAGTGCGTGCTGGTAAACCGGAAGCTAAATAGCGTCCAGGTATTGCAGTATATAATGTTGAAGAGGTGTTGCAGTGTACATATACTACAAACGACAGTTGCCATGTAATATAGATGCATTATCGTAATTTCATTTTAGATATTGCTAATAAAGTAAGCAAACACGTATGTGTATCTCATCAATTGTCTGTGCATGGATCCGAAAGGCTTACGTTATATTCTAAAAAAAATTCTTCAGAGAATATTTAGTTTTTATTCTATATTTTGTAGATTTTGTGGACCGATACACTTTATTTTATCATAACATTTGAACCCGAATACCCAAATACAAAGAATAACATACCGTGTAATACATATTGTGTTAAATATCTTGGCCTTGATTTGACTTGAAGCTGTTGCTGTCTGTTGCATTGTTAGACTGCGTCCCAACGTATCTCCGTATAAAATATACGGAGATAGGTGTGACGTCGCTGTATGCACTCATCCACAGATTGCTTTCAATTTAGCATAAACATATTTAACAGCTTACACGAAGTAAAGATTCCGGACTCCGGATTCTCAGCCAAATTTGTTTCAAAATATTCCAAAGAAATCAATAACATTTTTAGCTCAGCTGAGTCGTCAGTAAGCTCGGTTATAGTGACGACCCCTCGTCCGACGTCCGTCCGTCTGTATGTACGTCCTAGACAATGGAGGCTCCTGTCTTTATGTCTGAATGGAGTTAGATCAAATCTGGTACAAATAATCAGATTGACATCTAATATTGTTGTGGAGAAATTGAATCTTATTCGATGTCAAGCACAAGAGTTATCCACATTTAACTTTTTTCTACAATATGGGAACTAATGAGGAAAATTATTTCTTCGGTGGCACATTTGGTCATATATAGGGCTAATCAATTCCAACCTGGTGGGTGTGTAGCATTGGCCATAAGCTGCCACCGATAAATGGACCAAGTCACTCTTACAGAGTTTCTGAATAATATAGGTCAAAGGTAACCTTTGTCATTGAAACCAAAGTTAATTATTGAGGCAGCGCTTTTTATCACCTTTTAAATGATGTATTTGAAATCTGGTCAGAATTATGCTATAGCAATTTAATACGAGCAATATGCAAATAAACGTGATCTAATCTCATTATACATAGGGGTTATCTCACTTAACAATGTTCTACAGTACGGGAACCAAACGTACGGTGTCCCATTTCATGTTTCGTTATTTTAGAGATATTGACTTCTAGTTGTGTGGGTGCGTGCTTCTACGCACGGGTTATCACACGTATACGAATTAGGTCAGTCGCCATATTTTACCGATAATATAGTTTAAATGGAATTTAAATTGGAACCGATATCAAATTATTCAGTCAGTCATTTGTGCCATCTGAAAAATGTATACCAAATCTGGGCAAAATGATTCTATAGGTATCTACAATGGAGAGTTTTAGCTATGCCCCGCCCATCACTAGCTCAGCTCCACCCACACGCGCTCGTCTTGGGATCGATCTCTGAACTCCCTGACTATCAATTTCCAGAAAACTATACAGGTAAGCTGTTGAATATTTTGAAACTAATTTGACTGGGCGCTGTTGCTTTCTATGACAACAACAGCGCACAGTCAAATTAGTTTCAAAA
Source organism: Chaetoderma sp. LZ-2023a (assembly GCA_034401795.1). Classification (NCBI taxonomy): domain Eukaryota; kingdom Metazoa; phylum Mollusca; class Caudofoveata; order Chaetodermatida; family Chaetodermatidae; genus Chaetoderma; species Chaetoderma sp. LZ-2023a. The sequence goes on along the minus strand of CM067373.1, from coordinate 96,305,217 downwards.
TATTCCACAGTATGTTTCTTAAACAGCAAAAACGTACAATTCGTATAACGTGTTAACTATTAAGTGTTAAAGGCCGGCTTAATCGAATCATTCATGACCTCATGTGACGTCAGCGTACACGTGGCGTAGGTGATTATGACGTCATATGATTGAGTGAGGAAATGGATTCATGAATTGGCAATAAACAAATGCCGCTTATAAGAGGTCAAGCTTTATCGTCACGGCCCTTGTGAATTTGTGTATATGTTGAAGCTAATAGCGATATATAATACTTTGTTGTTACGTCTCGTGATGCTTAGAGATATTGACTTCTAAATTGGTGGATGTGTACCTATGAGCATACGCTACCACGCAGGTACGAACGAGATCAGTCTGAACTAGTTTCTAGAGAATATGTATCAACGATTAAATTTTATATTAGAAACAATAATAACACCCTCAACTAACATATTTTTATTATTTTGATCAATTTAGACAAACTATATTGACATCACTATTAGGCACATATAGGCTTAATAGGTTTCGATGCTAGGCAGCTTAGAGTCAAGGCCATTAGACCTCTTGGTTCGCGGTGATGTTGAATTAGGAATACGTAATATACTTTAAAAGCATATAATTTTAACAATTTTTTTTTGCAAGCATTGTTGTTTGAACGTGTGCCTTTCACCAAAGACGTATAATTCAGACCCTTCTCGTGACGGAAAAATACTTGATTGACAGATCGGATCCTTCCATTGCGTTCACTTTCATTGGAAAGCTGTGTGAAAACAAGGAATATCACAGTTTCTCAGTACATTTCCAGTTTTAGCTACGCCCAGCGCATCACTAGATACGCTCCACCCACACCTCGCTCGTGTTGGGATCGCTCGATCCCTGATCTCCCTAACCACGTAACCTGTTAAATATTTTGAAGCTAATTTGACTTGGCGCTGTTGCTGCCTATGGCAGCAACAGCGTCCAGTTAAATTACTTTCAAAATATTCTACATAATGTTTATTGAATGGTAAAGACAGACAATTCGTACAACGTGCCGGACTAGTAAGCGTCAAAGACGGACTATTTCGAATCATTCATGACGTCATGATTATGACGTCATCCTACACGTCACGTAGTTGATTATGACGTCATATGATTGAGTGAGGAAATGGATTCATGAATTACGTGGTCAATCTAGAAACTGTGTAATTTTCATAACAAATGAATTTACGAGATAACTTATTTTTTAATTTGATGATAAGTTGATATATTTGGTGATAAGATTGGCTACAATTTACTGTTCAGAAGCGAGTTTATATTCTTATAAAAGCAAAGGATATTATACACGCAAGAAATTAACAAACGGTATGTATTGTTATTCAAATAATATGATTTGTTCACCCTTATTTCTTATTATTTCCTTTGCCCAACATGGAGAATAGGGTCCTGTTCACCTGCACGCATATCTGCTTACACGCCTGCGTGTCTCTCTACTTACCTGTCTGCCTGCCTGGCTGCCTGCCACTCTGCCTGGCTGCCTGCCTGCAGTCGGTCTGGTACACGGTCGGCAAGTCATTCGCTCATTCAATCAAATCCTAATATGCAGCTGGTGTCGGATCCTAAATTATTAGCGCTCAGCCACCACCCAGACCGGTGAGTCACAACTCAGGATATAACATTTTGGAAAACGACTGGATGTACTCTGTGATTTCAATCTTACCTATCATCAGGATATTACAGGCAATCATTAAAGAAATCAGGTGGATAGACAGCCATGACGTAATACGTATTGCACAGCGATTTAAATGAAATTTAACTTGGAATCCATATTAAATTGTTCACTTAGTAATTTTTGTCATCCGAAAAATGTGTACAAACTCTGGTCAAGATGGTCCTATAGGCATCTACAATTGGCAAATGTGCAAATGATGTTTGTAAGAGGTCAAAGTTTATTGTCATGGCCTTTGTGATTTGCATGACCATGGAGCGCATCATCAACCAGCGGTTGCAGTGGTACCTGGAGTCGGAGAACATTATAGTTTCAGAGCAGGCCGGCTTCAGAAGATACAGGAGCACAGAAGATCAAACAACACATCTTGCACAGGTCATAGAGGACACTTTTCAAGCCAAGAAGGTGATGCTAGCTGCCTTTATCGATCTGCAGAAGGCATTTGACAAGGTGTGGAAGGATGGCCTCCTCGTGAAGCTTCGGCGCACAGGCATCGGTGGCAACATGTTCCGATGGACCAAGTCATATCTACACAATCGCAGAGCTAGGGTGCTGGTGGATGAACAATCTGGACAGAACGTATTGCTGAGACAAGGGGTGCCACAGGGCGGAGTATTATCACCAACTCTGTTCATACTCTTCATTAATGACATTGTAGCAGAGCTGCCCAATGGGATCCAAGCAGCCCTCTATGCAGATGACCTCGTACGCTGGTGCACCGAGGAGTACACAACGACTGCCACGTACAGAATCCAGTTCGCCTTGGACAGAATTACAGCTTGGGCCAATCGCTGGTGCATTACCATCAACAAAGAAAAATCATCAGCCATGCGATTCTCACTGTCCACCAAAACCAAGGTTGGCAATCTGACACTAGGCGGTACTCCACTCGAGTACGAGGACCAGCAGACATACCTGGGAGTCAACTACGACAGAAGATTAACATGGAAGGAGCACATACAGAATGCAGAGGCAAAGGCCAGAAGAAAGCTAAACATTATGAGGAAGCTGGCAGGAACAAAGTGGGGTGCCAATGAAAGGATCCTCAAGACCATCTACCTAGGTGCCGTACGACCACACCTTGAGTATGGATCCAGCTCATGGATGACAGCAGCTAAATCTCATCAGCAGAACCTCGACAGAGTACAAAACCAGGCACTGCGCATCATCACTGGTGGAATGAGATCAACACCAATAGAAAACATAGAGCAGACAGCAGGCATCCCCCCACTTAGCAAAGGAAGGGAATGCAAAGCACTGATGCAAGCTGCAAAGTTCAAATCGTTCAGCAACCACCCGATGAAGATTAGGCAAGCGCAGCTGTCATCAGGAAAACCTAAAAGACCAAGTTTTGTGAAAGAGACAAAAGCACTTCAAAGGAAACACCAAGAAATGTTGCCAGCACAAATAGAAGACCCAAACCACACCCTTGATCCTCCAACCTGGGAAAGCAAACTAGAGAGCATAGGTATTCGCACCACAGTACCTCATCTCACAACCAAAGATGAACACAGTGATGTGAGCAAGAAGGCCCTGACCCTAGCCATGCTGGAAGAAATGTACCCTCAGGAGACATGGATAAGGATCTACACAGATGGATCAGCCAAACATGCAATTGGGAGCGGAGGTGCCGGACTGCACATACGGTATCCAAACGGACAACATGACTCAGCTGCAATACCGACGGGCAAACACTGCACAAACTACAGAGCTGAAGTCGAAGCACTGGTTCATGCAGCTAATACCATGAGCAGAACAGCGGACCCTTGAGGCTATCACCAAAGGTAAGCTGCTACAACTTGAAGAAGCACTACAAACCATCAAATGCTTTCGGATAGTATTGCAGTGGATCCCCTCACACTGTGGAGTTCAAGGAAATGAGGAAGCAGACAAGATGGCAAAGGTGGGTGCAGAAGAGTATCAGACAGAAACCATGGTTACCCATACAGAGATGAAGACTATCATCAAGTTACTCTATAGAACACCTCAATCAGAAGATGCCTACCATCATCTCTCCAGGCCAGAGCAAGTGACCATTTTTCGTCTCAGAACTGGACACAACAGACTAAACAAACACATGTACAGGCGGTTCCACCTTACGACATCGCCCGCTTGTCTTTGTGGAGAAGCAGAACAGACCATAGAGCACATACTTCAATGCTGCAGTACGTATCAGCTGCTGAGAGAAGAGATCTGGCCTTTGTCAACCTCTTTTCTTGAAAGGCTGTATGGGCATGTGGAAGAACTGCAGAAAACCACAGATTTCATCTTGAGAACGGCTCTCCAAGTGTGATACCAGCGATCGAAAAGAAGAAGAAGAAGAAGAAGAAGAAGAAGAAGAAGAAGAAGAAGAAGAAGAAGAAGAAGAAGAAGATAATAACACTTTCAACCAAAATATTTTTTAATTATTTTGATTAATTTGTAGCAACTATATAGAAATCCCTAGTTGGAACATGCAGGCTTAACGCCCCTTGTGTCAACAACGCCTCCGAGTCTCAAAATACAACTTGATATATCAATTAAACCTTTTGATGGCCAATATTTCTCAAGATATAGAAACTGTAATTTTCAAACAAGTGAGTTTTAGGTATTAACTTAATTTTAAGATAAGCTGCGATATTTCCTGATAAGACTGGTTACTCTTTTCTGTTCTGACGCGAGTTTATATTCTTATAAAAGCAACGGATATTACACACGCAATAAACCAACTAACGGTATGTATTGTTATTCAAATATTTTGATTTGTTCACCATTACTTATTATTATATGCCTCGACCAGCGAGGAGAAGAGGGTATCGCTCGCCTGCCTGCCTGCCTGCCTACCTACCTACCTACGGGGCTGTCTGTTATGTAAATCTATCGCCCGGTCGGTCGTTCGGTCTGTCAGTCGGTCAGTTGGCTGGTCAGTCAGTAAAATTGGCACACGGTCGATCGGCCAGTGATTCGCTCATACAATCAAATCCTAATATGTAACTGGTGGCGATCATAAATTGTTAGCACTAATCCCCCAACCAGGCCGATTGAATCACAACTCAGAATATACCGTTTTGGAAAACGACTGGATGTGCTCTAAGATTTCAATCATACCTAACATCAGGATATTGGAAGCATCCATTAAAGACATCACTTAGATAGACAGCCATGGTGTAATAAGTATTGCACAGCGATTTGCCGTCTAAGTTTCTGCCAAAAGTGATGGGGAACTCACCTAACTAACGAAATCCTTTACTAGAAGTCAATAAATAAATTTCGAAACGGAAAGCATATGATTCCAGTGACCAGTTCACACGCTTACTAAAACACTGCATTGTCCTTGTTAGGTTCTTGGATTAAATTATCATTGGTTGACTCTACTGGATATTTAACAAGACAATTCATGCGCATTAGACATCTGCAAGCAGCTATACAGAAAACACTTGTTTCAGTAAATTTCAATGCATTAATAGTGATAGGAAAGTTTCTCATTTCATACTGATGACCACATTGAATAACTTAGCTTAGAAACGTCTCTATGAATTTGTGTTGAATTATCAGTTAAATGTGAGCTTACTTGTTTATTTCACGTGGAATTTGTAATTTGCATTTTATTTGTTGGTAATTGATGATGATGATGATGATATACTGTGTTTTACGGCTCCAATTGTTTGAATACATTCCGCCACTGCAATCAGTCGTTCATCGGTTACCGAGCCTGTCATTCAAGTGGTAAATATTAAAAAGTACGCTTCGCTTGGCCTGCAAATAGACATACCTCAAGACCACTACATAGCTGGTTTGGACTAGAAGATTTGAAGTTTGAAAGGTTAATTTGACACAAGAGGGGGTTAAGTGTTGCCATATATTACCGTGAATTTCAGGGCTCTCTGTACAAGAGTTTCTTTTGGCATCTGCAGAGAATGGACCTTTCAATTTTTAGCTATGCCCCGCCCATCACTAGCTAATCTCCACCCACACCTCGCTATGTTTGGATTGATCGATCCCCGAATGCCCTAGCTATCAATTTCCTGGAAACTATACAGGGAAACTGTTGAATATTTTGTAACTAATTAGACTGGGTGCTGTTGCTGCCAGTCAAATTAGTTTCAAAATATTCAACATAATATTTATTAAATTGTAAAAGCAAACAATTTGTACAACAGCCCATAGACCGTCATCAAATATGCGTTCGTGACGTACTTATCGACGTCATTCATGACGTCATTCATTATGATGCCACTGTACACACCACCCAGTTCATTATGACGTCATATGATGGATGGGAACTCTGGAAAGGTGAATTAGGCTGTCCGGCTATCTATGTTGAGTGCGACGAATATATTTGTGGTAACAGGCATCACGCTTATTTAGATCTAACTTTGGAGTTGTCCAGCTGTTATAGTTCATCAGTGGTGTAATGGTTACGTCATACCAGCGTTGTATCTTGTGTCATACAACGTCTTTGTCACTAACTTCGTCCGTGGCTGATAGGTGTACACAGGCGGCCTTGGTATCGTTCATGATGAGCTTTTCATTCTTGATCTCTTCTGTAGCTATTGTGAGGTCATTGATAGGCTTCTTTCCCCATCTCTGATGTCTACGTTATCCGTATACTCCACCTGAGGATCTCTAGACGTGGTGTAGATACCAGGTAGTCTTGCCATTCGCTTCGCCAACACTGTTTCTGCACCACTCTAGCAGGCGCCAGTGAAACAGACACTAGCGGCCTTTTATTTAGACTGCGTGATAAAGGCACCTTGCCCAACAACGTAGATCATGGGCCAGTTTCACAAAGGGTAATTGAATACACAAGGGCACTTAAGTATGGTATAAATATCCAATGAAGCATTCTGATTGGTCTGTTTTCTACGTTGCGACAGGGCGTAACTTTATTAAGTGAGTGCTTGATTTGGACATGGTACCAGTTACGTACTTAAGCTTGCTAATGCTGTCATAAATTGGTTCGTAAACGATTCACCAATTTTCATGCGAAAATTTAGCACATTGTAATGGACACCAGATTTGAAACAAAATGGTGGTGATTCCACCCGTTTAAGGACTCGCAACCATTTACACCTAACCGCAATTTACTATAGTAAATGATCTGAAGTATGTGATCATCTGTTTTAGTGATGATATTTAATGGCTAATTCTGTGTCCATTTAATGCAGGTTTCCCTATGGCAGCAACAGCACCCAATGAGACTAGTTTAAAAATATTCAACGTAATGGTTATTAAAGTAAAGCCATACAATTCGTACACATTACAGAGTTTTAAACGTTCATGATGGACTTATCTACGTGTGTTGATTGCAACATCAACCTACATATGACATAATTCATTCTGATGCCAGTACTTGAGTGGCATATTATATTCATCAAGTCTCGTTTAGAATCGTCGAAATATTCTTTTGGTGATTATAATCTTTATACGTGAACTATCACCGCCCTTACTCTATTCGAACGTATACCACTAGTGGTTGCATCTTTCTATCTTTCTCTCAGACATGTACCTATAAAGTCACATCATATTCTCTGACATCTTGCTTGTCGATGCTTTTATTTGCCGCGTTTCTGCTCACTAACTCGATGACTTATGTTGGCACTGACATTTCGCATTGCCATACGGTCTGAAAGCATTATTAACGACGGAAGAATAGAAGCTTTACATAGAGAAAGCCTTTGCTATGTTGCATGGAGGATGTGCTGATAATCCGATTACATAACAAGATCAAATACCGTGAATAGTGCCGACTACATAGCCGCACGTATCTGTGTGGAATGTAATGATGCGTAGGTATTATTGACAAGAATAGCTGTCACCTTGTCTCGCGTCAAATTAATTGATAAAGTTTGGAATTTGTGTTTACATTTTAATATTTGTGGAATATCTAATTTGCATCTGAACATCTGTATTATTTCACCAGTGTGACAAAAGCTACTTCAATCAACCGTTCACACCTTAGTGTATTTTTGGGAAATACGTTCCCAGAATGCATAGCACATACCATTGGTTGGTAAACTTGATAGCCGACGGCCAAACAGCATTGCAATTAGACTAGACTAGGCATCATCTGCAAATATGTGCATGTCAAAAGAGTTGGAGGCAAATCGTGTTGACGGGCACAATTCAATCTTTTTATATGTATTTACGTGTGCTGAGTTAAAAAAGGTGTATGTCGGGCTGGGTTTTGAGGTTTTGACCCTCTAATGGACGATTCAAAATGGCTACCATTTTGCGCAATTTATACCATTTATACCACAACAGTACAATCCTCGGCGTTATAGGTAGATTATCCCAATCAAACGTACAACTTTATATTCTATATGTATTATATAGCATGACTTATAAAATTAAATTTAATACAGTCAAACCTGCCATGCTGACTTCATGACCACCTGTATTAAGAGACCACCTGCATTAAGAGACTACCTGTCTTACGATACCACCATGTTCAACTCCAAACTTTGAATCGCATACATGTAGGCTACATCGCTCCTTTATACCAGAATATTGTCACAGCTATCGTACGATAAGCAGGAGAACTAAACTTTACTTCCATATCAAAATAAGTTGTGATTATGTAATATGATTATATACTGAACACAACCGAGTACAATCATGTTGGTTGCCCATGTAGTCTAATACAGCGACCACGAACTTGTTATACTAGAATTCTGTCGCAACTATAACACACTACAAATTGCAACACAAGTTTACTTCCGTACTGAAACAGATTGCGACTATGTGATACGATTATATACCATACACGGTCATGTTCAGTCATGTTGATCCCTCACTCAGAAATCCGCTGCAACAATCTAATAACGTCACCGAGATATGCATTATATTGGATATAACGCAATAAAAAGCAAACTAAATCTTACGCGAGTATCGAGAAAAACTATGACTACGTAATAGATTGCATAGGCTGCTGCACGCAAACGTGTTCAATCATGTTGGTCACCCCATTCAGAAATCCACTGTAGTGGCCAGCATACTAGCATATCGTCATAGATATACGACAATTGAAAAGTGAAACTAAAATGTACTCTCTCACTGTACACCGAGTTCACTCATGTTGGGCGCTCCATTCATTCCGTAATGACCGAATATCAGTACAGAGACCGAAACCATACGTCATAAGCATACATAAGCTATCATTATTGCTTGGAGAACACAGCACAGAAAACATCATGCTCACATAGACATAAGTGCTAAGAATGTACGATGTTCCTACATTCATCATCACATGTCATAGAGTCGCATGCTTCTATACATGGTAGGCGCATTTTCCTATAACTACAGAGCTTACTGAGACATCCCTTAATCATAACCACATGATATGATCTCAGAAAATGCTTTCGGGATATGTGGCAGCGAGAGTATCCCCGAAACTAACTGGCCATCAGTGTATGTCCTTCCCATATCTGTTACTCAAGGAAGGCCTGGAGAGGACAGTGAGCTTTGTTCCAGAGAGATGCTTGACAATGGGAACGCTTAATGTGGAATTCTACCGCATCCAACGTTGATGGGAGAGCCTCCTCGCCACACGTTTCTACATATGACATTCCATATATCAGATGAATATCTCCGCTGATCTGAGAACATTCTTTGTGCGCATACGTTTTCCCAGATTGTTCAAGAGGGTGTAGTGTTCTTGGAAAAACTGTCTATGTTGTTTTCTTTCTGTGGCCACCAAGATTGAGATAAACTGTTGCACTCAGTGATGGCATGGAAGGCTACTGTTGAGTCAAGTTGGCCGATGGGTGTTAGCCTTCGAATTTCAGGTATTGGAATGTATCTAAGATTTCTGATTATCCTAGCTTTCATGAACAGGTTTGAACATCCAATTTTGTTGTAATGTAATAGTAAAAGTACAAGACAAGAACATCTGTGTCACGCACTGGCACAACCATTGATTCCATATGGACATGTTGGGCAGAATCAGGCGCGTGTCTGCTTCCTTATGATTGGCTTCAAGTATGGAGATATCTAGTGATAGGTCAGAAAATTTCACGGCTGTAGCTTCTTCATATTCGACTGCAACAATAATAGTTTTATACACATGGCCGTGCTCAATAAGTTGTTTGGAAAGCAGCAACGCCAGATCCACCTTATTTTCTTCAAGAGCCATACAGTTGGACCAATCAGCTGGGAGAGGAACTGATCTATTTTGTATTCTACTAGCGAAAGTTCATTCTTGCGTGTGCCCTTTGTTCCTGCTTTGATTGATTCTTCCCTATACCTATCAAATGTACCATCAATTCGGGAAAATGCTGGTCCCATCTTATATACTATTTCTGAAAATGTGTTAGTATATTCATCAACTGTTTTAATATCCGTTGGCTTTCCAAGAGCCAGCACCAATGCTTGCCCATTAAGGAGCAGACAACTTGGCTCGATAAGTGAAACAGCTCGCAGTCGCTGTACGTTTTCTGTTAGTATATTTGCTATCAATGAATTGTTGCTGGAATATAGGGTGCCATTGGTTGTGGCGAGAGACAGTGGTACAGGCATACGCTCATGCTGAAGGATTGCATCTAGGTTAACATCTCGCCATGCCCCGTACGCTGTTGCGAGCCTTTGCAAGATGTTTCTGTCCACTTTGATAGTCTTCTGCTTGCCTTTGATGTTTTGTACAACTGTGTACAATGAAGTAAATGTCAGAGTGTTATTCTTGTGGTTGGGGGCTTTCTGGCCACATGCTGGTCACTCCGTGGAGCCTCAAATAGCCGTTTCTTAAGAGATAAACAAAGTTTGTCTTGACCTAAACATTCAGCACCAAGCAATGATTCCTGGATATAATGATAATTAGCATGATTATGAAAGATACCATGCGGTTTTTAGTAGTCTGACCATCTTCTTTTCAACATCATGATCTCTGGCCATCCTTCATTTAGTGGACTCATTATGTGTGTACAAATCATCTCCATCACCCATGGTTGATTTTAACATTGTCTTAGTCTGAGATGCTACTACAGTCCTGAGAAGATTAGGATAGAGTCCATCTGCTTAGGGCAGAACCTATCCGGATGTTGCCTACTAACCCCACACTGCTCTTTCCAGTTGCATTCAGCCATTCAGTACTTTGATCTGGGGAAACTTGTCTCTCTTCATCTCAGACACCACCTGGCATTAATGACAAGATCATATCAGAATAAGTCCTTTTGCATCCATCGTGTTCTCATTGATGTTCACATCGTCTGTCGAGAAATGAACAAAACGTCCCTTGGCCAGGTTTGGCGGGATGACAGCACCATGGTTACCAATTGTTTCCAGTGTTTTATTAGCCAATATGGTGTTAAGGTTTATAATTTCACGATACCTTATTGCATGACCAGCCTGGCGGAACAAGTTTACCAATTCTTTTGAATACGTCGCTTGGTGAAGTTTGTTCCATCCCCGCATTTTGGAGTATGATATTCGTCTCCACTAGCTGCGTGTATTATATGTTGTGCAAAGCTGAGTATTCTAGTCTGTCAGAAAGACTCGCGATTGTCGTTATGTTCACTAGGTGTATCATCGTCTAAGAGTGGTTGACCTCCTAGCAACAGCTTTAGGAAATGTATGAATTGAATGTCAGGAACACAATTTATCACATTATCTTCACATATATCAAATCCATCATGCTTAGCATATGATAACATAACACCCTGTATGCCGAGTGCATGGACTTTGGACAGAAATATATCCTCCTCTTGATATTTGGATGAAGGAATAGTTAATGTGGCGGCATCATCTATTTTCATGACGGATACTGAGACGCGACGAAAATTGTCTTATGATAACAAATGCAGGTGGCCATTATAGACAGGTTTGATTATAGTTAAAGGGGTTAATACGTAACATGTTACACTCAATAATATAACCACTATGGCATATTATGATTATTTTGTCATACATAATTATATTTCCATTTGGAACTGCACTAAAATGGACAGTTAGAGGCAGTTAGTATTAGCAATGCTGCATTTCGACATGTGACACTCGTGAAATATGGCAGCCATTTTGATCTAAGCGTTAGACGGTTAGTGCCTCAAAAAACGGCAGATTTGGAGTTATCACACGTTAATACCTCCAATAAGCGTGCATGCGAGCCGTTAACATGATTTGCATCCATCGTTAACATTTTCTGAAAACTAGCCTAGTCTAGAATCAGATACAACGCACTTTAAACAGTTTATATGAAAAACTAATTTCATAATATTTTTGAATCCATACATAATTGGAACGCTAAGCCAATTTTCCATATATCTCTGTATTAGTTTTTATAGCTTTGCTAAATTTAATACAGTTGATTGTAATTTTAAAATAACCCATATTGTCCACTTGATTTAATGAATCTAGGTAGGCCTATAATGGTGTATTTTATATACGCAAATAATTCAGTGAAAATTTGAAAAAGATATAAAAAATAATGATTTAATGTTTAGGCAATTCAATGTGCTTTCCAATGATGTATGGCTTAAATAATATAGTATTTATTTTATCAAAGGACCGGTTTAAATTGCGGTGCATTTTAGTGCAATCGTAACTCAATGTAGGTCAGCTGCATGTTAGCGGCGTTACCCGCCAACATTTGTGCTCTGAGCGTCAATTTAGGGAAATCCAGTCGTAATGACACCAATGTGGGAAAGGTGTATTGATTTATATCAAGGGATCAATTTCGCGCTATGCCTGCATGGGTCTGGCTAAACGCTGCCAATTTTTATTGTTCTCGGAGCTAATACCTATAATGCTGGTAAATGAGGCCTCTGCCAATTACTCCACGTGGCATCATCATTGCGTCATCAGTCGATAGTGAGGTCATATGTCAATGGTCATATACATTTATTAACAAGTCAGGGGTCATATGTAGACTGTGGTAGTTAATTCGATATTCCTAACCCCATAAAAATATTGATTTAAATATTAAACATCATGAATTGAAGGCCCTATACAGAATGAAATATGCCATACACAGTAAGATATCATGGACAATTTGTTTCTCATGACAGTTAAAGGTGTATTTTCCAGAGATCAGAATGCGTGACAACTGAATAGAGAATCTGATCTGCCACTCAAGTATCTGACGTCAAAATCAAATACGTCACTTGATAGCTGATTTCACAAACAAAATGACGTATAGCTCCATCACAAAAAAGGTCTGTCACGAAGTGTATTAATTTAATAAACATTCTTTTTACAGCTCTATTTTGACATAAGCAGCAACAGCATCCAGTGATATTAGTTTCAAAACATTTAACAGCTTACCTTTATGGTTACCTTGAAATTCAGATTCAAATCGCTTCCTACACCAATAAAGGTTGGCGGGGGTTAGCTAGAAATGGGCGGGACATTGCTAGAAATGGGCCCTTCCTTTAGCATCGGCCATTATCAGCATCTCATATTTATCGATGATCATGGAGGATGGTACCTTTTACCTCATAATTACTCAGACCTCTTCTCACATCTATTTTGGGTCATACTGATGCGACCAATACGAAATTATTGCTATTAACCTGAATTGCATGGTCCATACCAATGTCTGCTTACCTGTAGTGGCTATAATTATTGCCTTGCTCGATGCTAGGTCAGCAGATGTCTCTGCCACTTGATGTGACGCAAGAACTGCTAAGAACATCCACCCTCCAGTCATCCGCGTCTGTTACACCGCTTCCTCCTCATGTTTAAGTTTTATCCAATCAATAAATATCGTACACCAGGTTGGCGCAGAATACCGGTAACCGCTTCTGTCCAGATGGGGAAGGGTATGGGCTGCTCGTCAACCAGCCTAGAACATGCTAACCGACATTTCCTGAGTGAATACTTTATTGAATTCCACCAGCAGCGTCGAGTTGTTGTGGCTTGCAACACAGTCTGAAGAGAAATCATTGTCACCTATATTCCCTAGTTTCCGGTTACACAACATTGTTTTGGTGAGATGTGATTGCTTTATTCTAATTGCAATTAAGTGTTTGACTGCTCTAAGTCAAGGACTAATAAATTTAATGGGTAAAAATCTCTGGACCTATTTAAGATTTAGGAAACAATTCCACTGAGAGTTGTTGATGGAACGGACGGGCGAGCCGTCAAATTGTTTTCAAAATATTTAGCATATCCTCAATTAAACGCCATGGACAAAATAGTCTGTAGAGAATCAACATGCAGATAGTTAAGGAAGCTTGAATTTCATCGTACAAACGCCTGTTCCCGGTAACGAAGTAGACAGACGCGTGGGGTGTGTACTGGTAAACCGGACGGTTTAAGGTCCAAGTATAACATTATATAATGTTGAAGAGTAGCTATAATCTAATTATACTACAAACGACGAGTCTCATTAGAGTTCCATTAACGATTCATTATAGTAATCTTATTTTAGATATAATTAATATTTTAAACAGATACACAAGTATGTATCATCAATTGTCAGTGCTAGGACCACCATGTCTTGCTGTACATTCTGATACAAATTCTATAAATAATTAGTTTTTCTTTTAATTTCTGTAAATTTTGTTGACAGATAAAGTTTATTTTATCATAGTCTTTGAACCTGAATACCCAAATACAAAGAATCAGATACAATGTAAGAAATGGTATGTTGACTATTTTGAAGCTGATTTGGCTGGAAGCTGTTGTTGCCTATTGCAGCCCCATAGCCCTATCAATTTAGCGTAAATATATTTTAACAGCATAACAGCTTCAGTCAGTCAGTCAGTCAGTCAGTCAGTCAGTCAGTCAGTCAGTCAGTCAGTCCGTCCATATGTCTGACCGCCCGTCCGTCCGCCCGCCCGCCCGCCAATTCGGCCGGCCATCCATCCGTCCGTCCGCTCGCCCGCCAGTCCGCTCACCCGTCCGCCCGCCCGTATGCCCGCCCGCCCGCCAGTCCGCTCACCCGTCCGCCCATCCGCCCGCCCGTCTGCCCGCCCGCCCGCCAGGCCGTCCGTCTGTCTGTCCGTCTCCAGATGTGAACACTACTGATCCAATCTGGCTCAAATATTAACACAGCGAAGGGGCTTGCCGTATCAAGGGATGTCTCAGGATCGAATCAAATTCGGTATCTATAGACATCACGGAAACTGATGGTCCAATTTGGTTCAAAATTTTAATACAGGAAATGATGTGACTATATACTAGGATTCACAAATTTGGACGTGATCTAAAAAAAGCTGAAAATCAGAGAAAATCTGGAACTCTAGAATAATCAGGATAATAAAAAAGATCATACAAAATCGGAACCAATTTTTACAATATGACAAAATGAGACAAAAAGGAAGGCGAGGGTTTACAATCTTTGATTGCTCTTGTTCTGGGAGCAACTTTCACTGGTAACATTTTGGGATACTAGACAAGACACGTCATTCATGCGCAGGACACACCTGTCCACATGCAACCATGCAGAAAACACTTATTTCAGTAAATGACTCGACAATTTCTACGCAATAACATTAATAGGAAAGTTTCTGGTTTCAAAATGACTGACCGCATCGAATAACTTCGAAGTGAAAACTTCTCCAAGAATCGGTGTTGAATTTAGAATTAAAATTTGATTTAATAATTGATGATGATGATGATGATGATGATGATGATGATGATGATTATGATGATGATGATGATGGTGTACTGTCTTGTGCCTTAGCATTTAGTGTCCTTAGTTCGACTGCGACTTCTTGTTTTTAACTAGTCCAGGTTCATTTAAGTAGGTACGTAGTACCGTTAACATGTGTGTACAGAAACCTCCTCGGCGAGCTTTTATGTATTGACACAAATTACTGCGAACCCCACGTCTCTCTGTGCAAGGTTTTATGTTGGCATTTACTGAACGTTAAACTGTGTGGCCATCGATGTTGAGTAAATCTACGAATATATTTACGGTGACAGCCATTTGCCACAAGGTTATTAGAACTGCCTTTGGCGCTGCCCAGCTTTTATAGTTGTATAGCATCAGTGATTGCACTGGTTGCATCGTACAAGCGCTGTGTCTTCGTCAGAGTGATTCTTGATACGCGATTCCACCGTTTTCAAATGGTCTGGAAGGCTATGTTTCCCGTGATGCAGTGTACAGTAATAGTAGAAGACTTACACATCACTAAATTGTGTATCCTGCTTTTCCACTATTCCTCCTCACCATACGAGCTAACACTGTTCTCACTAGTCTCGTTAGTAGCTGATATTTGTACAGGGAAAACTCGACCTTGGCTTGCTACATGAAGATTTTCTCTTTCTTGAGCTGTTCTTCAGCTGTGGAGAGAGGGTCACTGATGGGCTTCTTTCCCTGAACTATGGTGTCTGCTTCCTCTGTGTACCCCATCTCTAGTGGGCAGCCTAGTATAAATACCTGATGGTCTTGGGTAGCTCACAGATGACAGAGCTACAGTAAGCTAGTATGCAAATATCGCCAGGGAGAAACCATCACAGCATGAAGATAGATATCTAAAACATTATCGAATGAATGCACATTTTACTCGCAGCCCTAGAGTGATATGTCTCTTGTTAGTCGCACCTCATCGCCATTACATCCAGCTGGATGTAGTAAATCCAGGACTTTATTGACTTTATGGAGCTGAAGCTCAGTGACATGTCAAAGCCCAATTTGTGAATGTTCAATTGTTTATCCATAGCCCGTGGCCCAACCATTCACTTCGCTGCATCCCTCTAGTAGGAGCCAGTGAAGCAGTCAGCCATATTGGATGTGCTCCAAATGCGCATTGGACATGATCTTAGGGATGTTGCTGATGAGTACGATAGGCTGCATGTTTCCTAGTGGTGTCCGTGGCTTCTTGTATTTCGACAATGCGATAAGGGTACCTTGGCCAGATTTGTCGATTTGGAAGTGTTGCATGAATGCAGAGTTTATTAAGTCAGTGATTAGTTTGGACATGGTATCACCTGCATACTTATACAGTTCATTGCTAAAGCTGCAGATGCACATTTATTTTGGGGGTGGATGGGTGGTGGTTGGGAGGGGGGTATTGGATAGTGTCTCCCTAACCCGTTGTCTCAATTGATGTTCACATAGATCACATAGTTTGTAGTGGCTTGAGATCACCTACAAAAGGGAGGTAATTGCTCCATAAATTGGTTCGTATACTTCTCATGCGAAGGTTTAAAACACGCTTTACCAGACATCTATCTTTAAAGAATCACAACCAGTTGTCCCTAAACGCAAATAATCTGGATGAAGTGACCATCTGTTTTAGTGACCATATTTGACAGCTAATTCGATGCCCATTATCTACAGGATTTAGTGTAACATATGTTAGCCATACAGGGATGCATTGATATAGATATGCCACGTTCATCTCTAACTAAGCTCGGACCTAGGGTTGGGCGATATTGCTCAAGGCATGACGATATCGGTATCTCATTAAAATACCGCGGTATCACGATATATCGTCATTTGGGTGGTGTGTGGAGTTAGGGTGTAAACATAGAATAACATGTATTTCTAATTGGTGGCGTCTGCAAGTTATTTTCATTAAATTTGGTGCATTGAAACCATAAATTGAGACGCCATGATTGCCATTTCCGCATATTTAATACACGAGATTCCACACTTTGACAACCTTCAATATACAGTTTAAAGCAACGAATGTAATGCAACTAGCCGTATTCATCACAAAAAAGAAAAATAAAGGATTTTCTTCTGTTCTTGTGTTATATTTTGTGTTATCTTTACCTCACGACAACTGTCAAAAGATTGAGCAAGGAATACGCATTAACTTCATTGTGCAGAAAGGAATTCCGCTGAGCGAAATCTGATTGGCCGCCGTATCATACTTGAGGCAATCAGAATTCACACTGCAGAATTCCGACAGCTGTTATCACGCCCGCCGCTAATTAATAAAATAACACTGCATGATTTTGAACGAGAACCAGCGTGAAGACTGGAAACAATCATATCAGATTTTATTTGGTCTGTAATATTAAATACTAATTTGCCCCATTGTAGACCTATTCAAATTCGCTCACTACTTAGCGGGTTTATCAATTGATCTCAAGGCGTAGCCGGGATGTGTGAAATTAACCCAGTTAACTCTGCAGCCAAGACTGCCACAACAGATAGAAGACTGGAAATAATTAGGCCTAAATTCTGTATTTTAAGGACGTCTCTCACTTAGAATAAATCTTAATTTTCCGGTAATTAACTACAATGGCCTTCAAAAAACTCAAAAGACTGACTATTTAATTGTAAATTCATCAAAGACAAATGCAGACAATACATTCTGTTAATGTCGGACTTTTACAACCTTGTCACACACCTTACCTCATTTGTTTATGACGTCAACTAACGGACCTGCCTGTCTTGATTGTGACGTTAGATTCTTAGATGACAAATTGAATCCCTCCATAGTCTATGGATCTAAAATATATCTAGAATTTCAGTATTTAACCTCGGAATATCCCGAGTCTCAATGTCAAGGTAATTGTACAGGTGATATGTTGAATATTTTGAAACTAATTTGACAGGAACATGTTGCCTTTGGCCTTTCGTGTTCGAAGGGTTAATGAATAATTATTGTTTTAAACCGTGGAAAGATTCTATAGGTGGGTATAATGTTTATAAGTGAACGATCGCCGCGTGTATGCTAAACGAACACATACCACTAGTGGTGACATCTTTCTCTCAGTCCTGGATCTATAGATCTATAGCGTGGCATGATGTCATCTGACGTCTTGCTTGCTTATGCTTTCATGTGATCACTAAGCCGATGACTTATGTTGGCATTGACATTTCACATTGCCATACGGCCTGAAAGAGTTATTAATGACGGAAGAATTGAAGCTTTACATAGAGAAAGCCTTTGCTATGTTGCATGGAGGATGTGGGGATAATCCGATTACATAACAAGATCAAAGCCCATGAATAGTACCGGCTTACAAAGCGACACGTATCTGTGTGGGAACTATGTAATGATGTGTGGGTATTAATGAAAAGAGTAGCTGTAACCGCGTCCTGTGTCAACGTAATTGGTAAAGTAACACTCTGTGCGCTTTGAGAAAATGTTGACGAAAGACGGGGACGCTTAACGGAAGTGGCATTAATGTGGTAAATCTGAATGAGAAATGCAGCTGAAATTCAGCTGTTGGATAATGAATGGTGTAAGGAAAATGTTTATGGTGTGGAATGGAGGTGGTGGGTGGGGTGGGGTGGGTGGGTGGGGGTGGGTTATGTGTGGGAGGAGGGGGTGGTTTGGTGGGCACAAGAGCTGCTTTTCAATTCTTCAAGACACGGCTATCAGATGCCTTGTGTTCTGATGACTTGGGACCTTTTTAAACCGAACCCCTATAGAACTGAAATTTCTTCAGTTGCAAGTGGTTTCCTGTGTTTACTGCGGTTAAATGTGAGAATTGAACCTGGACTACAGGTGTTTGTATTAGAGGTTTAGGTTTAGGAAGTTTTCACTATGCGTACATATGCATCATATACATAGATAATGTTCTATATCATGCTGTTGTTTGGACAGGGGAACCTGCAAGATAGGCAGACAGGACAGCTCAGAAACAACCTTTTTCCAAAACAAAATAAAACCAACTGTTGCATATGTTTGACTTAATTTGATTGGACGCCATTGCTGTTCATTACATTAAGTCCAGGATATTCAACAGAACATTTCTCACATCGTGTTCCAAATTGTACTAACCAACATGGTTCTGTTTTCGTTTTAGAAACATGTTAACTTATTTAAGAGCTGTACTGTAGACAGATGTATATCAAATAAATGCCTCGAACATGACCTTTTATAATCGATATGTATCAGAAGACAAAACGCGCGTTAGTTCCATTCTTTCCATCCACAATTATGGCAGCCATTTTAAATTTCTAACTGCCTGTCATTTAGACTACTCGTAGAGCTAGGAACGTGTGTTTAATATCATATCCTACATTTTCAGGTGTATGGGCGGTGCTGAGCTACAGATGGGCAGTGATATCTAAAAGTGGATTCACTTATTCTGTCTGTCATCTTCATAAGTATTATGCACAAGCTATACTATTCTCTTAGAAGGACGATCCAGGTTACAGTATGTAATATACGGTTCTGCTATTGACATAAGTGACGTGTATGCTGACATCATAAACACGACGTTATGAATGATTCGGAATAGTCTGTCTTTAACGCTTAATAGTACGACACGTTGTACGAATTGTGTCTTTTTACCATTTAAAAAACATTCTCTTGAATATTGTGAAACTAATTTGACTGAACTCTGTTGCTGCCATAGGCAGCAACAGCGCCCAGTCCAATTAGTTTCAAAATATGTAACAGCTTACTCATCGTATAGTTTTCTGGAAATTGATAGTCGGAGAGTTCAGAGATCGATCGATCCCAACACGCACCAGGTGTGGGTGGAGCTTAGATAGAGATGGGCGGGGCATAGCTAAAACTGGAAGGGTCTATTGATTGGCTAATCCATAACACTAATAATCGTACTACAGCGTTTACGCAACATTTATAATTGCACAGTTATTGAAAGGCCTCTTTCATCAACAGACCCATTGTTATCACATTATTTATAGCAAAACGACCAGTTTAGCTAGGCAGATGGACAGATATAATTAATTTATCATGGAAGATAGCCAAGGGTTGTCCTAGCAACGGTACGCAACGGGTAAACACGCTTTATTGGGAGTCGACATAGACTCATGATAAAATGGTGCCAAAAATAGTCTTAGATTTGTTCCTCAATCGATGAATCCACTTTTAGCTATTCCCCGCCCATCTCTAAGCTAAGCTCTGCCCAAGCGTTGCTCGTGTTGGAATCGATGTATATAGTCTGTACCGTGGCGTCACACAATTCCATTTTCAAGGTAACTATATAAATTAGCTGTTGAATACTTTGAAACTAATTTGACCCGGTGCTGTTGCTGCCTATGGCCTCAACAGCCTCCAGTTCAAATTAGCACCAACATATTCAACAGAATGTGTATTAAACCGTAAAAACATACAATTTGTACAACTGACGGACTATTCAATGGTAACGGATTATGACGTCATATACTTGACTGGCAGATTGGACTCATCCATTTCCAGAACTTTATAAGAGAAGACTGTATATAATCTATGCTATGACACTACTATTCCGGAAGCAATTGCGAAATCATGTACCGTTATTGTACAAGTTTTAGACCTCCCGGGAGAGGAATTGGGGTGGTGGAGTAGGTGGGGCGGGTTGCTGTTCGTGCAGATTCTCTCAGTACTAATTCACCTTTCCTGTTTTAGCTATCCCTAGTTAAACCCCATCAACACCTTACGCGTGTTGCACTCGATCGATTCCGGAACATCTTGGCTATCAATTTGCAGAAAACAATACAGGGAAACCTGTTGAATATTTTGAAACTAATTTGACTGGTTGCCCAGTCAAATTAGTTTCAAAATATTCAACAGAATGTTTATTAAATGGTAAAGACATACGACGTGTCGGACTATTCAGCGTCAAAGACGGACTATATTGAGTCATTCATAACGCCGTGATTATGACACCAGCCTACACGTCACGTAGTTGATTATGACGTCATATGATTGAGTGAGCAAATGGATTCATGAATTAAGTAATCTTAATAGCTAGCATCCATGTTTGAGTCACCTTTATGATGAACACGTAAGAAGGAAATATCGTACAGTACTGACTACCGTTACTACGACCATCCCACCACCGCCCTTACCCAACGTCACTCAGCTCGTGCTTTTATGCGTCGTAATAAGTTTCTGTACCTAGTTTTCGAGGCTGTGTCATACGGATCATGGAAATATGCATGTTTGAAATGCGGACATAGCTATTGCGATAGTTTCGTGACAGGTCATGGTGGGACTAATGACGATACTAATTAGCGAGCAAAGCGAATTGTGTTGCCCTCATATTGTTGTGCAGATATCGTCGATTGTACGTACGTTTATATTCTAGTGGACTCACTAATTAGATATACTTGGCAGCCATTCTGACCTAATTTCACCTAATTAAGCAAATCCTGCGAAAAAGAAACTCCGTCTATCATCTATGAAATCTCGTAAATAGGTTGGCAGCGATGCAATGCTCTTGTTAAAGCGGCTTTGTGTGGTAATGATAGCATGCTGATTACGATGTATGGAATCCGGCTCTAGTTATTCAAGACATGTTTAAATGTACTAGTCTGGCAGCCAAACTGGGACTTCTCGTCCAACCTTAGGGCCTACACTGTAGCACCCACATTCGGTTTTTTTTGCAGATTATGTAGCTATGGATCCTATATTAGGAATCTGAGCGATGCCAAGCTGGCACAAAGGCATTACTCATTTTGAGAAAAATTACATGTTTCCATGACAACCATTGTGAAAAAAAAGAAAAAAAAAGTCAAATATCTCATGATGTAAATGAGTCATTTTTTTAAATCTTGGCGTCTAAACATATGTCCTAGATCATAACTTATAGAATGAGGCATATCATACACTGAGGGTTCACGGTCAAGATCATTGCGAAAATACATGGCCGAACTGAAATAGATTTATTTTCGAAAAAGAATGTAGAAAAATAGCCATTATTGTGGTGGCAAAACCGTGGTCAAAATAAGTTGATGCTGTCGGCCTGTTCCTTCTGTCTGTTCGCGCGTTTCGTGTCCTTGACATACTTGATGCTGTCCTCAATATACCTGTCGAAAATAAGTAGACATCATATTCTTTCGGCTACCTGAGTACTTAAGTCATGATATTGTCTACATAATCATGGGCTTTCCATTTGTAGGCCAAAGGATCACTCAAAATGTAACTGATTCACGATGAGGCTCTAGTCCTGAGCCACATACCCCATTGAAATCTCTACTTGTAGCTGTCTCCTCATCTGATGGTGTCATTGTCTTAGCCATCCCGATGTCACCCGAGTAAATACCGCTTATATTTTATACAATCACTGCACCAACACCGATGCGTTTCTTCATCAACTGCACCATCTCGACTTCATTGTTGATGGTAGCATTGAATCCATTCAGCCAAGAGCTCATATGCATTCATAATTCGTAGAGATTTGTCAACAGAGACATCGCCTGCTAAGATTCTACCATTCACCATGTTGTGGATGTCATCTGCAGGATGATGTGCACTTTCCCATGGAGTGGTTGCCTCTTCAAGCTTGTGCCTGCACATTGCATCTGACAGCATGCGTAACTCCATTTCTATTTGTGAAACGTCTCCATTAACATCCCATTCTGGATCAATGTTCGGTGGCCTGGCATGCGGCAACAAGTTTACGGACATACATTCTAGGTTTTCATCGTATTGGATGTGATTGCAGACCATGGGGATCCTTGTCATACCTCCTAACGGAGATTTCAATCAGTATATCTGCTCACGTCTCATTCCATATCACAGGGGAGATGACGAGCAAAATCTTCGCCTAAAAATCGGTTACATCAGACTTTTCTTGAGGAGGACTCGTTTGAGGAGGTCATCACGACAGAGATTTTGCACGTTTTGTGTTTTTCGTATGAGAGTCTAACCATCGCATTCTCATGACAGGCACCCTTGACAATATCCTGTATAAATGCTCCTATGAGACGCGTCAGTGCACGAAAATTCTTAGGATATGTACGCTGTCACATATGTTCAACACTACCAAAAGTACATACCACTTTCTGCCATCAGTGTATCGACACAGCCCATAAAGTTCACGAGGAAGTGCATTCATCTAAGATGTAACACCATGTTGATGAATCTATGAAGTTGTGTCCAAGACATATTGACAGCATTCTTATAGAGATATTGGTCTAACATAAACACTATGATATCCTGCCCACCTGCTTTGTTAGCCTCTCCGTTTCTAGAATCGCTGTTAACGTGGTTATGATCGGGATCCGATAGCTTCAGGTCAAGAAATGTGTTTGAGGGAAGAAGTTATTTTAGTTTATTACATGATCATCTCTAGCCATTGGATTGTTTAAGCCATTCTACTATTGAAACAGAGGTTTCTCACTGACTTCTACATGGTTGAACACCTTTGCTCTTGCCTTTCCTTCCGCCAGGACTTGCATCGCCAAGATCTTGAGAGATGAATCAGATTGATTTGCTCTCTCGCTCTCTCAAGTTCATGATATGTACAAAACAATCCAACTTGGTTTTAATTTCTGGATTAGTTCCTTCTAGATAAGAGTGCCAAGCACTACCTGTACCAGAGTTGTGAACTTCGTATACAGGCCTGTAATCGGGCCGCACAGCATTATAAATCCTTCTTGTATCCCTGGCAGCAGTGTGCTGAAGAATTAAAAACGCGTGTCACTTGTGTATTCCTCAGCTATGTACGATTTGTATCTATACCATTTTGATAGGTATCATTGTTTATGGAAAGTGATTTAAGTTCTTGCTGTGCACGCGTCGCAAGACTACCATAAAGGTTCCATATTACACTCATCCTCACGAGTTACCACTGGAATTGAAGACATTTTGAGCTCCACTATATGAAATGTTACAAGGCTTGCAGCGACTGCTCCACTAGAGAAGCTCTTCGCCGAAGTGGTCTGAAAAGCTAGAGTTGAGTGTCTTCTGGAAATAGCATTTTCCCCCAAACGAGTATATAGTTCCTTGGTTTTAATGGAATTTCTGATTTGCATTCTATCCTCATTTATAGCTTTTACAAATTTATAAACTGCTTCATCAATGCTGAGGATTCCTGTTCTTCACTGCTAATTAAAGCTGCAAATTGGGGAGCCCTTAAAGCGAAAAAAATTGTGTTTTTCAATTATAATGGTAAACTCTATCAGCTGCATGCGAGTCACTAGCAACCCCACTCATTAACAAACACCATTAGGCAACCTCATTGTTAATCAAATGTCTCTTAGATAATGTCTTTGAATGATTTCTGCGCACCACACTTGCTGTTCGACAAGATCACAACGTCTCGGAGAGACTTTCCTCTTCCTTTTCAAGTTTCACCACGAAAGATACAGTGGCACAGAAAGGCGAACAGTGGCAGCTCCGATCTCTTCCGCATTTTCACTTCATGATTGTATGAGTAGGCAAAACCAGCCCTCTTAGACAATATGTTGCATTGATGTTTGATGCATAGGTTAACACACAATCTCTGTGTAACTTCACAGCTAACATTTGTATTTTCAGCCAGTCCTGCTTCCAGATAACTATAGAATCCGTAATCCTTGATCTGACTAACATGGTGATAGAAGTAAATATCCGGATGTTGAATCAGACAATTTCGTCCTTGGATTTCTGCAAGAAATGATCATGGTCAAGACACAGTCCTCCGTGATTCACTATCGAAAAAGAGAAAGATGGCATTAGTCATATGTTAAAATAAAAAAGTGTTAACAATAACCCTACACATTTTGCATTTTATGATGGCTGCTACGGTAACTAGCCTTCAAATTGATATCCTTTGTGATAGTATCTAATCTATATTATCTCAAAAAATCTTTGGAGTCAATAATAGCTATTTTATAGCAATTTATTGGCAAATAAATCAATTTTAGGTCGACCATGTATTTTCCCAAGGAGTTTAACTTTGAAACCTCAAGATCATGACCTCATTCGATAGGTCATGCTCTAAGACATATGTTTAGACACCAAGATTATGTAAATCGCTCATTTAGATCATGGGATATTTGACTTTTTGTATTTTTCGATTTTAGCAATGGTTGCCATGTAAACATTTAATTTTTTTCAAAATGCTCGATGACGCCATCCTGGTATCATTCAGATTCGTGATGGGGAGGGTGCGTAGATACCAAATCTGCAAAAAAATCCATTGTGAGTACTCCAGTGCAAGGTTCACCACATACGCTGCTGGATTACATTTAAACACGTTCTCCAGACTCAAAGAGGATTTTGAAATCATTTCTGCATTATATGATTGTATCATGCTATTATCAACAAGAAACAGTATCACAGTTTTGCATCTAAAAGTTGAGATCCTCAATGGTTCAGGGTCTAAACCCTAATAAATGATTGCTTGTGCAACTTCAAATCAATCTCTTTTAGAGATAGATTTATGTAAATATCTTCCGATTTCAGCAAGTTTTAGTAAAGCGGATTAGTCATCTTAACTAGCCCCTCATTAGAGGATGGATGCGATGTTAGCCATAGTGCTGAATTAGCAGGTTTAAATGGTGTTTATTTGAAAAATAATTAGGCAGGAACAGGTGATATCTACAGAAGCAACCTCTTTTAGTTTATCTCTTTGAGAGAGATTCTGCTTTGTCTTAAGAGTTGGCTAAATGAGTAAAGCATGGATTCGTAGAATGATAACCAACATGCTTTTACAGATAAAGGGTCATACTAAAATAACTCATTGAAGAATTGAGCCTTTTTGCATATTTGACTGACGTTGTAGTGACCACTGGAATGTGTTTAACCAATGTCACGTGGTCGCTAAAGCGCCTCATTTATTATGTTATTATAGAATGGAAGATTCCCGTTTTCCAGTCTATCATGATCTCATAATCAACTACGTGACGTGTAGTATGATGTCAGAATCAATTACATCATAAATGACCCGATTTAGTCAGTCTTCGACGCTTAATAGTTCGCCAGGTTGTACGAATTGTATGTCTTTACAATTTAATAAACATGCTGTTGAATATTTTGGCAGCAACCGCACCCAGTCAAATCAGGTTCAAAATATTCAACAGCTTACCAGTATAGTTTCCAGGAAATTAACGGTCAGGGAGATCGATCCTCACACTGACGAAATGTGGATGGAGCTTGGCTAAAGATGGGCGCGGCAAGCTGCAACTGGATTCCCCAATTTAGGGCCAAATAATCCTGGTTCATTACCACGGGTTGTCATATGACCGCCCTTCTTAAAGAACCACTAAGGATTGTGGATGTAATATAGGTTTATGCGTATGAATGTGAACAGGAAATGACATACAATCCAGGGTAATTGATTTTGTAAAGCGAATTGCCATTTCCGCTAATCCCTATTATTCATGAAGATGCAAGAATGAGTATTCATATTAACTATGCAATAGATATGTATAGTTATATAATGAATCAATCACAATTCCCCAATTCCTGACGCCTTTCACCTGTTTAGGTATTTATATGTGGGATATAGTTTTGAACATTAATTCTTATCGACATTTCCTTACTTATTAAGTTTTGCAACTCGGATGAGATTCACTGTGACACCATCATCCCACCATGGAGAGTTACATTCATCGTGTAACCTATCTAGCACATTTTAATCTAGATACACATAGATCTGGTTTCCGGAGATATTAAATATAAAACCTGAGGATATAATGCTTGGGAGACGGATTAACTGAAACCCCATCATTTGAAAGAAAATATACCTTCAGTCAATGTCTTTCCACATCACAAGCAGTACATGCACGATATAGAATGCCGTGAGTCAAAGACAATAAAGCATCTTAACTCAATTTGCATCTGGCCGCACGTCCACTCCTCGTCACTTAATGTCTTCAGATGTCAGTTAGTGGTATGTATTCCAGAGATCAATACTGGAGCACCGAGCTATCATCACTCCTTATCAACCTCTCGTGTTTATCGCTAATCATTGAGAATGTTGTTTCTGCCTGGAAATTCACCGCGAGATAATCTAATTTGTTCAGTATTGTTGATATGCGTGACGAACAGATTTGTAATTGACACTTAAATATGCCATTGATGGTAAAGCCTGTGGAATAATGACCATTCATTTATATGCCACACTGAACCATATATTCATATAATCTCAATGTCTTGATAACTCTTCAGGTAGGCTGTTGAATATTTTGAAACTAATTTCACAAGACCATGGCAGCAATGGATCAGTCAAATCAGTCTCAAAATACTCAACATAATATTTAGCAAAATTGTAAAGGATTTTGTTCTTTGGTATTCCTGGTTCAAAAGGCTAAGATACATTGACAATGTATATCGGAAGAAACCATGCCTTTGTCAAATATCAATCTTGCAATATCATCTTCTTAGTTCAGTGGCTGTGAACTTAGATAAATGTTAAGTATTTTGCAATGAGTAATTAGTTGATATCTTTTTTGGTATCTTATAACTCGCATTAGGCCTGATAGCGTGTTGTGAGATGATCTTACTATTTGTTTAATAGTGACTTTCTGGACAGCAAAGACAACATAAATAAACACACAAGATACGTCCCAGTAAGGCGTATGAAACTACCAGTATTTGCATTCACTGTCTTGTACAAAAACGATAGTGTATATTCGTATTACTGTATTACTCTAAGTAATATCAGTCTTAGTTGTGTTCACATTACAGAGTTAGTCCGGAGTAGCGACATACGTCAGCATGGCGTTACTCTGGATTTACTCTCTAGTGTGAACACGACCTTAGATTTACATTGTTACCACTGCAATAACTATGATACATTTGCGAGTAAATAGGTGTTAATCAATACAAGTAATAGCTGAATTATTATTTTATAGGGCATCAGAACATTAAAAACACCATATTCTCACCACACATATATTATTTCGCGAGAATGCTCTACAAACCATACAACTCACTAAAGTTGTGTTCCCACGAGAGAGGTATAACGCCATACTTCAGCGTGTAAAGTCTGGGATAGTTTGTTGAGGAAAACTACGATTGATACATTGACGCCATAGAGCCCAGTATGTGCTAGATATATTTATCCCAAGTGTCCGGCCATTCGGTTTAAAATTGCAGAAATGCCGTTTAAATATTGCTGTCATACATTTTCTATATTTACTATGGGTTACACATTGGGTAAAGAACAGTTTTATCGAAAACTATTGGAGGGATCCAACATAAAATTTATACCAAATCAGGAAATTATAGATATTAGAGGTATATCAAGGTACTAATCAATAGGACGAAAAAGAAATTTGGCGTCCAGGTTGAAAAAAATAGGAATTATTTTATTTTCGTATTCTCCCTGTAAAGGTGTACATTTCTGTTAGGTTATACGGAATCTTCTAAAATAACCATGAACTTGTGTGCTGCTGAATTAACCATAATGCAAATTGCTAAGCCAGTCAGGTGTATCTCGAAAAACCTTTGAATCAATTTAAAATTCATGCAAAATCAAGTCATTATAGGACTTAGATATTGAACAAGTTTTACATTGATCAACATTGATCAACATTGACAATTTTACATTTTTGCAGTCGTTTTTAAAATGATATTTTGTTTTCAATTCAATTTAAGAAAATTTTGTAATTTTTCATAACTATTCGAATATTCGTACGCGATACGAATATTCGTTCATATTGATCTATTTGAATGAATATTCGAGTATTCGAATATTCGGAGCGGACAATACTAATCTTCATGATGAGGGGTGGATGATATGTGTCTGTATTTGGCATGAATTCACATCCACATCATTGTCTAAGATTACTGGGAAAATTTCCAGTAGATTGGAATTGCTCTGCTAAGGTAATCAGAAAGTCGCATTAGCTTTCTGCGAAATAATCACCTTTTCAGTTTGTCTTCACCCCTCCTAGAGATTTGGCTCCGGGTGAATGAGCCTGCCAACACCAAGCCTACTCTTGAACATTGTTTTTTTGCCACATGGCGTGTTGCAAATTCTTGTTCCGTGCCCGTTATATGGACTTAGTCGCTGTAAGGATGCCTTTGATGACGTAATCGGTCGGAAAATGATTTTGTCGCCAATAATGAAGACCTCTTTCGCTATTGATGCCAGCAGCGCCACGTTAATCGCTGGAACAGTCGATACGATACAGTATTACTTATTGCTTACGTATTTAGCACTGAACTGGTTACAAAATGACTGATCATTAACATGCATTTAGGCTGGTGAATGTTTGCATTGCCATGTTACATGGCAATGCGAACATTCACCAGACTAATATGTTGTTACAACATGTTTGGCATAACCTCACTGTACTAATAATGTGTAATGCTAAAAGTGTAATGAAAATTATTTCTGAAAGGCGATATCGCTGTCAATGCGTTATGTGGCTGATGATATCTCACAATGTGACTACATTATCCACCACTATATTAAGTAACCGGCTAGAAATCCAGGTCAATAACTGTCTGGGTGGTTTCCGTCCATTTACAATGTCCTTATATTATTTTAGTTGAAGTATCAATCTGTTCACAAATCCTACACAATATTCCATTAATCTATAGGAATTGAGATCTGCTAGATTCTGAAACACAATGAATTTATTATTCACAGAGAATGATAATGTATTGATGAATGCGTATAGATTTATGTATTCACAGCGTGACGGTTTGACCAACTAAAACGTATTTCTCGTCATCTGTCTTGACATTTACGCTCGAGGTGGAGGTCGGGGGTGTGGGGGTGGGGGGGTGTGTGTGTGTGTGATGTATGTGTGGTTGGTAGGGGCTTAATGGGAGACGGTTCACCTGACTCAACGATCAGAGTCGTGGGAAGTTTTGCTGGACCGCATGAGGGTTAATGTGATCTACCTACACCTGGCTGTAAAACATATGGTTAGATTAGTATGCGAAACTTACTTGTCGACTTGTAAGTTGTATGTGGATTCGTAGCCGTCGTAGAAGCAAACCTCAGATCGCATTCAACCGGGTCAAGTGCAGTGAAAAGATATCTGACTCTATTCATTCGCTTCCGTGTGTCCAGTCTTACCTATCCATGCTTTTCCCCCAGAAGCACAGGTGAAACCGGTTTCACCCTGATAACAAAGATTACTGGACTCAGAGCGGAATTAAGGCACGGCTGATGAAGCTACAGCCCCGGGGCCCCAAAAATAAGGGGCCCCCCAAATCATAAACTGTTATCACATTTACCCATTTGAGCGTGCAATCCATGCATTATCTTACATTTACAGTAATGATATATGTAAGCCGTTGAATATTTTGAAACCAATTTGACTGCTTTCAGTCAAATTACTATCGAAATATTATATTCAACAGTATTTTGACACGTACGTGACGAATTTATTGCATTTGGGAGCATCAGCAGCAGTGGCGGCGGCGGCAGTATCCATTCACCTCTTGACCCACCCGGTATGGGTGGGGTAGATTCACTAATGACAATGACAATGTGAAAATTGCGTACACATAATAAATCATCAACCGCAACTTTTAAAATTAGGGGCTGCCCACTTAGCAGCGGATTTTTCTATTTAAGTAGGGGGCCACGTCATGTTAAAGTCGGATAACATGCGACGCATTTGATTACGACATCAGAGTACTTGAGTGACAGATCGGTTCCCTCTATGTGTATGTGACCTAAGTTACATTTCCATTTGTACGGGTAGATTTATAAAATATAACACTAAATGCAAGTCTTTCTCATATGTCCGTATGCGGACACGATTATATAGATCTACGGTTCCGGATACATAAGTAAAAATCGGCCCATATATCGATTTTAGCAATTTCGCATACGGAATCGTATACGGAACGGTTGCAACCGTATATATTAAAACACTCTATACGCTTTCCGTACATGGATTTATCGCAGTCGCGTCACTATTGCGTCACACACTTTAATGTTAAATAAGATAAGTTAAAAAAAGAAATTTTAACGTGGCGCGATCGTCCAAATCCCCGTATGTATGGAAATGCAAACAAATACAGACCGTGTAGCTTTAGAGACTCTAGACTCATTCCATTGGCACATGTGTCGGCTTCTCAGACACATGTATGGTTGAATTTCCAGGTCGTCTAACAATATTATATTGCTGCTCGACTGTTGGTATGTGCCACTGTGGATTCACGGTCATATTTGGGACACCATTAGTGCTGGCTACATTGTACATTGGATTAACGGTGTAATGTTTACTCGATGCCCACCGTGTACAAATT
The DNA here is from genome assembly GCA_034401795.1 of Chaetoderma sp. LZ-2023a. Taxonomy (NCBI): domain Eukaryota; kingdom Metazoa; phylum Mollusca; class Caudofoveata; order Chaetodermatida; family Chaetodermatidae; genus Chaetoderma; species Chaetoderma sp. LZ-2023a. The sequence continues at coordinate 96,273,807 of CM067373.1, read as the reverse complement.
GACTGCATGGACATATATCAAGCGCGTAGTTGACAAACAACCATGATTGGAACTCCTGAGATACGGTTTCATGGGTAACTGATGGAAGTGATAAGTAACCTGAACTACTAGACAATGGTCACAAATGCAGAAATCCAGTTTTAGATATGCCCTGCCCATCTCTAGCTAAGCTCCGCCCACACTTCGCCCGTGTTGGAATCGACCGATCCCTAAAGTCTCTGACTGTCAATTTCCAGAAAACTATACGCATTTTCCAGAAAAGTATACAGGTAAGCTGTTGAATATGACTGGGTGCTGTTTAATGTTTTGACTGAGTGGCAGAAACAGCGCCCAGTGAAATTAGTTTTAAAATATTCAACATAATGTTTATTAAATGGTAAAGACATACAATTCGTACAACAACGCTTAGCCCGTCGTCAAATAAGCGTTCCTGACGAACTTATCTACGTCATTACTTATGACGCCGGCCTACAATTCACGTAGGTGATTATGACGTCACACAAAATGTCGAGTTAACCAAATACCTTTCACGGTTCACTTGTGATTTCAGAAAAGTTCCTTTCTTATAAAGAGAAACGAAACGAATTCTAGTCTGATCTAAATACAGTTGAGCGTACCGCCAAATTGACACCCATGTCCCAGTCGTCTACCAATGCAACCATAGCTGACGTATGCAGATACGGCATTGCTTAACCCTTTAACCCACGAATTTGGTCAAGAAAAATTCAATTTTCTAATAGAAAGTGTCCATTTGCAGATAAAGAGAAGACTATTTTTGAAAATTTACCACTGGAATGACTGGCTCGATAATCGAGCCAGTCATTCCAGTGGTAAATTTTCAAAAATAGTCTTGTCTTGGTCGGCAAAAGAACATTTTTCAAGACCACTGTAGAAGTCGTTTTTGGCCGATATGGTTGTTAAAGTGTTAAATATGCAACAAAGTAAGGATGCAAATAATAAAATAATCCTGAAGTCTGAAAAAGATCATTTCGCTTATCTCGTACACTACGCGGCGTTGATCGCTGAACGAAGCGCGTGGTGTGGCGTAGAAGGTCGGTAAAATCACGAATTTGTTGGGTTAGGCGGATGTGTGGACTGCTGAATCGTGAGAAAAACAATCTGTGTTCGTCAACACAATCACCTCAAATCTGACACTAGTTTTCGTTTGCCTTATTAAACGAGTATGAAGTGTTAAGACTCTGAAACTATAACCAGTTGACTCCCAAAGGCTACGTTATATTACGCATCCAATTGAGGAATCCTGTTTTAACTATGCCGCGATAATCTCTAGATAAGCTCCATCCACACTCAGTGTGTGACTGCCTGCGTTGGGTAAACAGTATCTATTGAAACGACTCAAATGAGTGTAAAAATAATTTTGTTGGTAATGGAGGGATCCGATCTGTTGCTCAAGTGTCCGATGCCAAAATCCATTACGTCACATGTAGGCTGATGTCACAATCAATGGGACGTCACTTACTTTCGTCTTGAACATCGATATGCCCCTAAAGTGTATGAACTGTTAGTCCTTGAAAATAATTATACAATTAGAAAAGACATTTTGCTTGGCGGTTTGGAGCGAATTTGAACTGTTGCAGCAACGGCCCCAGTCATGTTAGTTTCAAGATATTGAACAGATTGCCTCTAGTTACTCCGAAATTCAGGTTCTGATGTGAATTCAAGGTTTTAAGGTTTAAATCGACACCCCCCCCCCCCCCCCCCCCCCCCCCCGCCTCCCGGCGAGTAAAGGATGTGCGGAGATTGGTTCGAGATATGTGGGGTATGACTAGAAACGGAACCCTCTATTAGAAGATAAGATTATGTGATTTTCTAAAGCTCATATATGATCGGAATTATATTATTACTGTTTATTTCATGAACTATTGTTTTGTATATTGCATTTCGTATACTTGAAAAGAAGTTAATCGAAAAATAGACTAAGCCTAAACTTTTTCCCGAGTTGAGATCAATCGACCCGGCACTCTGGTAATCTCAATTTCCAGAAAAATATACAGGTAAGCTGTTGAATGTTTTGAAGCTAATTTTACCGGGTGCTCTTGCTGCATGCCTATTGCTGCCCATGGCAGCATTAAAAAACCCAGTAAAATTATTTTCTAAATATTCGACGGACTCTTTTATTAAACAGTAAAGGCATACAACTGGTCGGATTATTATGCGTTTGTAACAGACTCTGTCGTGCCATTCATGACTTAATTGCTTGTGGCATCAGCCTACGTGCGACGTAGTTGATTATGATGTCGTATGATTGACTGAGAAACCGGATTCTGCAATTCTCTCTAGTGATCAAGATTTGATATTCCCTACACTGATGTCATAGACATGGGGGCAAACACCTATTCAACTAGGGTCAAGTTCGACTCCTAACCATAGTTAGCTATAGCTAACTACAATACCAGTCAAACTTCAAATAGTTAACTAGCTAGTCAACTATAGTCAACCGAGCAGCCGACCTCGGTTCAGATGGTTAGTGCGATATTTGCGTAATTTTCAAAATGGCGGACACCGATCGCTTGCCACGAATAAAAGTGTAAATATTTCACTAAAAAACTTAGGTCTGATGAAATTATGCTTTCCCATTGTATGTCAATGTTCCCAAGGCCATATTCCTTCCCACTTTATGCCATATGGACGCTTTTTGACGTCTTAGCGGACAAAAATAACCCCTAAGGCCGGTGGAACTCAATCGTTCCGGTGGGGCCGTGCGACCATCATCGCGAACGTTAAACACAACGGTCTCATCCCACGAGTTTGTGTCACCAGTATGCCTGTCCATAGCAATTTCGTGATCCATGGACTTACAAGATTTGATTTGGTGACCTAAAAATATAAGTCTATACAATGAGTTTACCTAAACAATTACAAATATGCTAGATAAAACTACAATGAGAGCAGACGAAAATACGAGACATAGAGACAGATAGATGAACTTCTAAACATGGGGCTCCCGGAGGTACCACACACACCCGTAGGTCCGCAGAGGTATCCCCGCAAGGGAGGCTCCCGTACACGAGACTTAACTAGTTAACTTAATATAAGTTATTATACCTCTAAGCTGAAAGGAAGAAGGTTATATCAGACGAAAGGTGATATGCCTCACGCGGGCACTACTCCTAGTGCTTGTTTGGGTGAGGAGTATTATCCTGGCGTGGACCGTCGTCGCTGAATCCTTACGAGAGGCAAGTGCCTCGCACGGGCCTCCGTCTCGGGAAGGTGTCGTCACTGCTTAAAGCGGGAGAAGAATAGTAGGCAAAAATGGGCCCACTCTAATATTTCAATCAAAAATGCTTTAGAGTGAAAAGACCATACCTAGTGAGATTATGACTATAGGGGTGCGCACTGTTTTACGTGAAAACGGGACAGGGGATTCCCGATGGATTCCCTCGTTACCGTCTTATGTGATTCTTGGTATGCTGAATTAGTAGTTGCCACTTTATTTATGCAGGCCTTCTGCTTTGCTTAATTCCTGTTAGTTGTTTTCAGAACAAGCATTATTTTAGGCCGCAACTGGCTGATATCTACCTAGCTATTAGACACGGCTGTTACGGAGAACAGTTGCCCTAAGACATCAATACTAAAGACAGCGCTCATACATGTTACGTATAGACCATTGTTCTATCGTAATGGTGGGGGTAAGAGAGACGAATACCCACCGTAAATGTCCTTCCCGTAAGGGCATGGCAGATCTAAATATCATGCCCAGACATTTTAACGGAATTCGGTGGGGGTACGTATCTCGCCCGTCACTGGGTCCTATGGAACTAACCGTTTTACCTATCGTTAGGTTTATAAACAAGTTTCCCAGTTTTGCACTGCGGTGCGGGAGGATTGTTCAGTAAATAAAATAATAATTAATACATGTTTTCGCAGTGCTTTCCTACATTGGCTAAAGTGCTAACTACTAAGTATCCGAAGATACACGGGAATGTGTGTGATACCGCACCCTGGCCATCACCGCTCGGAAACTCCAACAGTATCCCAGAGTTGGATCAGACCATGGTGCGGATGGAGACATCCAACAATTAAGAAGCCACTAGGCTGAGTGGAACATGAAGAGAGACAAAATCTTAGAGTTATGAGTCTTACCGGAGTGCGGTGCTAGATTATCGCACTACCGGAAGAGAAGAGTATATTACAGAGTATGTAATGAAGAAAGTGTCTCTAATCATTTTGAACCTAAAAAGGTTTAGTCGGTAGCATGTCAGGCTAAACAGAGTTATAGCATGGACAGCGACCTCAGTGAAAAATTGTTGGTGGCGGGAGAGAGTGTTGCATATATAAGTGTTGCTGTATAGTGTTTCCTACGTACACTGCAGTCCTATATTTTCTATGAATAAACAAAACATATGAACGAATGGCCACTGGCCATATATATATACGTAATCTAACCAGAACAATCAATACGGTGTCAAATGATTAAGATATATATAACAGTACAGGTTAACGAACCTACTATAGTGCAGTTAGCAACACATTGAGGAAAATGAGAATAATTATCAACAAATACAGAAATTATACCTAGAGGTCCTAAGACCGTTATTGTTCCTTTTAGTCATCGGGACCGTTATTGAGGATACAGTATAATTAACAAAACCTATATAGAGAAATAATTAAATGGTGAAGTATAATGACTTGAGTACTTGGTAGTCATTCCTAAGTTAGGCTACCGTGTTACTGAAATTGATACGTTGATCCGTAGTCGACATGAAATGATGCACTCTCCGGAAGCTGGAAAGTTCCCGCAGGTGGGTTCCCGCAAGCTGTTTTCCGCTAACAAGACTTCCGCAGGAACACTCATGGCGGGAGTGCATCGCTTATGGCTGTAGGCCTAATAGAATGTCTAACGAGCAGTCAGTAAAGGATACGATAGTACTATGTGGTGAAGAAAGTTCCTGTATACCGATGGCATGGATGGAAGCTGTAAACAACCCATCACAAGCGGGGGTTGTCAGTGGCAAACGAAGATACAAAGCTGGAAAGTTCCCGCTGGTGGGTTCCCGCAAGCTGTTTTCCGCAAACAAGACTTCCGCAAGAACACTCATGGCGGGAGTGCATCGCTTATGGCTGTAGGCCTAATAGAATGTCTAACGAGCAGTCAGTAAAGGATACGATAGTACTATGTGGTGAAGAAAGTTCCTGTATACCGATGGCATGGGAGGAAGCTGTAAACAACCCATCACAAGCGGGGGTTGTCAGAGGCAAACGAAGATACAAAACAAAGCTTCACGGTGCTGGTTACGTCAGCCAGCTCTGAAGATGCTCCGGGCAGAGTTTACTTGCTGTGTTCGAAAGTTGAAAGAACATACACGACTAATGCGGTGGCGATTGAAATACCACTTTTAGGCATGGCCGGCAGATCCTGCGAGTCATCCATCAAAGAACATCCTGCCTCTACATCTGTAGACTCACATATTCAGGCTGTACAGGCCACACCACAAATTTTCACAGGTGCAGGCTCCATCCAATCATCATTCGAGCAACAGCCAATCAGCGCACAACTAATAATAGCGCTGTCGAACATTCTAGAACATTCTAGAAGCTTTGCGTCCACGTGGTTATGACGTCACGGCAATATTTTGAAGATAATCATGAAGAGCTTTTCCTCGATAACTCAGCCATTTCTCAACAGATTTTGAAATGGTTTACATATTTGAAAAGCCCATTAAATTCTGGTCTTGACTAATACCAGATTTAACGGGAACAGACAATCAATAAGAATTACAGGGTACCATCTCAGTACACTAAAAGCGCCATCCTATCTAGGTCGTAACTACCTGCTCCATATAAACAGCGTCCTAGCGCGCATGCGCATCATGCGTTTTAAAGAACTTAGTCGTTTTTCGACAGGCTATCTCTCCCATAGGCCTATATACGCTTATGGCTCTACCCAGAGGGGCGTGTTCAGGAAACGATTCCAGGACGGGCGGCACGTACACAGCTTAGCTGGTACGGCCGGTATCCGACCGGTCGATCCGAACTACAGTACTGGATGATGTAGGCCTATATAGCTGGCTCTGCCCTGGGCTATGAAGAGTATGTTATGCGCACAAATTGTATATTTTTTGCTCTCAGTCTATTGAATTTTCAGGATTTGTTTGACTGGGCGAATGTTGCTTCCATTGGCAGTAATGGCGCCAGGTCAAATTAGTTTCGAATTATTCAAAAGCTTACCTGTATGGTTTCCTTGATATTTGCATTGCAATAACTCAGGTATCTAATGTCATTGTCAATTACGTCACATATGGATAGATGTCACAATCAAAATATGTAATGAATGACGTATCTGGCTTCGTCATGGGCATTGAAGAGTTTGTCGAGTGCGCGAATTGTATGTCTTTACCAACAGTTTGCTGAATATTTTGCTGGTAGTTTGACAGGGCGCCGATTCTGTCATTGTCAGCGTTCATGACTTGTCAAATTAGTTTTAAAATATTCAAAAATTTACCTGTATGGTTACCTTGATATTGACATTCTGGGAAATCAGGTTTTTCTCCATCCCAAAACGGGCAAAGCATGAGCGGAGCTTTGCTTGAACTAGGAGGAGGGGCATAGCTAGAAATGGATCCCTATATTGCCGGGTTTAGTATAAAAGCACATCTAGTCATATATAGAGTGGTCATATTTATACTTATATTATCTCATTGTTAGTGTTGCATTTTGTGTAACGATTCCTTGTGAATCTCTTACAATAACGTTATACTAATATTTCTTAGTGTACACCGTTATACTAATATTTCTTAGTGTACACCGTTATACTAATATTTCTTAGTGTACACCGTTATACTAATATTTCTTAGTGTACACCGTTATACTAATATTTCTGTATTGCATAGAGATGTGGATGAAGCCCATAATGGACTACAGATCTATGATATATTCTTGAAAATGAATGAAGTATAATAATTTTACAACCAACTGAGTGTAACTGTAGAAAGGCGTGAGATGCCTTCTGAGAGCATCTAGATTTCAAAAAGGGAGGGCATATGCATAAGGCAGCTACAGCTCCCAGTCGTCAAATTAGTTTCAAATTATTTAACAGAATATTTATTAAATAGTAAAGACATACAATTCGTACAACAAAGAATAGTATGGCTTCATTTATGCGTTCGTGATGTACTTATCTACGTCAGTCATGACGTCATAATGACGACATTAATTTTGATGTCATTATCCACGCCACGTAGTTAATTATGACGTCATATGATGGATGGATGAATGAAGTGAAAACGTTCATCCTCTTGTCCTGTCACAGTACTTACTCCTCCTATTAAAGTTTGTGGATCAATGGCTGTCGTAAGTCAGGTTGGTGTGGTATAACGATAACTGGTGCTGTCACGAGGAGGCAAGACCAAGCCCGGTGTGTTATGCGTTCTATTACTAGGCAACCAACCAAGAGCACGCTGGGCTAGAATTCCTGATTGAAAACTGTATTGGATTTCGCCATCAGAGTAGAACTGTTCTGTATTACAGGATTGTCTCGCGATAAATCTTCGTGTGTTATATTGGCTGTCTTACGGTAGCATATACTGGTGTGTCATTGCGTTGAGGTGCGAAAGTGATTGTTTTGTTGCTATAGCGATTCACGTTGGCCGTATTTGCTGTCGTTAAAATTTTCGTTTCCATTTATTTAAATGAACTTACATTTAGGGATTACTAAAAACATTGGTCGATAGATTCAGTTTTATTATCCCCACACGTTTTGAGAAAAATCAAGGGATGTTGCTATGTCCGTCCGTCCTTCCCTCTGTCTGCCCGTCTGTCCGTCCGGTTATCGCCTTCGAAACTGTTTGGTAGAATTCAATAACATATGATTGGGGACTGTAAGACGACATTTCCATTAGTCTCTGTCCCAGGGTCGGGGTGGGGGTCATGGTGGAGGTGGATGGAGAGCGACAAAGTTGGCGGAATTCAACAAAATTTGGTGTGGTAATCACTGATATGATTCAGGATTGTGAGAAAATGTTTGCATTGGGCTCAGCCCCGGGTTGGGGGAGGTGTTGGGTGGGGTTGGGTGGGGGCGGGGTGGGGTGGAGGAGGGCGAGGGTGGGTGGGGTGGGGGTGGGGTGGGGGCGGAGGGGCGTTAGAATGAGACCGATGGCTAAAGACATCGACTGCACATGTTAGTTATACTTTAAGAATAGTTAATAAACGGAGCCAAATTCACCATGTGATTTACATCAATGGATGAATCCAATCTGTTGCTCAAGTATATGACGTCATGGTCAGTTACGTCACATGCAGGCTTACGTCAGAGTCACAATTGTGAGTGAATACTCGGGCATGAAGCTGGAACAGTCCGCCAAGTGGCCGGATTGTATGTCTTAGATGGATTTGTTTTTTAACAAACATTATGTTGAATATTTTGAAACTAATTTGACTGGGCGCTGTTGCTGCTGATGTGACTTTTATCTGATTTCTCATTGTTGATTTTCGTGAAATCGATACCGCCGCTGTGACGCACCACTACTTGATAACAGATACTGAATGCGCAGCAAAATATAGTGACAAACACTAAATCTGGCGATGTCAGCCGTTAAATAGTATTTTAATTGGTCATTGAAAATTATAGCCACGGCCATCAATCGTTACTTCGCTGTCGACTGATAAACTGTCAAACGATGACATTTTCCGATGACGTTTCATGAATGACAAATCGTAGTAAACAACTCATAGTAAAACAGTACCGCGTAGCAATCCCTACGCGTCCCCCCACCCCCCTCTCATCAATCTATGTTTTAATTGGTCGATTTCAATTAAAACCCAACAGCCAATGAAAATACTCCGTTGAATATGGCACGTGTGCTCATATAGAAAAATATGGAACGGGCTAGAAGGCGTGTTTATATGATAAAATTAGATAGGCAATTCTTGATTTAGCGTTACGCCAGTTAAGCCTCCAGTGAGAACACGGCCATAGACTAATTACTTCTACAATTAATTCTATGCGTAATCCATTTCAAATCGGTTTGTTGATTTCCGTATGTAACACGCTCGTCACGCTGATGATTATTATCACGTCGCGAAGAAATGTACAAGATTGCGATCGGTAATTAACTCGCCGTTTTTATGGCTAGCTCCTGTCAAATTAGTTTCAAAATATGCAACAGCGTTCCCGTATAGTTGTCTTGAAAACTGAGTCACTTGAAATCTTGAAATTCAACAATTCCGGAGCGGGCGCGTATCCGCCATTTTAGTAAATTGCATATTATTATAATGAGCTTTATGGCTAGACGCGCAGCAAAACTAAAACACGTTTTTCGCGCGGGGGATACCGTGTGGTATTGCCCTCGCGTGTGGGAAATGCCAGATCATCCATCCCTGATCATACCAATTAAATAACAACATATGGTCATGTGACATTACTGAGGGGTAATAAATTTGATTCCTCAATTGTTTATGAATTAAAACCAATTTTTCGAGATATGTTCCTTTAGTCAGATATTCATTTGAACTATGAATGTAAAGAGGCCACATCATGAAAGCGGCCATCACTCTGGTTCATAAAGACCTTTAAGCCATTGAACCCTATGTGGGGGGGGGTACATTTGTTTTTTCAATTGTGATGGATTGAAACCAAATTTTGCAGATATGTTCTGTCTGACAATATCTGTTAGCATCATGAATTGACTTGAAACAAGGGCCATAATTCTGGTAGAACTTTAAGGCGTTTTCAAGTCTTGAAGCATGTGAGGAAACTACATCTGTGGCATGTTTGGTCAATTATTAATGGATTAACACGAGATTTGTCACAAATACTGCTTTAAGCAAAATCTCTATGACCTATCAATATTCAGTGGCCAGGTCTATAAAATGAACTTTTAGATTTTTAAAGTAATTTGAACTTTAGGGGTGAAATACGTTTGTGGCCAATTGTTGATGGATTAAAAACAAATTTATGACGTATATTCCTTCAGGAAATATCTATCTGAACTATGAATATGAGGTTACACCTTTAAACAAAGGACAAAACTCAGGTTCTTTATGGCGTTTTAAAAGTATTGAAACCTATAAAGAAATCACATTTGTACCTTTGTGGCACGTTGTGTCACTATTTGACAGATATATTCATTCAGGCAATATCGAACTATGAATATGAAGAGACCATGCCGTTAAACAAGGACAATAATTCGGGTTCTTTTAGAAATTTAAGTATTTAAACATATGGGAAAATATATGTGCAGCACGTTTCGTCTATTGCTACTGGATTAAAACCAAATTTAACAGGTATATTCCGTTAGGCAATCTCTATATGGACTATGAATACGAAGTGGACACGCTTCTAGAAACCAGAGTTATGGCCCTTGTTTAAAGTATTGAAGCCTATGCGGGTACTGAATCCTATGGGAACATGTTTGACCACATTTTGTTATTGGTCAATGAATTAGAATTTGTGTTGCAGTTTTGTAGTATCAGGGACACCTGACACATTAGCCGACTGTATCTGGTATTATTGCCCCATTGGTCAATTGTACTTCAAATCTTTGTGACTTTTAGGACTCAGCCTACTATGTTGCAATTATAGCGCATTGTGCTTGGTAACGCTAAGACATTTAACCCCAAGAACACACCTTACAAAAATGGCAGTACGAGCAAAGAACTGTTCATTGATGGATATGTATAATTCACCTTTCCAGAGTACCCACCCATCATATGACGTCATAATGAACTACGTGATGTGTAGAATGACATCATAATGAATGACGTCATGAATGACGTCGATAAGTACGTCACGAACGCATATTTGAAGACTGTCTATGCGTTGTTGTACAAATTGTTTGCTCTTACTATTTAATGAATATTCTGTTGAATATTTTGAAACTAAATTGACTGGGCGCTGTTGCAGCCATGGGTAGCAACAGTACCCAGTCACATTAGTTACAAAATATTCTACAGCTTCCCTGTATAGTTTTCAGAAAATTGATAGCTAGGGCATTCGGGGATCGATCAATCCCTACACGGCGGGGTGTGGATGGAGCTTAACCAGTGATGCGCGGGGCATAGCTAAAATGGAAAGGTTCATTGTGAGATAACGTCTTCGCTGGTACGGGTCACCTGCTACCTTGATGTGTTATGCCAGAGCACAAGCAAAATATATAAGAGACTAGTAACCCGTTAATACCTACACATTAAGCTGGCGACAATGGATCTTTCCCGTTTTAGCTATGCCCAGCCCACTTTCACACGTCGCTGATGTTGGGATTGATCGATCCATGAACTCACTGACTATCAATTTCCAGAGAACTATACGGTTAAGCGGTTGAATATGTTGAAACTAATTTTACAAGGTGCTGCTGTTGTTGCCTATGGCAGTAACAATACCCAGTCAAATTAGTTTCAAAATATTCAACAGCATGGTTAGTAAATAATAAAGATATACAATTCTTACACCAACGCTTAGCCCGCCACCAGTTATGCGTTGGTAAAGAACTTATCCACGTCATTAAACACGTCGTCACGTAAATGATTATGACGGCATATGATGGCTGGATAAACCGGAAAGGTCCATTTGAATGATAAGGGCTCTACCTGTCATACATTAATAAAACTCACACTACGGCACACCACGGCTCAGTGATACGGGGAAGTGGGTTAAAGCTTTCTACCACATACCTGCTGGACAGTAGCAACAAATAAACGTACCAGATTTACACGCTTGTCACATTCGTCTCCTAATCAATAAATGGCATAACAGCTGACAATAGACAGAGTTATCAAGCACTTACTAATCAGACAGCGTTCGGTAGGGTGGCAGTATGTGCAAATCACTTTTACAACCTGAAATGGAAAGGACTGTGCGTGCTAATTAAACTCATTAATACAATGGCACCTCTCCGCTCATGCTGGGGTTAGGATTTTAAAGTGTAATGTTCGTAATGCTTAAATACCCAGTAAAAAAAAAGTTAATTTCAGGCTTTGTAAAATTAGCAGATGACATCCCCTTATTATAATATATGTTTGTGGAGGATTTCCCGGTACAGTGATGGTCTTCTATAAATAAATAATGTTATTCTAAGGCCGTGTTCTCACTAGAGACTTAATCAGGAACAGCGACATATTGAAGTATGGCGTTATTCCCGATTAACTCTCTAGTGAGAACACATACTTATACATGATGCGGATATCCGAAACACATTGAAAAATTGTATTATATTTATCCTATGTTTAAAGGCACATATTCACAGCAGAATGGTTCAAAATAAAATTGTTAAAATTATATTCTTTTAGAGGCTTAAATTGTCTGCCTAGATGTAATGAAACGAAATAAATCTTGGCATTTGATGATTTCATTACGTATAAATTAATATCATGTTTTAAGTTATCAAATTGAATTATAGGCACGAGTCCCTAATTCAAATTCACAACTAAGCCTACGAAATTTATTTATATGGAATCAAATCATCATATGCAAAGATTTATTTACAGTGGCGTAGCAAGGGTGACCAGCCCATCCCCCCCCCCCCCTGCCAGAATAATTTGATGAACCCTACCTCTTGCTGAATTCTTTAAGAAGTAAATATTACACCACAACGGAGCTTCCAGTATGGATTGGTCGGAATCATCCACTGAGACCTGGCAGTAGATTAGTAGTTTTACTAGACATATCCAAAGGTCCAAGATGATCACCGACCAAATTGAGCAATCAGATCTCATGGTAGATTTTAAGCTTACTACATTATGAGTTCCCTCTAGCCACGTTTGGTTGAAATTGATAGTTGCCGTTTTAAAGCATTTATCAGCAGCAGCATCATCGTCGTCATCGTCATCGAACATCAGCTTTAATCAGTTCGATTATAAATCTAAATCATTTTGATAATATTATAGTTTACCAAATTCAGGAGCAGCTACTGATTCTTCTTACTCGAATTGCTCAGAAGGAAATAACTCTAAAAACAAATGCATCTTTTGGTAATCATCTTGAATTAGGTATCATGACGGTTACTTTGCTAGCACGTTTTATGTTTACTCATGGAATCAAAATTAAAAAACTAAAGATAATTTCAAATTGTTAAATATTTCGATTTAACTGCAGTTGGCTAGGCATAATTGCTCCCAGACAAATTAATTTCAAAATATCACCATAGGCGAGGTACATATCAACTAAAGAGCTCCCAAGTGTCATGAACTCTTCTCGTCTTAGACATATTTGTCAGTCAGAACAATCCAAATTTCTGCTTTCTCGCCTTCAGCTGAGCAAAATCATCAATCGCCTTCTCCATGTCTAAACCACGTGCACGCACCGCTTCAATGCTAATCAATGCAAGGACTTTGAGTCTTTCCTCTGCCATAGTACTTCGCAGATAGTTCTTTATTATCTTTAGCTTGAAAAATGATCTTTCAGCACTCGCCACTGTCACGGGCAATGCCATGAATAGAAAAAAAGCTGTACAGATATCTGGGAAGTTTGATGCTAATGTGTAATGTTCTACTAGTAATAACAATGCTAGTTCCTTGATCGTTGTGGCTTGAACAATTCGATCTTACAATGCACACCGGAAGCGCAGTAGCTGATGAGGAAAATCATGACTCAGGTCTTCACTGTACCGATAGGCCAATTTGCTCGCCTCTTGGAAAAGAGCATCATCTGTACTTAATGTTAATGTAGTAAGATTTAGACAATTGAACACATGGACCACCTCACGAAGACTGCGGAAACGGTTGCTTAGCTGAGCAATTACAATGTCCAAGCACTCATAAAACACAGTAACTCTGAATGCTGACTCTGGGTCTTCTAAACGCTGATCTTCACAAAGCTCATCAAAAAATCTCTTCTTTCTCCTAATGCGAGTCATCTGAAATTTGTCTTCAACACCCCACTGGCTAGCTAGAGAGTGAGCAGTGTTGCGCGTGCCATCATAGTTCGTTCTGTATGGGCTCAGTTCGCGTGTAGCGGTGTCAAGCAGTGTTGTCGCGGTCATAAGGTCAGCTTGATTTGACTGTAGTACTTTGGAGGCTGTATCTACGGTCTGCAAAACTTTGTCCATTATAACTACGAGAAACACAAATTCAAACTTTTCTAGTTCTTTCTTAATGGCCATTGCTTCTGACTTTTCATCTGGTTTCTTACTGTTCAAGAGTATTGTACTGAGAGCCGTCAGTATCGTAATATATTGGTATCTCAGGGCGCTCAAAGACTTGTTGCGACTCGACCAACGAGTCGGATTTAATCGCTTCAGTGTTAACTTCGAAGTTGCACTCATTGCAGATAGAATATCCAACCTCTTTATGCTTTGACCAAAGAAAACATACACTCGTTCCAGTGTGACAAAGAACTTAGAAATTTCTGTGATCTTACCTACAGCATCATAAAAACTAAATTTAAGATATGAGCTGCACAGTGAATATAGACAGCATTTGGCTGTTTTTTTCATAATGATCGCCTGCACACCATAGTAAGCTCCACTCATTGTCGCAGCACCATCATAGCCCTGACCACGGCATTTCGACAGATCTAATCCTTTTGATTCTATATGACTCAATATGTCTCCGTCAATTCCAGTGGCAGATTGGTCTGTTACAGGATAAAAGCCGAGGAAAACTTCATTTACTTTGACGTCTGATGGTAGTCCATTATCATCTTTCGTTAGCTCAACATACCTGTAAATATGGCTGAACTGATCAACCTTTGAGACATCTTGTGTTGTGCCCGCTATTATTGAAAAGAATGGGGCTTTATTAATGTTGTTGATTAAACATTTTTCTAAGGTATTTGAGAAAAGTTCAATGATTTCATTCTGAATCGTTGGACTTAGATATTTTACCGAATGATCTGGCATTTCCAATAGCTTCCGAAGCATAGGATCATAATTAGCTAATAGTTCTACCAATGCCAAGAAATTACCACTGTTAACTGTTCCTATTTTTTGTGTCCTCTGAATGCCAGGTTGTTGGTGGCCAATGTCAAGGTTATATTCATAATGCGTTCAAGAACCTGTCGCCAAAAGCTAACATTCTTCTTACTCTGCGCTTCTAGCTCACTGCCTATTGTTTCACCACGATTCCAGTGATAAAAAACAATACATGCTTACAGATGCGAAGTACAACTTTCGTGTTCTTTAATTTTCTTGGAAAGCCCTTTCCAGCCCCGAATACCACGTGACCACCCTCCTTGATACTGTTTCTGTTTCTTGCTTGCGTCATCAAATAGCCAACATGGCTCACAGTAACACTTGTCAAGCTTCGGAGAATAACACAGCCACATTCTCGGAATAGCCACATTTGCTTTCGTGTGTTGAGTATAATAGCTTTCGGAAAATGACCTGTTTTCTTGGTTCTTATCACGAGGAAATGGGCCACTTGGCCTACGCGAACCAGGAGCGAGAATAACACTTTTGACATTAGGGTCTGTAATGTCCTCTTCAAAATTTCCCCTATCATGGGGGCATGTATCTGATGTTATTTCTATTTGAATGCCACCAGACGTATCTGAAATATAGATTTTATCTTAATTTGTCATCGTGGTTATTTCGTCCGCTTTTTTGTACTGCTTAAAGGTGCATATCCACAGCAAAATGTCTAAAATAAGATTGTTTATATAATATAATTTTAGAGGCTTAAATCGTGTGTCTAGATGTAGTGAAACGACATAAATCTTAACATGCGATGGCTTCATTAATTAAATTCATAAATTAATTTCTCTTTTAAGTCTTTCTATGGAATGAAAATATAATATGCTAAAATTTCTCTTGTTTCTTTACTTCTATGTACAGCATTTAAGCCTCTAAAAGTATACAAATCAACAATTTTATTTCTACTCATTTCGCAGTCAATATGCACCTTTAAATTACTTAAGCATTTAAGACAACGATAGCCATCACAAGATGGCATATCCACGCGGACCGCAAATATTTCACTATTAGCCAAAGTGAATTGACAGCAGATAAACACAAATCATGCATATCTTCAGGTGATAATGCTAACGCGTCTCAAATCTCATAAGAATTGAAATTAAACTGAGGAGAATTTGTACTAAACAGGAAATTATTTAGATGGATGGACAGACATATAGACACACTTTTTTGTACAGATATACGGATGGACTGGCATAGAGATAGCGCTTGGATATCTTCAGGTGACTAGTTTCAAAGAATAGCAAGTAAACTATAGGAGGAAATGCGTTGACAGAAATTATTATTAGAGATGGGTGGACAGACATGCATACGGATGTAGGTACAGCCATACGAATAACACATACACATCTTCAGGTGGTACTGATAACACCTACCACATTTCAAAATAATCACAAGTAAACACTATGAGGATTTGCGTTGACAAGACATTGGCAGACGGACAGACAGACAGACGGACATGGTGATGACTATGCCCCTCCGGCCCTCCCCAGTCGCCCACCCACTCACCTCGTCTTCCAGATAAAAATGGAAAGCACAGTTACATTAAGGATCTGGCTACAGGGCTTCTGTGGCATTTGGCGAACTGAAACCTACAAGTTCAAGTTCTCAAGTTCACTTTCTTACACTCAGACCTTGTACATGCATATGAGGCATTACATTGATAATATGTTTCATGACGGCAGATCACATACATAATAATTACATTCAATAAACATTTATCAACAAAATTCAATTTACCTTTCCAGAGTACCCATCTATCAACTGACCACACATGACGTCATAATCAGCTAAGCGGGCTGTGGGATGACGTCACAATAATTGCATCATGAATGATTTGATTGACAGTCCTAACCTCTTAATAGCCCGGCACGTTGTATGAATTGTATGTCTGCTATTTAACAACCATGCCATTGAATATTTTGAGACTAACATGACTGGGTGCTGGTGCTGCCATAAGCATCAACAGGACCCACGCAGCATATTCAAATGCTTTAAAAAATTTTAATGTATAATTTACAATAAAATGATAGTCAGCGTGTTCAGAGCTCGATCTGTCAAATGACGAACGTGGTGTGGGTGGAACTTACACATAGATGGGCGGGGAATATCTAAAACCGGAACGGTTAATTGGTACACTCGAAGATAGCACGAGGAGAAAGGTAAAAATATTCAACAGCTAATATTAATTTTCAGCCAAATTTAATTCAAAATATTCGAAAGTCGTGAGATTGCTGATTTTCAAATGACGTCCATGGGGACGAGTTTAGGGACGTAACCAGTTACTCAATAATATAGTGGTCTCATCCATTGACTAATGTGAATTGAAACCCGTGCCTCCACCCCCCCCCCAACCCCCCCCCCCCCTAGACAATGGAATCATGACCACCACTCACAAAACTATCATGGGTCCGTCCCCCGACACCCACCCAGCACCCTGTATAACCAGAATCCTATAATGTCCCCTACTTCTGCGGCTGCTACTGCTGCTACTACTACTACTACTACTGCTGCTGCTGCTGCTGCTGCTGCTGCTGCTGCTGCTGCTGCTGCTGCTGCTGCTGCTGCTGCGGCGCCCGCCGCCGCCGCCACTACTACTACTACTACTACTACTACTAGGGCCTGCTACTGCCAAAAGTAATGAAGTCTATGCTTGGGGCAAGATTATTTTGAATATCTTGAAACCAATTTGAGTGGAAACCGGTATTGGCTCGGGGACCAGCTTCCAGTGAAATTGGTTTCAAAATAATCAACACCTTCCATATATCAATCGTGACTGTAAATGTCAAATACTGAGATTTCAATTTAAAATGTGTGAAACGTGAATGATTTTTATTTAGCCCACACCCTCGTTTTGCTCCCCTACCCCCAGGCCCCACCGCCCCAACCCCTCATATTTTTGGGGAAGGTCGTGTTGACCATTGGGGCAAGGATTCAACGAACCCGTTAGCCAATATTTCAATCCGGCTGTGTTATGCACTCATTGCACTGGACATGCATGTATATTTATTAATGAACAAACCTTCAGTAGCTGTATTCGAGGTTGAAGCAGTATCACTGTGACGAAGGTCACTTCAGCAGGCGTAGCATTTTCCCTATCGTCCGGGCCTGGGCGGTCTGGCTTATTAAATAAAGCATCTATCTTCACTAAGTTGGAAACTCAATTGTACTTCTCGCTTTTTCTTACGCTTTTCGGCCCCACTGGGAGGCTTGTTAAAAGACGACGACATAGTTGAGTCCGCGAATTATCAAATTGCCGGAATTGGTGTTTGATATTTGCTGACAGTTGTAAAATATAAGCGCATTTGATTTCTCAGTAAGGATGTTATTATTACGTAACTCAGGATAACAAAAACAATTGGTCAAAGTGCGTTAGTACCAGGGCATCATACATGATACACGTCTACTATTTTGATACGTCTCGTTCGCTTTGAGGCGGTACTCACCCCACCTCTCCCTCGTTCGTATTGTATCACAATAATCTGCTTTGTAACATGGTGTAAACATTGAACAGTGAGCGCCGTGATTTTGTTTACTCAAACGATAAGGTGTGGTGTCATGTAAGTGGCAATGCATTACATTCCTTATTATGCAAATCATCTTGGTGAATATTTTGGGGATAATTTGATTGGAAGTTGTCATTGCCAATGGCAGTAACGGCTTCCGTTCAAATTGGTCTCAGAATAGTCATCAGCTTACTTGTATGATTGTTTTTATATCACATTGCCAAATTATATGTGACACCGCTATGACTGAACGTATTGACCAAGGCAGATACGCTAGTTTTTCCTTCTGATTGGTTGAAAAGTAAGGCATGACAGCCACCATATGCTTTGGAAATGTACCAACGTTTAAACTACTCAAGCCTGAATAGCTTTCTTTAGCGGCATGATAATAAGATTAATATTATATTATAGTTTACGAATGACGTGTTAGATCAGCTGGACAACTATTATATGAAGTTAGTTCTCCTTTAATACTGCCTGAAACACTGCAGGGGCAAGTATCCCAAAATAGAATAATAAATTGATTATTGTTGTTATCATTATTATGTAAGCGATCCCACTGTCGTAGCCCTCGTCGGCAGCGCGGCGGAGATGGTATAATAATAATAATAATAATAATAATAATAATAATAATAATAATAATAATAATAATAATAATATTGTATTCCTACCGCCAATGTCAATGTACAAATAAAGAAAATACACTCTCGCTCTCTCTCTAAATATTTTTTCCGCCAGGGCCTTGAGCCCCCTGATGGTCTGAGCCTCCCACCCCACCCCACAACTTCGAGGGCTGCGGGGGCTATTGCTACGCCACTGTTTATTTCGTTTCATTACATTGAGGTAGGGCCTACACAGTTTAAGCTTCTAAAAGTATATAATTTCAACAATTTTATTTTCAAGCATTTTGGTGTGAATATGCACTTTTAAATTCGCCACGAAAATCTTAACTGAATTCCAGAGATCAGCTTGCTCCCAAACCAGCTGTTTTCTCGTAATACCCAGTGCTTTAGCTCAACCTTCAGCAACATGTAAGAGAAAAAATTTATTTTCGTAATCACATCCTTACTTTAATATTTAATTAGTCTCATCATGTTCATGTCAATTTCCCGTAAGAAGCACTAATAATTGATAACAATAGAGTAATGTATTTGGTTCAGAATAAAAAAAAACTCACGAAATCCCAGAAATAATAAATCTAGCAGTGAACGTTGCTTAATAACACTTAGCTGTAACACAACCTTATGTAATCTGAATTAAGCATATTCATTCAGCAGTCGATGCTAAATAATTCACACTATGCAGGTGCCGTTAAACATACACTACGGGAATTGCTGCCATATTTAGTCTCGTGATCACCAAAACTGAGTGATCCGATCTGTTACTCGCGTATCCGCCGTCATCTTTAAGTACGTTACACGTAGCCTGAGGTCACAATCATAGCTCTGTCGTGAAACTTTAAAAGTTCGCCATGAAGTGTACGAATTGTGAGTCTTTGATTGATTTACTATTTAATAAATATTCTGTTGAATATTTTGAATCTAATTTGACTGGGAAACTAATTTGACTGGACTAACCCTAGCCCTCAGTCATGTTAGTTTCAAAATATTCAACAGCTTGCCTGAATAGCTACATTTAAATTGGGATTCCGGGAATTTAGGCATCACAGTACCTAAATGGACATTTCCAGTTTTAGCTATGCCCCGCCCATCTTTATCTAAGCTCCACCCACACCTCGTCCGTGTTGGGGCTCGATCGATCTCTGGACTCCATGACTATCAATTTCCAGAAACGTATACAGGTATGATGTCAAATATTTTGAAACTAATTTGACTGGGCGCTGTTGCCTATGGCAGCAACAGTGTCCAGTCAAACTAGTTTCAAAATATTAAATGATGGACATACAATTCGTACAACGCGTCGGGCTATTAAGCGTTAAAGACGAACTATTATCGAGTCTTTCACGAAATCATGATTATGGCGTCATCTTACACGCCACGCAGTTGATTATGACATCATATGACGTCATTTGATGGATGGATAAGCTTGGAAAGGTCCATTGATTCCAATTTACAATACACGTGCGGAGATGACGGAGGATAGCTGGGAATGGGAGGGGGAATAGCGATAAATGGATCCCTCAAGACAATGCGCAGTTGCCATACCGACATGCAAGTGATACAATACATGCAGATTTGTCGCTACAGCATGGCGCAATATCTAGCACTTTGAGTCTGCTAGTGAAATTCAATAACTGTTTTTTTCAATCAGTGTTGTGTTGTCTTAGCTGAATGATGTCTAGCTAAGCAGATAATGGCACGCCAGAGTCGTGCCTCTTGAAAGCAGCGGTTACCGGTATGTCACACCAGCATATTGTTCGACAGTCAACTCATTCAAGAAACGTAAACTGGAGGTGGGCCCGATGTGACAGGCCCATATAATGACAAGTGAGTGGTTATCAGAGGTTTTTGTGTCACATCAAGCACCAATGAACATCGACCAGTGACATCGAATGAACAAGAAAGTGGCAATCAGTCCACTATAGCCAAAATCCAATTTTAGCCGAATGAGTACCCTCTAATTGGCGGACAAGAAAAGAAATAGGTTTGCTACGCAAAACCCACATGCGTTAAAGAAGCCACAAGGTACACATAATACGCGGTGACAAGTGCTTATGTCCTTCTTCAAAAGGAGAACGAAAATAAATATAGATTCGGTCATGAAAATTAAAGATGGTTATGTTGAGGAAGAGACAATCCACTCAAGCGTGAGTCATTCATGCATGAGTCCCCACTCCCACCCCATTGTTTGGTCACTAATGCGACACGTTTGTGGCACTATTGAATTGAAGGCAGTGCATCAATCGCTGCGCTAATAAATCCTGGATTATTTGCTAGAAAATCGCTATATGGATTTCATAATCTATATACTGATATCTCATTTCAGTTTGACGGAAATGCTTTAACACACTTATTGGAAGTAACAATCACAGGTATGGTCACTGAAAGTGAGGGGTAAAAACACAGCATTTTCGATTTTCACTGCGCTAGTTAATTCAAACTACTGTCCATCCCCAAAACCCATATACACTACATTTTGAGCATGTCGACATTCCTAATATTATATCCTATTGATCTGAAATTTCGACACAATAGAACAGATGATAAACTATATTTGCACTACTAGATTTCTTGCAAAAATGCATAGACAGTTCCCATCCTTAAGAAATCATGACGAATGATGTCTCTGTTCTGAATTTTTTTATTACTGAGAATTGAGAAAGCACAGATCATTTTCTTAAATGGAACCATTCAAAATAGCGCAGACAGCAAAACCAGTTTTCGCTAATATTTCAGGATTCGACAACAGGATGCCACACATTAATATTGCAATGGGAATTCATACTACTATTATGACGTCACGGTATACTTCCAAAGCCAAAGTGACTCACAATTACAAATGCTACACTGCATACTAGAGCAATGAGCAGGTAGAGCCGGTGGTGAATGTAGCAATGCTTATTTCACCACACTAGAAGCAGGTTAATGATCAGTGATTTCCTAACCAGCGGAGGATAGCAGTTTCTCAGTCAATCATGTGACGTCATAATTTACTACGTGACGTATAAGATGGCGTTTATAATCATTTACGCCATGAATCACGTAGCTATGTTCGTCACGAACGCTTAAATGATGGCGGACTAAGCGTTGTTGTCCGAGTTGTGTGTCTTTACTATTTAATAAACATGCTGTTGAATATTTTGAAAGTAATTTGACTGGGTGCTGTTGCTGCCAGCACCCAGTGTATTTAGTTTCAAAATATTCAAACACGTACCTGTATGATTATCTGGGTCAAGGAGTTCAGGGTTCGATCGATCGATCCCAACACGGTCGAAGTCTGAATGGAACTTAGCTAAAGATGGACGGCCGGGGCATAGATAAAACTGGATTACTCCATTAATGCTGGCCGATTATGTCATCAAAGTCATTTAATGACACCGTTAGAACAACTGCTCATGCAACGGTTTCCAGAAATAAAACGTCGAGCACAACCTTACGTAGCTCCCTAGTGTTCAAGACCAGACTTAATGTATTCATGGCTTATTCGCAGTGGACCACCGTTATTAGAGCGGAAAAGAGAAACTGAACCATTGATTAATTCGAGGAAACGCACTCTTTCTGATCGACTGTTTATCGGCTCAGCCACGGTGAGATTTCCGTCTGTTTAAACTAATGACATTTACTGTCTACCTTGGCAGAGTAATTCAATTGTACTCGGTTACATCAGGATGTTTTCACGGACAAGGGTGTGGGTGTGAATTCATGCTATAAATACGCACCCACATCCTATTATCTTACAAGTTAGGGGAGATGCTTCAGGTATCCATGAAAGTCTCTGTCAGCTTCTAACTCATTCCGTCCGCTTCCTTGACATATGCAAAGATTCGACTTTGAGTTAGCAATACCTGGACTATTATGGATATTATGGAAAATCGAGTCTAGAAGACAGCAACAACTTTCAGTCAATGGATGAATTGACTTTTAGCTAAGCTAAGCTCCATGTTGGAATCGATCGAAGACTGAAGTCCACGGATCTCAATTTCTAAAAAAACTATACTGGTAAGCTGTTGAATAGTCTGAAACTAATTTGACCTGGTGCTGTTGCTGCCAAATTAGTTTCAAAATATTCAACATAATGTTTATTAAATAGTAAAGACATACAATTCGTACAACTTGACGGACTATTACGCATTTATGATAGACTTAATTACGTCATTCATAGCATAATTGATTATGACGTCAGCCTACATGCGATGTAGTTGATTATGACGTCATATACTTGACCGATAGATTGGATTCCTCTATTCATGTAAACTCACGAGCTCTGATGGAATACTGGAGAATAAAGTATTATCAAAATATCGAATAGAATGAGTTTAATAAAGTAACATAGCCTGAATAAATTATCGCATCTGCTAATGTCCATTTCATATTTATGACTGTGGTCAGATACTAGTTTCAGGGGGCCCTAATCTGTCGCTCAATTATCTGACGTCATAATTAATTACGTCACTAGTTAGCTGACGTTACAGTCAATCATATTTTGAAACTAATTTGATTTAGTGTTGTCGTTGCCATAGACATCAACAGCCTCCAGCCAAATTAGTCTCATAATATCCAATAACCTCTATGTGTAGTTATCTTAAAATTTTGTTTGGCTAATTCAGATTTCAAAGTTTCAAATCGATTCCAACCCACGCAACACGTTGAAGGAGATTAGCTAGAAATAGATGGCCATAGCTAGAAATGGATAACACTAATTTCAAAGTTCAATATCGAAACACAAGCTAACAGCCCTCAACTTCGTAGGATCACGGGTGAGCCATGATCTATGAGGAACCTATCTTGGCCCAAGCTAAACACAGACTGGACCACGACAATCTAACTTCAAATTAGTCACCTATGACTTGTGTCACTGAAGTATCTGACGTTATAGTCAAATACGTCACATGTTAACTGACGTCACAATCATAATGATGTGTCGCTCCGTCACGAACGTATCTTTGATGAATTTATAATTTAATAAGTATTCTATTGAATATTTCGAAATTAATTCGACTGTGAGATGGCTCCCAGTCAAATTAATTTCGAAATGTTCATCAGTTTACATGTTGAAATTGTGATTCTAGGAATTCGAGTTTCGGAATGAACACACATTCAAATACGTGTACAACGTGGGCGGACCTTGTGGAGAAATAGGCGGGGCATAGCTAGAAATAAATCATGCTATTGTTCAATGTGTTCATATATAAGGATGAGTACCCTTTGTGTCTATCTGTCCACAACCATCTTCTCTGATTCATGACGGCCTCAACATGATAGCTCAAAATGGTTTACATGATTCAGTCACATGTCGATATGGCAATGAACAATAAACTCGTGTTAAAATTTTGCCGTCAAAAACTTATATAATTTACAAGTTCAGGTTTATCTGTCACAGATATAAACATCGACGGCTATACCATAAATGATCCAATTATGTTAAGGCACATATAACTGGGGTCATTCGGGCTGTCGTGGTTGCCTGTTGCCATCAAGGTTTAGGCCAAAATAAAATTCCCAATGATTAGCGATAAAACGAGTGGCTGGTAACGAGTGCTGCTAGCTCGGCGGTCTGGTATCGATCTCTTGAAGATATACCTCTAACTGGCATCTGAAGGCACTAAGTGACAAGGAGTGGACGCGAGGCCAGGATGCAAATTGGGTTAAGATACTTTGCTGTCTTTGACTTGCTCTATTCTATGTAGTAGTGATGATTGTTAATCCTACTGCCGCTGAATCGTGCCTGTAATTTGGGATGTCATTTGACTGAACTTTGGAGCTACTTTGCTAGACTAACTTTCAGTTATGGTCTGCCTCCAGATAATTGTCATCAGTTTGCGTATTAAGATGGAATCTGAACGGAAGTGTTATAGGTACTCGGAAACCATGCGTAATGTAATAACCGGGAAAGTTGGCAAGAATCAGGGTCCAAATCCGTGTCTCAAATAGATGGAATCCACCAGAATCGACCTTTCCCGTTTAGCTATGCCCCGCCAGTCTATATCTAAGCTCCACCCACACCTCGTCCATGTTGGGATCGATGGATCTCTGAACTCATTGAACATCAATTTCCAGAAAACTATACAGGTAAGCTGTTAAATATTTTGAAACTAATTTGAATGGGCGCTGTGGCTGCCTATATGGCAGCAACAACGTCCGGTCAAATTAGATTCAAAATATTCAACAGAATATTTATTAAATCGTAAAGACATACAATTCGTACAACGTGTCGGACTATTAAGCGTTAAAGACGGACTATATCAAGTCATGCACGACGTCATGATTATGACGTCATGATTATGACGTCATCTTACACGTCGCGTAGATGATTATGACGTCATATTACGTCATATGATGGATGGAGAAACTTGGAAAGGTCCATTGGCAAAGTGTCATTGATTCATTGCTTCCAGTCAAATTGGTTGCTTTTATATCACATTGACCAGCTATAGATGGCATCTCTATGAATGATCGCATATACTGAGGCAGACACGTTAGGGTTTTTATGATTGGTTGAAAAGTAAATCATGACAGCCATCATAAGCTGTAGAAAAGTACCAACATTTAACTACTAAAGCCTGAGTATCTTTGACGGGATGATAGAAAGCTTAAAATTCCATTCATAGATTATGAGTCGGCTATTGGATCATCTGTATGGATATCATGAGATGAGGTTAGTTATCCTTTAATACGTTGAAACCTAAATTCTCAAAATCTCAATGTCAAGGTGACTATATATGTATGTTGTTGCACATTTTGAAACTAATTTAACTGAGAGTTATGAGAGCTGTGGCTACATACCATCTAATAAATTATAAATTCATCAAAGACACATAACGTTCATACACGTTCGTGACAAAAATTTAGATTTTGGTGACAGAGCTACGTCATTTTGATTGTGACATCTATTAACATGCAACATATTTGATTATGACAGCTGATGCTTGAGATCCGATCGCTCCATTTGACATAAAATCCCGGATTACAAAATATGATCTAAATTTACTACGTATTTTGATTTAAGGATTACGCTCTATTATCGGCTCCTTGCAAACGTGTAAGGAGCCAGGGGCGCCGGAAACAAATTTGAGGGGCGGGGCAGGTTCCACAAAAGGGCACGCTGGATGTCATTGTCTGGGGAAGATACCCACCTAACTAACCACCACAAGAATAAAACATTACAATGTGCAGGCTCATGACTCGATGTCCTGCATTCTGAGTTTCTTATGATTACGTATATATGTTGGAGCAATTTTAATCGAAGAACTTATGTATTCTTTGGTCAATTGATCCTATTCTCAATCCACAATCTGAGCGAGCGAGCGGGCGGGCGGGTTGTTGTGTCATATGCACACGTTGAGTGTGCGTGCATTCGACAATGTGGTTGTCTTGAAAATATTTAATTGTACCTTAGTTGCTAATTATATTTGCAATCAGCGGGATTCAGAGGAAAAGTGGTTTTTGTGAAAACTAGGTTATCCAAGATAAATCTATCAATCATGTTGAACATGTGAGCAAGGTTTCTTCAGCTCTTGCCTTAGATAAAGACCATGAACTTTCTTGAGGTTCATGTCAAGCAGTTTCACAGGTCTTTAAATGTAGTTTTTGAAATAGTGTAAAGTCCAAGATGGCCAACAACAAAATCGATCAAGCAGCTTTCCGGGGACTAACTAGGAATCTGATCCTATGGATCCTTCATGCCCAGCAGTTCTTAAGGACCCGCTTAAAGAATACGATGGACATGTACTGGATGAATAGACAGCTGAGGTAGCAACACAATTGCATCAAATTAGTAACATACTATTCAACAGCTAGTAAGTACTTTAAACTATGATTTCGCAGCCTCTTACTAAGCCATATTGGCGTGTGAGTGTCAGAGGTACATTTGGCCCGGGCTATTCAAAGGAGACCTTCAAATGTCTGATTTTGTTTACGTGTGGATGGTGGCATAATCTTTTATGGTTAGAACTCAAAGGGATAGGCATATGTATCACGACCGCATGAGTTGGTGGGGTGGGTGGGGGGAGCTCATACTCATATATAAACTGCACAGTCTTCAAAGTTCCAAAAGGATGATATTTATTACTTAGAGATGTAGACGATATATGTGATAGCTTCTAAGCGCATCTAATTTTTAAATCCCTTCGATGGCAGCCCCAGCTTCATCCCATCATATGTATGCGTGTGTGTGTGAGGTGGGGGGGGGGGGGGGTAGGAAACAACAAATCTTAGACACATTCCTCAAATACACCCACCGACATTGCACTTCTACCATGTGCATACAAATAATGTCTACCTTTGCATCTCCTTCACACGTCAATTGAAAGATTTGAGTTGTATAGTTGCTGTTAATTCTAATATCCCTTAGTGCTTCCACATTGCTGCACCCAGCCGCCCATCATTGCGCATATATTCTATTCTACCCACTAAGCAAGGCATTAACGGAGCGTGGACCAGTATCACTTCAAAAATTCAAATAGCCTATGACTATGCATCTTACCGTTACTTGCAAAGATACAGGCAACGTTTACAGATTAAAAAAGTCAATATGTCACATGTAACTGCCACTACATAAATAGCGTTTCCATTGATGATTTGATTCGGCCCAGAAGCGCTCCCATATTACTTTATGGACTTGTGTTAATGTCAAAACAACCGAACTTTAATACAACTACTCAGTCTGCTCTGAATATTCTAAAAATCTTAAAGTTCCAAAGTAAAGTTTACTAATTTTTCGTAGAGAAACGAGTAAAGGGCACAGCTGCCCCCGCTGCCCCTGCCCAAAGGGCAACGGGCAGTTGCCCCCGCTGCCCCGTGCATCCGGCGCCCATGTAAAGAGCCCTGCTTTTGCATACACGCACAAATATGCAGTGTGGGGTAATCAATTGGTGTATGCCAGGCGTGCACCAATGTGTTTCCCAGAAAGGGCATTAATCATGCTATATTGCTAGGCTAAATATGGGTATTATCACGCATCACGTCACTATGTAAACCCGCGAGTCTTTAGCAATAGCAATTGTTTTGTCAATCTCTCACGTATATATATATATATATATATATATATATATATATATATATATATATATATATATATATATATATATATATATATATATATATATATATATATATATATATATATATATATATATATATATATTTATATAGTAACAGATAATGTGAATGCAGATACTATTCATAACAGTTTTCTTAATAATAGAGTGGATTTACTGAAAGTGTAAGTATAGCATACCTTTAAAAATTGTGAGGTGTGTTGCGTACATTAGAGTTATTTCGCGCTTTGCCACTGGCAATATTTCCGAGTTATATAATAGTGGGTTTTTATTATTCTATTCATAAGGTGAAAATATTAGACGATCAGTTGCATGTAAATAATATGTCATCACGTAATATCACGCATCATGTGTGATGTACCCATGTTCACTATTTAGATATTGCTATATAATGTCCATATACACGTATCAAATATTGCTATATAATGCCCATATACACTTATGAGAGTGTGATACCCATAATCAGTTTTCCACAATGTGATTTATATTGTTGTAGTTAATTCCTAAACAATGAAACCGTGGTGTATTCTTATATGCTTGGACTGATCTTATTCCATATTAACCATTTCTATGACGAAGTCGGCCAAAAACATGCATCTGCGTTGGTCTTGAGGAATGCCCATTTTCAGGCCAAGATAAGACTATTTTTGAAAATTTCACATTAGAATGACTGCCTTGCTAACAAAGCCAGTCATTCCAGAGGTAAATTTTCAAAGTTAGTCTTCTCTTGGCCTGCAAATCGACATTTAATAAGCAATATTTTGATAATCTTGTCCAAATTTATTCATTAACTGGTTAAAGGATCATAATGTCCTAGGCTATATCTCATCTTTCTTTCCTTTGTCAGGACACATGGCGTTCATCTCGAATGTCGATGTGGTCGGGTAACGGTAAGGGCTAGCCAGCCCGGAACCAGTAAATGCCGCCTCGGGCCACGCTACGGCTGCCACGACGGATGGCAATACCCCAATGCACAGACAGAGCCAACAATGTCTAATACACGATTTGCCTTCTCTGCGCATGCGTCAGGTTACTGGGATTACCCCCACAATAGAAGGCTTTATCATAGGGAAGGCCATGGCCACGTACGTATGCTGACTCGATGGATAATTCTGGGTTGTACATATTATCTTTGCACGACTTCTTCCTCGGCATAATGGGCATGATGACGATGTTTCATCAAGGCGCCAACGCGGGTATATGTAAGAAAGGAGCGACCTTAGAGCCGACATTGATCACCATCAACCCTGAATAAGAATGCCTAAGACATGCCCACGTCATTGATCTGCTGCCTCCTGCTAAAACACTGCTGCAGCCTGCGCGCCTATGTTGTGGCATCTGATTGACAGAGGTCACGCATAAGGCGCTGGCCATTCATCAGAAGATAATACGATAGGTTGGTTAGTCTATCCTGCACTCGCATCACTGAGAGGCAGAGGAGACTGTAGCTCAGACGGTAATGTGCAGAGCTGTGAAACTGGCGACCCCAGGATCGCGTCTCTGTTCGGCCAACTGACGATCGCTGGAAACATAGGCAATCTGCTTCACTCCTCTGTGCCTCTCGTCACCCAGGAGTATAAATGGGTACTGGTTAAAAGTTGGAAAGGTTACCAACAATAGACTGAAATAAAACCAGCCTAGAATGGCATGAATGGGACCTGGAATCAGGGACTCGATAGACGCCAACCAGACCAATAACTTCTTGTCACCGAGAGGCTTTGCGCTGACGGTTCGACAATGGGTCCTGTCGACGGTCCTTTGGTTCCAGCTTCAATTGCTTCACTTGAGGAATTCATCACGGAACTTCACTTGCTTTGACCACTCAGTGTGAGACGACATTTACATAGCTGCCAGCGCACAACCTCCTTTCCGTAAAGGCCACTAACAAAAGTGGCCTACTCACGACCTGAATTGTTCTGCCTTTGGAAGACTTTCTGCCGCTCCTTGTGATACGCAAGAGCCTTGTGCACAGAAACTCCGTACACTCTCCTGATATGGAAGAAAGATCGAACTAGCCACTACCATGGCCGAATCTGCCTATGTTGTCTTCTGCCTTCACTTGTGACCATCGAAAACACAGCCTCCTGGAATCTGCCAGTTGCAGAAGAACTGTGAAACTCTACACTTGGTAACCGTCTCTGACCAAGTTCCACTTCATGCCGCTCCATATCTCTGCTTCCTGAAGAACTCTCCACTACAGAACATCTCTTGAGAACTGATTTCTGCCATCGGCCCTTTTGCACCCGTTCTCTCGCGAAGATCTGCCTGGACTTCCTCCATTCTAAGAAGTTTCACCTACCTGGTATTGTGATCTCTGACCACCAAGGACTAAGTCATCGTGTGACATTGCGCCTTGGGAATATATCTCCCAAGGTTGGTTCAAAGCCAACAACGTCCTCCTTAGCAAAACCTAGACCCTGCTTCCGCAGAACTGTGTGAATATTGAGTTTTACTGCTCTATTGGGGCTTACAATCGTATGTTAACTCTTACACGTATCTACTAATCTAGTTTTCTATTCTTTACAGATATATAGATTTTAGGTGTTCCCTTTCTCCCTCTCTTATAGTGGCCCTTTCTTTTTGCTCTGGAATTTCTAAAAATAGATTGATCATCTTAGCCACCTCTTTTGGACGACAATCTTGCACTCAGCTAGACGTGAAGATATAAGTTACCGTCGCTAGCAGTGCCACGTTTACATAGTCATGTTGGCAGAGGACATTGCGTCTTTGACCGTAGCGCTTTTCTGAATCTTAGCGTGAAGATTCAGAAAAATGCTGAGGTCAAAGACGCAATGTTCTCTGCCAAAAAGACTTTCTTCCTGCTTTCTCACTAGGTCCTCCGCATATCACTTGGAACTCCCCCTAAAACGAAAAGTCACCTTCGGACATTATTTCTGTCACCTCCCATCTAGCTCCCGCTCGAAGCCCCTGCAATTGTTGCATGACTCTGTGATCCGCACTGTTTCGACATGCCTACATGCCTCTTAGAGTAGAACATTTTCTTAAGATCAGGAAAGCTGAGTCTCCAGTCGATCTCGTCCCTCAGCTCACCTTCTTATACCAAAAGCACCATTGCCGATTCCCCATGCCATTGCGAACTAGCTTAATGCTGCAATCTTATTCATGCTACCTTAGACTGCTCTCAGTGGACGCGTCATTCTTAGAGGCTTCAAATTCCTCCACCATCCTTTCGACTCATTCTGTGTGTGGGGATTGATTGTAACGAAACTCCTAAACCATTGAACGGAATCTAACCAGATCTGCTATGTGCGTTACTAATTTGATTGCGCGGTGTGAAAGGACAAGCACATTTGGCTCCGCCTCCCTCTCCCCAGGGGGTTGGCAGTGGGTGTCAACTGTCAAAGGTTCAAGAAATTGATTGCTATGCAACTCCTCCGGAACCATTTCATGGAATTCAAACACATTTGATATGTGAGTTAACCATATGATTGTGGATTCCAATAAGAGATTTACATTTTGCTTCGCCTCCAGGGTTTGGGGTGGGGTCAAAAGGTCAAGAAATTGACTGTAGCACACCTACGAAACCGTAAGACGAAATTCAACCAAATCCTGTATGTGTGTTACCCAATTGATGCTAGATTGGAAGAGGCCATTTACATTTGATTCCACCCCAGGGAATGGTAAGCGGAGAGGCTGAGGGAAAGGTGGAGCTCGGGATGTCAAGACGGCGAATGTAGGGATTTGCGATGATGTGTCATCAACTGAGCGAGCCCGTCTTCTTTATGTACCCATGTTTTACTTATGATCAAACAGTCCTTGATTCTTAAGCAGATTCTAGAAGTAGAATGTAAATGCAATACTCATTTCTCAGCTGGCTTGCAAATTACAAATGCAGCATGTTTCCTGCGAGTAAGCTGTTGATGATGATGATGATGATGATGATGATGATGATGATGATGATGATGATGATGGTGATGATGATGATGAAAAGGCAAATAAACTGCCTATTTAGTCATAATTTCACCATCAATGATACAGCCTTATGCATAATTATGTTCTAAGCACATGCGTTATTTGCTTAACAGCGAGTCTGGTGAAGACATGTGCAGAATAATAAGAGTAGTATAGTGGGTCACGAGCGCTAATGTACTAAATCACTCATGCGTGACAATGGTAATTAATGGCTAATTAATGGCTAATTAATTTGATTAATGGGTTTTAATTGGTTTTGACAGCTTTAATGCGTAATGATGTGGTGTAGGTCATGTGTGCGTGATATCGTTCTGTTGTCAGAATGATTGGTGTGTATATGTCAGGAGGTCAAGTGCAATTGTTCAGTTGTCCAAATGATTGATGTGTATCTGTCAGGTTTTTGGTTTTTTTTTATCAATATGAGAACAATGGCCGACAGCGCGCACCTCATGTAACACTATTGGTGTAGGCTGTGCGTTATTGTTTTGGTGTCGAACAATGTCCGTCATCGTTGATGAGCCATGACATTCCGACCACCATTGTCGTGTTCAACATATTTATTAGGTTGGCGGCAGCGGCCCCACCCCCCCCCCCCCCCGTTCGTGGTTAAAAAGAGTCAGTCATTTAATTAAAAAAAATCAAAGCGTTACACGGGTAATAGGTAAACTTATCGATGTTATATAATATTATATAGATAATAATCATGTATCTATCATATGTAAGGAGATTCTTTAAAATGATGTTTGTCAATGGGTTAATCGGCCACCTGCATGAACACTATCAGCGACCCGCTCATTTAGAAGAATAGAGTCCAGCACCCACTTATGAACAATAACGTCCAGCCGACACTTTGTGTTAGCACTTGATTATTGGAGTGCACTCACATACATAAAAACACATTTTGGTGAACAAATGACGTGAAATTGGTATTTAGCAAGATATTACAATGTCCTCGCTGGGAGTAAAGTTTTTTTATATTAAAAAACCGATAATAATGCGTGAACCCCGCTCACTAGCTATTGTTATTTACCACTAAAAATCAACGCATTTTTAATTTACGGCATTCATACGTTAACAGTAGTCATTGTGGTGAGTTGGTTGGAGACCGTATGTCTTATCATTCACGACGTTACGTATTATACAACAAACAAAGTTTACCTATTACCCGTGTGATGCCATGATTCTTGAAAAATAAATGACTGACTCTTTTTAATCACGAAGGGGGGGGGGGCGGGTGTGGGGGCGCCGAGGGTGGGAGGGGGGGGGGCGCCGCCGCCCACCTAATTTATACGTTAAACATAACAAGGGTGCTCGGGCGTCATTATTCATCAACGCTGGCAGACATTGTTCGACACCAAAACAATAACGCACAGTCTACACCAATAGTATTACATGAGGTGCGGTCTGTCGGACATTGTTCTCGTATTGATCAAACAAACAACCTGACAGATACACATCAATCATTCGGACAACTGAACAATTGCATTTGACCTCCTGACATATACACACCAATCACTCTGACAACAGAACAATACCACACAGACACACATGACCTACATTACCTCATTACACATTACACCTGTCAAAACCAATTAACACCCATTAATCAAATTAATTAGCCATTAATTAGCATTGTCACGCATGAGTGGTTTAGAACAATAGCGCTTGGCGACCCACTATACTACTAATAAGATGCTTTGGAACTAGAAAGAGGGTTATATGTGCAATGGCTTTGAACGTGTATACACCAATTTATTTTGATCAAATTCTGGATATAAGGGCCGCTGTTTGAGCCATTCAAAACGTGATCACTAAATATAAATGTTGGTGTTTTGGCTTAAATTGTCAAGGGTTATGTTCATTTAAGTTCCCCAAACCCCATAATATATATCACAGTTATACCACTGTAAATGACTATGATTAAGTAAAAGGAAAACATACTCGAAGAATTTAGACACAGCAGGCATAATTTTATGAGGTTCAAAATCACGAGTTATATAATTTTCTTCGCAGTGATAAGGTTTTTACAAAGGTTGATTAGCACAGGCATGTTGCCCATTGAAAGGAGTGCATGCTTTTGTTTTTTTCTATTGTGTAATTTTTAGTAGTTTAGTACTCAGGGATATATATTCATGTACAAAGAATGTGCAATTCATCATTCATACAAGCATGTGTAACACGCT
Organism: Chaetoderma sp. LZ-2023a; assembly: GCA_034401795.1. Classification (NCBI taxonomy): domain Eukaryota; kingdom Metazoa; phylum Mollusca; class Caudofoveata; order Chaetodermatida; family Chaetodermatidae; genus Chaetoderma; species Chaetoderma sp. LZ-2023a. The sequence goes on along the minus strand of CM067373.1, from coordinate 96,239,645 downwards.
GGGTGGGGGGGGGGAACATGTTTTGGGTATTTTAGCCTATTTGTTAGATTTGGTCATTTACTGCTGATTTATCAATAGTCCCTAGTATGTTCAATATATTGTGATTGGAGGGGTTCTCTTTAAAATGGCATCGTCATTAAATAGCAATAAGTTTCACCAATCTCGTTTTCAAAATTGACAATAGTATTTTATCTGATAAACGCCTGTAACAGCAACACAAAGCATAAGAGTAAATTTTTTTAGCTATCTCCCGCCCATTTCTAGTTAAGCTCCGCCCACTTTTGGCCGTGTTTGGATCGATCGAACCCTGAATTCTCATTATTCCAATATCACGTTAACTATGTAGGCAAACAGTTGAATATTTTGAAACTAATTTGACTAGGTGCTGGTGCTGTGTATGCCTATTAAAGGTTTCAACAGAATCTTTATTAAATAAGAACAAATTCGTGCACTTGACCGACAATTCGATCGTTCTTGACGGACCTGGATATGTCATCCATTACTCATTTTGATTGTGACGCCAGCCTATATGTGGATTAATTTCCTATGATGTCATATACTTGTGCGACAGATCGGATCTATCAAGTCCACGCTAATCCGGTGCATCACCTGGAGGGTTGTGCCAGAAATGCCAGTGGTCAGATAATCCTCATCTAAAACATGTCACTTAGACCACCACTCCCACTCATGAGTCATGGCGGAATGTAAATGGAATTTTCTGCTTAGCTTCACACCTTCCAGCGAAGCAAGCTAATACATTTGAGGACATGCGAAACCTGGTTGTGGAAAATGTAGAAAAACTATCCATGTGTGTATATTTGTCTTTAAGCATCCAGCGGTTGGAATTCCAGTGTCTCTATTTCGGGATAACATTACAGTTACTCTGTTGAATATTCTAAAACCAGTTTGATTGGAACCTGTTGCTGCCATCTTCCTTAATATCAGAAATAATTTGACATTTCTGATGTCTGAGTGGCAACAGCGCCCAGTTCCAAAATATTCAATAGCTTACCTGTATAGTTTTCTGGAAATTGATAGCCAGGGAGTTCAGAGATCGATCGATCCCAACACGAGCGAGGTGTGGGTGGAGCTTGGCGAGAGATGGGTGGGGCATAGCTAAAATGGCTAGGTCCATTATGATATACATTTGTTATCAGGCCTATTTTCCACCACGATCTACCGGGTGTACAAATGGCATGGCACTTTGTCAATAGTTGATCGCTTCGCACGTTGGCATGTGCTCTACACTCACTACTAATGTATGCGTCTTGTTCAGTTATTGACCGTATCCGACGAACAACAGGAAATATAGTGGAAATGTCTTGTGTCCCATGTGATCGTGGCAAGCCCTTGTGCTGTACATTAGCGTGTTCTGTTAAAGCAAAAACATTTCAATTTCTATTTCTATTTCAATTAGCGCAGCAATAGACCTTTGCAGTTGTAGCTATGCCCCGCCCACCTCTAGCTAAGCTCCACTAACACTTCGCTCGTGTCACATTCCGTTGCCCATGGGGTGGTAAACTGTGGTACGTGATTGCTCAATATGACTGGCCTTCGTGATGTAAATCTTGGTTACAGTTAGGTTTTGCGATCTAAATCTGCTTTACGGTTATGTTGGGGATGTAAATCTTGTTTAAGATTAAGTTTGTGATGTGAATTTTATTTACGTTTATTTACCCCTGTACAATGGGAAGATAACTAGATTGCTATTTTTCTTGATGGTCAGCTACCCAACCTTTATTACTAATCCATATAGACTACACTCAGGGCAAGAGTGTGTATCTCGTAACCCATGGATAACCACGTACATATATGGACTTGCGGTACGAAATGACCAAATACAAAATGACTAAATTGGTACGAATTGACTAAGTATGTACGAGGTGACTGAGTACAATTTGATTGCGTAAGGGATATTTGAAGAAGGAACTGGAGTATCAGTTATTGAATATTAATCATCAAATAACGGAAAATATGAATGGATAAATATCAACACAGAAATATGATTATGTAAATATGTGTGGCAACACACGACAAGATAAATCTTAGAGGATATAATCTACCCATCCCACGCTAATGGGTGGAATATAATTTACCTAATCCACGATGAATACGTTATGAAAATATAGACTACCCAACCCACTTAATACGCTATATAGTAAAAGCGAAATGAGCCACACGGAGCAAAATAAACCAGCTTATAACAGGCTACCCACGATATACGTGTACGTAATTAAATGTCAGTCATAAGAAATCGTGTGGAAATATATCACAGACGGTGGCGGTACAGGAATATGTTCGATACGAGCACAATAGAAAAAATATATATACAAGGCCGTGTCACGGTGACCGTCAAAGCATTAAATCATAACTGTATTCCCGTTAGTGGTGGAGCGGAAAAATACAAATTATATAAATAATCAACCCTTGTCATATCAGGTTTGCTATAAAATGATACATTAACGTATATATAGAAAATCATAACACTGGACATTATGGAAATAACATAACTATCTTAGGGACGGAAAACATAATATAATAATATAGAAATGGCTATGCTGTTGTTGAAAAAAAGATGTATATTATAATATGATCACAAAGAGCAATGCTAATGATTATGACAGGTACGGTTTACGAATGAGGTGTTAAAAGGGTTAAATATACCAGCACAAATCGACACATGTTCACAGATAATAAGACGATGATACGACATAATAATACGATATCATATGATACTACTATGATAATACGATACGATACGATAATATTCGATAATATGATATGATATGATATGATATGATATGATATGATATGATATGATATGATATGATATGATATGATATGATATGATATGATATGATATGATATGATATGATATGATGGCAATCAGTCAGTCAAATAGCAAAGATAAGTCTATCAGCATATATACGGCGAATAAGCAGTATTCAAGTAACAGTAGTATTGCCTATGCAGTTGAATATAAATGTGGTCATATAACACATGTTAGTCAATGGCATTAGTAGTTAACACATATACATAGTCCTAACTGGATATATTGAAATAGTAACGGCATGAGATTCCGACTCCGAGAATCACAACACGTTGTACTTGAGGCATCTAACACACGTCACACGATCGAACGTCACACGATTTAGTACAGGTTGTACGCGAATTTTACAACACAAGTCACGGGATTGAACCGTACTGAACCGAACCACGTTTTCCTTTTTAGTGGTGACGTCGCCTGCTACTGCTGTATGACGAGTCAACACGTCCTCATCGGGGGCGCCAGGGGTCGTTTTGGTGACATAGAGTGTCTTGATGAATGATGATCAATACAACACGACTTTCACCCATAGCGTGTTTCCTGTATACTAACCGTATAGTTATAGCTTGTTACATGTATACTAACAGTTTATCGTATAGTACCCCAGCCGGCCCGGTTACATTACCTTTGTGACACATGTTAATGAATATACAAATCCTTTAACCACATACATGATTTCTGTGCCGTTAACCCTATAAGCCTAGGATTCCAAGAATCTCAATTTCAAGGTTAGTATTCAGGTACCTTGTTGAATACTTGAAAATAATTTAACAGAAAGTGTGGCTACCGTATCAATCTCAATCCGTCACTTCCAATATGAATGAATGGAAAGTGAATCTAAAATTAAAAGGGAACATAAACAAAAATAACCACGCCAGCCAAGTGATGCATTTGTATAATTTAGATAAAATAAATTATATTATTTACATAGTTCGGAGTTCCTAACTAGTCAATTTCGCCATGGAAAGTAATTTTCTTCCATTTCCAATAAGGATCACGGAGTGACGTCATCGCGTGAATGATTGTTGTGGTATGACGTCATCGCGTGAAAAATATGTGCTGTAGATAACTGATAGCTCACACCAGCTCAAACATACACCGGCATATTAATGACTAGGCCTCGCCGATTTCTAGAAAATCTCGGTCCGTCTTTTACACGTATTGGAATCAAAGCTGTTGATTTATCTGTAACTAATTTGACTAGTTGTTGTTGTTGTTGTTGCCTATCAGAATGTTTATTAAATAGTAAAAGACATACAATTCGTACACGTTACGGTTATTTTGACGTCAACCTTCATGTGGGGTAATTGAGTATGACATCATATAATTGAGTAACATATCGCATCCATCCATTCTTTTAAGAACACGCAGCTTAGTGATTCTATTGGATTCATTTTTTTACGACATGCATTTGGAAATACGTATTGTACCCAATATTGTATTGACATGGAGCTCTCGCGGATTGGATCAGCATAACTGTGTAATATGGTAAGACTTATTAGGATTTGCATAGACGACGAATAATTTGCCCAGCGTCACAAAGGAAATAGCACACTGTGCAAATGATTCTCCAAATTACAATACCCTTGAACTAAATAACGTATATGTCAAAAATATTGACCAGCAATCAGACACCCTAGCAAAGAATGGTTTATGAAAAGCTTCTCGTGATGTCATTGGCTAATTCATAGGCCCGATTCACAAGGATAATATCTATTCCATTTAGTGTTTCTTTCTCATACCTACAGCAGTTCAAACATACACTTCAACGCAAGCCATACCAAAAACACACACACATTTGATCTGTATTGAGTAGTGTGAATTTGAGATCGGGATATAATCTGTACAGCATGTCATAAAGGATAATGGCCACTTAGCATCATTTTCTAGAGAGAATTAATCTGATGCACTGCTGATATTATATTACCCGCAATATACCATAACAGCTGTAACATATCAGAACTGTCATTCGCATCAACGGCTCGATGCACAAACACCCACCCACGTAATGTGTTTCTGCCCTGTATCATAAAACATGGATACAGTGTACACACTCAATATTTTTGGTCATTCATATTAGTAGGAGGGGAATGTGTATTAAACTACCAAACATACCTTGAACACGACAGTGCGGAATACCGATACATGTTTGACTACTATACGCTAATTAGTCTGACATTGAGCTGTCCAAGTTACCTTTATGATACATGTACATAGTTACGTATTGCGACAATTTTTTCAGGGCTTAGGTAATATCCCTGCTACTTAAAATACAGATTAACCATTTGAACCCCGAATTTCCAGAATCCCAACGTTTCAAGACAATCCTACAGGTAAGTTGTTGAAGTTTTTCAAACTAATTTGACCGGAATTGTTGCTGCCATACGCAGCAACAGTTCCCGGTCAAATTGGCTTCAAAATACTCACCAGAATAATTATTAAATTGTAAAGGATTCTGGTGTTTTTAGCTTTCCAGTTTCAAAGTGTTAAGCTCAGATTCTTCAGCAGCAGCACATCGTAAGGTGGCGCTGTGTCTTGTGTCACTGTACGATAGCACTGCGTGTGGGAATGGAGGATTCCCGTATATCCACCAATCACTCATATAACGTCATAATCAACCACGTGACATGTAGGATGATGCATAATCAAATACATCATGCATGACGTAGCTAATCTCGTTGTCATAGGCACCAACAACCCCAAGTCGCAAATTAGATTCAAAATAGTCAACAGCTTACCTGTATAGATTTCTGGAAATTTTCCGGGCGTTCAGAGCTCGATACATCTCAACACGGGAAAAGCGTGGATTTCCTGGCATTTTAGTTTGGATGAGACAGACTATCCTAGCATTATAGAGCTCGGAAAATCCAGGAAAAGCTCCTGATAATTCGGATGTGAAAAGCCTGGAATAAAATGAGCCTGTAATATCCTGGAAAGGTTATGACGAACTGACCTGGAAAAGTGAAAAATAGCGTTGAAAATCCCGGAATAATAAATGCTGTATGAACAGTATGTAAAGACAGAAATAGCCAAGAATAGCCTGGGAAAGCCTGGAAAAGCCCGGAAACCCCAGGAATGTCCTGGAAAAGTCAGGAAATGATTGGAAAAGCCAAGAATAGCCTGAACAAGTCAGGAATAAGTTGGAAAAGCCAGGAATAGCCCAAATCAGCCAGGAATAGCCGGAATAAGCCATCAAACTCAGGTTTTTCTTTTAATAAAGGAAGAAATGTGTTATCGCATGAACACTTGAAACTAATCGGAGTGTAAATAGCATTTTAGTCTGCAAATAAACAGGTGGGCCTATGGACTAACATCAGCTAGCATATCCATGATGCAGTATAGACTAAGTGGAGTCTGATTAGTGAACATGACTAATTGTAAATTAAGATTCTCTACACAATCTATCACGCATGTTATGTTGAAATTTATCTAATTCATTGAAATCACTAAATAGATAACACTACTGTATCGATAATCAGAATTGAACGATTATTTTTCAATATATTTTTATATATAACGCTAACTGACTGAGCCTACTGCTGACACGAAGGGGTTTATTTGAGCCGTTTCAGATAACTCACACAATAGATTGAAAGATGGCGTCAAGACATATCCAGTTATGATGGCTTTAACACGTCTAGCTAGTCAAGCAATGCCAATGGGCAAATAACGTACAAATAACAATGCTCTTAGTGACCCTATAATCACCCTTAGAGTGCTTCTTAGGTTAGCGGGTATGTCTACTGAATTTTTTTTAATGTGTTTGACAGGAGGCTCTTGTTGCTGATGGTAGCAGTGGCTACCAGACAAATATTCAACTGACTTCATTGTGTGGTTGCATTTATCTCTTTAACTCTCTTCATAAAGATTTTCCGATAGAAATTTTACCACTGAAATACCTGACTCCATTATCGTTCCAGTCATTGCAATGGTAAAATTTCAAAAATAGTCTTTTCTTGGTTTGTCAATGGACATTTCTAATTTCCTCTGCAGAGTCCGTTTAAATTGATTCAGTCGTTCAATACTCAATGCTGAGTAAACTTATAGAATGTTCATTTATATGCGAAAAGTAGGATATTTTTCGAAACCCGTTAAAGGAATCAGTCATTTCATTTGTAAATTTAAATTAATATTCAAAAAGGCACTATTATGATTTTCTTGACACATTTTGATGTGTCACTCAGACATTCCACATCCTAGAAGGAGGCTCTCTGCAGTATGTATGATTACTGTATTCTGCGGCTGTAGCCGTAGAAACATCCTACAGATACAATCAGCCCTTCTTCGCTATTTCCCACTGTGCGTTGTTCTCAGCCGAAATCCGTAGCTTCCTCAGGTCCATTCTTGACTTGAGTGTACCGAGTCTTGCTTTCCTGAGGTCACCTCGTAGCACACTTATGTAATGACATCCTCTCATGGCTTTGTATTTGCTGGCTCTGAGTAGGGTGAATTCTAATGCTCTGTGTGCTGGTGTGTCTTCTGGCATCCTTAGCACATGGCCAATCATGGACCATCTTTGCAAGGCGACTTTTACAGACAGCAGCGACGTATTACACATGTTGTATAGTGCATCATTGGAAATTATGCTGTCTGCCTATCGGTGTTTACGGTGGCAGGCATCGAGTTTGCCTAGAGCTGGCTTTGGAGGTGTCCAGCTGTTACAGTTATACAGTATCAAGGATAACCAGGCTGCATTGTACAAACGTAGTCATTTTATCAAGGGCATCTTTGATCTACGAATCCATAGCTTACAGAAGGACTGAAAAACTGAATCCATAGCTTACAGAAGGACTGAAAAACTATGTTCCCCATGACTCAATGTGCAGCAATGTCAGCAGTACTGCAAAGCAGTGAGCCCAGAAGTCTACTATTCCGCCATGGTTCACCGCCACGACGTGCATCGTGATTTTCTTTAGTTTCATGCTTTGTAGATTGGTAGATGTGGGTGAACTCTGTTTTGGATTTATTCATAAAAAGATTCTCAATTTTTTAGTTTGCTTGTAGCTATTGGGAGAAGTTCTTCAAGTGGTCTCTTTTCCTCGTCTATGAAATCCACATCGTCAGCATATTCCATCTCTAGCGGAATACCCAGTATTGACACTGAGGCTTGGTCTTGTGGAACTTTCCCGCACGGATGTTAATGCAGCGGCAAAGCAACAGGTGAAAACACAGGGGATAGCCAATCTCTCTGTGGGGAGTCGATTGATGTCGCAAACTCTACAGACTTGACTGACTTGACTCGTACTCTCAGCTTGGTGTCTGCAAGCAGTCGTCTCACTAGTCGTAGCTCATCTTCATTGCAACTGCCCTGGTGTAGTACATCTAGGATCTTTGAGCGTTTAATTGTGTCGAAGGCTCGTGGCATGTTAAAATCGTGTGGAAATCCCAGTGTTTGGACATGACTACTGACACAAGCATACGTTGAGCCCATGCAATGTCTGTGCAGGTGCGTCCCTGTTTGAAGCCACTTTGACATGATCCGGTGATGTCAGCGATCCTGCCTCGGATGTGTTGTGCGCTAAGGGTGCCTTGGCCTACAGCATCGATGGGATGTGCATAAAAGCTGAACTGATTAGGCGCGTGATCGCTTTGAGATAATGTCACTTGCATATTTGATTAATTTATTGCTCACGCCATCAGGTCCAGATTCGCGTCCATTTCTCAGGGCATTAAGTGCCTCTCATCTTCTAATGTTTTAATTGGTCTTAGTAATGGGGCCTCCTGAGAACGGGTGAAAGTGCTTATCATCTTAGTCAGTGAACTGTTCCTTGAACGATTCTCGAATTGCATCGGCGTTGCCCTGGTCAGTCCTTGTAAGGTGTCCAAACATTATTGCCGGCATTCCCAGTTTGATTTATTATTTACAAATTCGTTAGCGCTCTGGGCAGAAGTGTCATCAAGAATACGCTTTTCGGGATCAACCTTCAAGCAATTGATATGAGCGTCACCACAAAACTGCAGTCTACTATTCCACGCTAACTCAAGGCGATTCCAGAAGAGAGGGCCGAAATAGTCCTAAAACTTATGATATGGGGAATCACACCACAGGGAGGTAATTTCGTTCGTAAAGCTGCTTTTATAGTCTTCTTACGCGGCATATGTAGAACATCTTGATTCCTGTTCTGGTTATTTCACCCAATCGTTCAATCCTGCACGTGCAACACGGTCCAATATTGACATGAAATCAACCGCCAGTATAATATGTAACAGTCATCTTAGCCATGAATTACCCATGCTAAGATTTCTTAAGCACCACATCCCGTCCCAACCAAACCCGCAGCCACGAACTAGCACAACCATACACGCGCGTGCCTAACTTCTTGGAATAATTTCCTACCCGGGAGGAAATCTGATACAGACACCTGCAATGGATGAATCCGATCTACCAGTCAAGTAAATTACGTCATAATCAATTACGTCACGTGTGGGCTAACGTCACAATCACAATGCGCAATGAATGGCGTAGCTATGTCCGCTATGAGCTGGTAAAAGTATGTCATGTGTACGAATTGTATACATTTACAACTTAATAACCATTCCGTTGAATGTTTTGAAACTAATTTGACTGGGCGCTGACCCTTCCACAGGCAGCAACAACACCCAGCTAAATTAGTTTCAAAATATTCAACAGCTTTCCCCTATAGTTTCCCCGCGGGCGGGCGGGCGGGCGGGCGGGCGGGCGGGCGGGCGGGCGGGCGGGCGGGCAGGCAGGCAGGCAGGCAGGCAGGCAGGCAAGTAATCAAACAAGCAAACAGGCAAGCCGGCAGACAAGCAGGCATGCATGCATGCAGGTAGGCAGGCAGGCAGGCAGGCAGGCAGGCAGACATGCAGGCAGGCAGACAGGCAGGCAGGCAGGCAGGCAAGCAAGCAAGCGAGTGAGCAGGCACGCATGCAGAAGGCATGCAGGCAGGCAGGCAGATATTGGGGGGGGGGGGTGCTGGCTGGCGGACAGACAGACAGACAGACAGGCAGGCAGGCAGGCAGGCAGGCAGGCAGGCAGACAGACAGACAGACAGACTAACTATATTAAAAACTATAATGGCGAAGATTCTCATTTTCGCCAGTAATAAATGACCCGTTTCCTACTCGGCATCTAACAGTCACCATTTCACTGTGATAACGATTTACCACTGAATACAGGGCAAGCTGGCACGGCTGTTGTAAAATAATTAATCTTTGTAACCTTATATTACGTGAAATGAAAATGGTAATTTCCGTCCCTTTCTAATTACCAAATGACGTCGCTTTATCATCGTACAAGCCTGGAATGAATTTTATGTCGCTATTCGTTGGACACACGTCTATTGATGACATTTTCTAGTGGTCTCTGAGAGAAAAATGCAAGAAAATAACAGTATTATGCTGTATAAAACCATTCACCTTCTAGGTGAGAGATGACTGTGTGCAATTTGGGAAAGACATGGCTTAACACATCTTGTGTTAACCTTTAGCGGTCAAGCCGGCCAAAACAACATGCGCAGTTGAATTGAGGAATGTGCATTTGTAGGCCAAGCGAAGGCTATTCTTGCAATTTTATCACTGGAATGACTGGATCATTAAGCGAGCCAGTCATTCCAGTGGTAAATTGTCAAAAATAGACTTCTCTTGGCAAGCAAATTGGCACTGACTAACCAAAGGACAAATTTGAATTTCCTTGACCATTAGCCCATGAATGCCGCTCAAAAATCGTCTCTGCATTGGCTTTGAGGAATGTTAATTTTAAAGTGTCAGTGGTAAATTTACAAAACCGTCTTCTCTTGAGCTGGACAATCGAAAATCTTGGCCATCAATTGGTTAATTGGCTAATTGGCTAATATTCGATTGAGCACAATATTCAACGTTTCTAGGCGCTGTTGTACAAGAAGGATTAAACACGCTGCTTTGATTGTCACAATGACTTACAGCAGAACAATATCGCCGTTAATACTGCATCGTTATCATGATTACTATGAGATAATATCAGGTATAAGGTTACCGCAAACAGAGCAGAAGATTATAACCATCCTGCATTTAAAGAGAACATCACGCTCTATTTCTCATTCTCAGGTTCGTATCGACTCGTGCCGTATTTCAGAGTTGTCATCAGATTTCTCTGATAACGCAGATGTCTGGACTCGTGCTATACATAGCCAATGCGGCCCGGTATTGATCCAGTACCAGGCCAGTAACCTGCGTTATCATGTCCATTAGCTGGCGTAAAAAACGAATAATCCGCACAAACAAGATAAGCATTGCATAACTATACGGAAAGCGGGCTCTGAGCTTTGATAAGAGTATCACCTAGTTCCAGCAAAAGGGTTTGAAGCTTTGATGCAAGATTCTTTCTTGGACGGCGAAGTTTGAGCTGGCTGTGTGGATAGCTGGCTGGATGGTTGGCTGGTTGACTGATTGGCTGGCTCGGCTGGCTGGCTGGCTGGCTGGCTGATTGGCTGGCTGATTATCTAGCTGATTGGCTTACTGGCTGATTGGCTGGCTGGCTGGCTGGCTGGCTGGCTGGCTGGCTGGCTGGCTGGCTGGCTGGCTGGCTGGCTGATTGTCTGGCTGCCTGCCTAATTGTCTAGCTGGCTGAATGATTGGTAGGCTGGCTGCTTGGCTGGCTGCTTGGTTGGCTGGCTGGCTGGCTGACTGGTTGTCTGGCTGACTGGCTGGCTGGCTGTACATATCTCGGAAATTACTGATTCGATTGGATTCAAGTTTTAAAACAAGCAATGTTGTTACCATAAACTAGGATGTCCAGCTTTGGTCGTGGTGTGGATTTAGAGACTAGAATATTCATGACTTAGAAAATACGACATTCGCTGTTTTATTCATTTCATTTGCGTATGTACCTATTTGGCGTACGGTTTATAGAAGGAAACAATCTTGAATCGCGTCTGAATAAACCAGATGAGAGACACCCTGACAACCAATAGCCATTAGTGAGATCGGTGCAGCGCATTAGCACGCGTATTGTTAAGCAAATACCGATATCGGCCCTTTGTATCCATAGGAGATAGAGTATTTATTGATAAGACAGGCAGTGTGCTATTAATGTAAACTTTGTGAAAAGGTAGCTCGCTCTCTCTCTCTCTTCTCTATAAACTCTCCTAATTAGGTGGGCAACGGTACATTGCGCGTGTTAAAGGAACTTTGTGCGGTAATAATGGCTACATGATTAAGAGACGTGGAATTTGGCTGGAGTTAACCGAGGCTTATTCAAATGCCTTTCAGAAGGTTCTTATGCTTGAAATGGCATATTAGCATCATTTCCATATTTTTTAAATTTATCACATCAAAGTACCTCATCCAGAGGCAGTTCCACAGTTAACTACTAACTTGTGCATCTGAAAGCCGAGCTTGTCAATGGTCCAGAGCATTCACCATAATAATGGGATGATTATGCGACATAAAGTCCATCTCGCACTAACCAAGATTTATTCAAATATGTGCAAGTAAGTTCTTCTGAAATTGATTTAGACCACTTAAATAGGCCCGCGGTGTATTACGACTTTGACTGATTGGAGCCTAGTGGAGAGACGTTGTGGCATGCTAAGGTAAATGCGTGATGGTATGTTAGCCATTTACTTCTGAAGTAGCATATTAATCACGCCATCTAGCTGGTGTTCATTGGAAGAATAAGTAGCTAGTGATTAACATACGATTTAATATTCAAGCAATCATAGATTGCAGATCCCTTAACTCCCTTCCGTTTTTATACCTCTATAATTTTTTTGTAGCATTTTGCCAGATTTTAAAGATTTTTACTGTTTTCGGATTTTTCTCGAATTTTCCTTGAGCATGTCAAAAGTTATTGAATCGTAGTGCGTGGTCACACCTGTTCCCGTCTTAAATTTGAGCTAAATCGACTGAGCAGTTTCCGAGATATCCACAGATCCATAATTTGATCCGATGCTTATGACAGTAACAGCGCCCAGTCAAATTAGTTTCAAAATATTCAACAGCATATTTATTAAATAGTAAAGATATACTAACTTGGACAACAACGCTTAGTCCGTCATCAATTATACGTTCGTGGCGAACTTAGCTACGTCATTCTTGACGTAATTGATTATGACGTCAGCATACACGTCACGTAGTTGATTATGAAGTCATACGATTGACTGAGAAACTGGAATCCTGCATTGAGTATGACGTTATATACGTGACTTTTATTCGGATCACATCCAACCCTCTGGAAATTCTCTCACACGGCAAATTCTTTCGTTGTGTTTAACCTTTCAGTAGTCATATCAGCCAAAAATGGCCTCTGCAGTGGTCTTGAGAAATGTCTATTTGCAGACCAAGAGAAGACTATTTTTGAAAATTTATCGCTGAAATGACTGGCTCGATAACCGCTGATCTGCAAATAGACATTTTCTATGAGAATATTGAAATTTACTTGAACAAATTCAAGGGTTAAAGGGTTAAAATCACAACCAAATCGGATAGTAGTTTTTGAAATACCGCCCCAGGCACGCGACCAGAATACACTATTCCCCTTACGGGACAAGGGTAGCAAGTTAGTGCAACACTATAATGGTTACTCTCCCTTCGGAACTTCTCGCTGATTAGTGGGCTGGCATTTGGCCAGTACCAGCCCATTAACCTGCGTTATTATGGGTTCATGTTGTTCTTCATCAACAGTTTTACAGGACGCCATCTCTTTAGTGATGTATAATTCAGGATACTAACATAAACTAATGCATATAAATTACGGCCGTAGGGAAAGGGTAGGATTCAGAAGATTAATTCTTCAACGGATGAATCCACTATTAGCGATTCCCCGCCCATCTCTAGCTAATCTCTGTAACTACTTTGCGCGTGTTGGGATCGATTTATATACTTTGATCGTGAATTACAGAATCCAAATTTCATGCTAACAATAGAGCTAAACTGTTGAGTATTTTGAAACAAATTAATTTCAAAATATTCAACAGAATGTTAAGTAAATAGTAATATATATATATATATATATATATATATATATATATATATATATATATATATATATATATATATATATATATATATATATATATATATATATAATTTGTACAACTGACGGACTATTCCAGGGTCATAACGGAGTATTTCTGTCAATTATGATTGTGACGTCAGCCTACATGTGACGTAATAGATTATGACGTAATATACTTGAATGACAGATCGAATTCACCCATTCTATATAAGAGTGTGAGTTACTCTGGCCAGTGATATTCTGACAGTAATCTGACTCCTCTTTACATAACCGATGTTACACAACTGCGCTCGTTTTTTTAGGCATCTGCAAAACAACTTCGTCCCAGCTACATTTATTACTGGCACATTGTTCTTTTATCGTGGATGTTAAATCACTCCGTGGTATTGATTTTTATCTTAGCGCCTCATTCATACAATATCTTGTTATCTAACTGCAGTGCAGATTATATATAATTTGAACAACTGACGGACTATTCCAGAGTCATAACGGAGTATTTCTGTGCGTGGGTGCGTGCGTGTATGTGTGAATGTATGCGTGAATGCGTACATATGTGGTTTTGTGCATGGGGCTCTATCTAAAGCTGCTTATCCGATTTGGCTCAAATTGTAATATAAAAGAATTTACTGCGAGAGAGAATAAAACACGTGGATTGGATCAAATTCGGGATTTATGGACTTTTCGCAAACTACTGATCAGGATTTGCTTAAATGGTAACATAAGAAACGGTATGGCCGTGCTTCAGAATGAACCGTTCCAGTTTTATCCCTGCCCCGCCCACCGTTACCTAAGCTCCACCCACACTTCACCGTGTTGGGATTTATTGATCACCGAATTCCCTAACTATCAATTTCCTGAAAACTATACAGGTAAGCTGTTGAATATTCTGTAACTAATTTGTCTCGGTACTCTTGCTACCTATGGCAGCAACAGCGCCAAGTCAAATTAGTTTCAAAATATTCAACAAAATATTTATTAAATAGTAAAGACATACAATTCGTACAACAACGCATAGTCCGTCTTCAAATATGTGTTCGTGACGTACTTACCCACGTCATTCATGACGTTATAATGACGTCATTCATTAGGATGGCATTCAACACGTCACGTAGTCGATTTTGACGGCATATAATGGATGAATAAAGTAGAAAGTTCCATTGCCTAAGCCGTCGTTCGAACAAATGCAGAAATTTCAAAAAGATCTTTAGAAGATGACGAACATGGGAGGGTGACCGTCTGCAATCTATGATCGCTCTTTGTAATAAACTGTTGTACTACAATGTGATTTCTTCAAGCATTAGAACATACGCTCTTATGACGGGATCAATAACCTTCCAGTACGTTTATATAATGCTCTTAACATTCATTGGAGATTCCAACCATTGGCACCCATCTCTGGGTGGTGTTGTTGACTAAATGTCGCTTGCCCATCTATAAAACTACGTTATTGAGGAATCCAATTTGTCACTCAAGTATATGACGGCATAATAAATTACGTCACATGTAGGCTGACGCCACAATTATAATTGACAGAAATAATCCATCATGAATTTCGAATAGTCCGGCAGGTGTACGAAGTGTATGTCTTTTATTGGATGACCTACTTAATAAACATTCCAAAGGCAGTTCTCAACAGGTCGTAGTCACATTAGTTTCAAAATATTCAACAGCTTACCTGTACAGTTACATTGATTTTTGGATTCTCTGAATTCATGGTTCGATCGATCCAGACAAGGGCAAAGCGTGGGCGGAGCTTAGCTGGAAATGGGTGGGCAGAGATAAACGTGTCGACGATAAACGATAAACGATAATCCGTTGGTGGAGGAATAATGGCCTAGTGATCGGTGAACGTCTTAATCTTTACAATGGACCTTTCCAGAGTATCCATCTATCGTCTTACGTTATATGACGTCATAATCAGCTAAGCGGCATGTAGGATGACGTCATAATCATTACGTCATAAATGATTCCATTTGGCCCGTCTTTAACTCTTAATAGTCCGACACGTTGTACGAATTGCATGTCGCTACTATTTAATAAACATGCCGTTGGATATTTTGAAACTAATTTGACTGGATGTCACATTAGTTCCAAAATATTTAATAGCTTAGCTATATAGCTTTCTGGAAATTGATAGTCAGGGAGTTCAGAGATCGATCGATCCCAACACGGGCGGGGTGTGGGTGGACCTTAGCTAGAGATGGAGGGGGCATAGTTAAAATGGAAAAGTCCATTATGCCACCTCTACCCTCGCGTTAAAGACAACGGAGCGTTGATGCGTAGGGGCATAGTTCCTACAGCTTCCCACCACCACGCTTCACAGATCAGGAAATGCAATAGCTTACATCACTGGCCAATTGTGACCTCAAGCAGCAAATCCCATTTAAGATCCGCCATGATTGCTGAAGTGTGTAGGAATTTGACGTATTTCTGCTGACCATGTTTCAACATAACTGGTTACATGACGCATAGTGACCTCACACGATTTGCTGAACGTTGTTGCTATTTATAACAGCAACGTCATTTATCAACAGTATTTTCAAAGCGAGCACTTATCGTCATGATATATAAAGGGAACGGAATATGATAATTGATAAATTGTTATTCCATGTTCAAATGTCACAAACAGCTTATAATTCTTCACACGTGTACGAACATCAGCTGTGCTCACCTTCTAGATGAGATGTTGCATAGTTACGCATAGGAACGAAATACTGTATTCCAATTTTCCAAAGAAATTCATTTGGCTCCCTTTTACAGACAAATATGTGATTGGTGGCAATGTATATGGTTCCGGCATTGGATAGTATCCACTAGAAAATTTTGAAATCTGGATGCTCTCAGAGCGCGTCTAAATGCTACCTGTCAGCTTCTCCTGCATTCCTATATATTCAAATGTGAATGATTTGACTGTAAAATTATTATATCGTTACCCATTTAACACTTTTTGTGTAAACCTAACCCTTTAATGGTCAAAGTGACCAAAACAACTTTGCAGTGGTCTTCAGACATGGCTATTTGAAAGGCCTAGAGAAGAGAATTTTTTAATATTTACCACTAGAATGACTGGCTCGGTTACAGAGCCAGTCATTCTATTGGTACATTTTCAAAAATATTCTTCTCTCGGATTGCAGATAGACACTGGCTAAGTAAAAAACTTTAATTTTCTTTTACCATTACCCCTTTAATGGTCAAGCCGACGAAAAAATATTCACTGGCAAATTTACAAAAATAGTCTTCTAAAATTAAAATATCTTGAAAAATATTGACAATCGAAATGTTGACTTGATATATCAAGTAGTATTTTGAGCGCTTTGAGGCGCTGTTGACACAAGAGGGGTTTTAAATAGTCTTGTGCCTGCAAATAGATATTTTCAGTGAGAAAATTGAAATTGTCTTGAACAAATTTGAGAATTAATGGGTTAAAACCTGTGCTGAGATGACCACCTGTCACAAAGAGTAGCTATCCTTTCAGAGACAGTTCGCATAGCAACTGACTTAAATTAAATGATCAAATTCTATAGATGGGTCAATATAATATCAATATATGGGCCGCACCAAACTGTAGAGAAAGATCGCGCGTTGCTTCTGATGGATATATTATAGGCTCATCAACAGAGAGATTTCATCTGGAATAAACAAATCATACCTATAGTATCAATAGAGGAATCCAATCTGTCAATCAATTATATGACGCTATAATAAGTTACATCACAAATTTGCCGACGTCATAATCAATTACGTAATGAATGACGTATCTAAGTTCATCTTACCTTAAACGCTTAATAGTCCGTCCAGTTGTACGAACTGTATGTATTTACTCTTTAATAAACATTCTGTTGAGTATTTTCAAACTAATTTGAGTGGTAACAGCTTAGCTGTATAGCTGTCTGGAAATTGAGATCAAGGGTGTTCAGGGTTCGATCTCTCCCAATGCGGCAGAGTGTGGGTGGAGCTTAGGTAGAAATGGGTGGGGCATAGCTAAAACTTGATTCCTCCATTGCAATACAGATTTACTAATGATGTGTGGACTGCATAATATATACACACTCACGTCCTCCATTGATTATTATACGGATTACAGGTGTAATTCTAGCTATCCATGACCGTCTCAGACAGAGTTTAACGTTCGCGTCCTGGAGTGGCTTGATATGTAAAGCGGGGTGCAGACGGACAGTATTTTCTGACTTCACACCAAAAACATTGTTTCGTGCAAATGTTTCTCTTAAGCCGCACATGTGTAACAATTCCAGGCTAAATTCTTCCTTCTCTCTTGACCATAAAAAGTCGTCAGACTTCACATGTTCGCCTTCATCCATGATGTGGGCCGCCATTTTGAATCTTATGAGCGCAGGGTGAACGCTGATTAATCAATGTTAAAAAGTATTTTGCATATTTGTTAGCAAACACCGCAGACGGCCAACAATGTTTCGCTGGGCACCGCACACGAGAGAACATTGTTAGGCGATATTAAACATGTTTAATATCCGAAACATTGTTGGCGAACAATGTTTCGATGGATTTTTTTAGCGCAGACGGCCAACTTTTTCTGCGAAACATTGTTCTCAACAATGTTTCGCATAAAATGTTGACCGTCTGCCCTGTGCTTAAGACGTGACTTTAACTCAAGCACATATGAACCAAAATGATTATTTTGTCAAATATTCAGTGACTTGTTTCAGTCAAATTATCTAAAGGCTAATAACTTAATGGTATGCTACAGAAGCTGTGCTCAATAAAATATAGAATGGCCCTAGTTTAATAAAGTATCGTTGCTCACTGCCTCTATGTGACCAGTGCTTCGTCATTGATGTCTTCCGATGCCAATTAGAGAGCAATTTGCACAGAGCTTAGTACCAAAACTCACGCCTAACATCAACCGCTATCGTCTGATCACGTTTTGAGCGATAATCGATGAGAAAGCTATTTTCGGCACGATCATGGCACAGATTGAATAATAACGCTCACAACAAAAACTAATGACGTTTGATCTAGCGTTGTTGGCTGTACATCTTATCCAATGTGCAAAAGGGGAACTTACCCCGAGCCCACTGACTCTAGACGGCCCACTTCAAAATTGCGCCAATTAAAATAATAATGCGATGCAGATATCCATTTAATTAATAACGTCAAAGTTGAGTATTGGGGTCTATTTAGCAGTATGAGATTTCAGTATTGGCAAAGGAATATAAACATATCATTGAGTTCGTGTATATTTTAGAAGATGGTTAAGGATAAAGCCGATTGTTAGATTAGAAGGCGGCGGTACACTGCGATAATCAATGAATCAGTTTGTTTGTCGTGCCCACTCAGCAGACCTGAAAGACTGTAAAAATGTCACAAGGCAGCGCCTGCACCGCTTTGAACATGGGATTATATTGTCGCTGGCATTTCCTGTATTATTGCGGCCCTGTCCGTATGGTATAAGGATGTCTTTGATGACATGCTCACTCAGAAGATGATTTCTTTCTTAGCCAATGGATGAATCCAGTTTTTTTATCAATCATATGACGGCGTAGTCAACAATGCCACATGTAGACTGGCGTTATAAACAATTACGCCTTGAAAGACGCAATTAAGTCAAATTAGCTTCAACATAGTAAACAGATTACCTACATAGCTTTCTGCAAATTGAGATTCAGGTTCCAGTTTAAATATTTTTTAAATATTAAACATAGGATTATTAAATTGTAAATTCACTAAGGAAGCTTACTGACGGAAATTTCCCCCTTTTCGCGGGGAACCTAGGTCATTTGATTGTGATGTTAGCTAACATGTGACGTATTTTGATTATGATGACAGCCTATTTGTCTGGTAGATCGGATCCCTCGGTTGCCGTATAGACATACTCATTGATGACGTATAGTCGTCCAGTATAATGTTTCGTCATCAGTAATGAAGACTTCTCTATCTCGCTTTAAACTCATAGTCCTGCAGCAGAACCCCTAAAAGTGACTTAGTATTTTAGTATTTTAGTAGTTGGAACCCGCATGGTAACATTAATTCTCATGGCTAAAATTGATCATTTCTGTGTGGAAATCATGAAACCATGGAATGGCATTCTCAAAGGTAGGTGCGAATTGCATGCACCGGCATTTTCCAAGATGGCCGCCATTCCATCAATCTGAGCATTGAACTGCAATGTCTATCTCGGAAACTATGCTATGTAGGAAGCCATATGTCGTGACGGATTGTAGATTTTCTGGGTCAAGAAATAAGATACAACTATGGTCAGACCATTTCATCATGTCCTGGAGGCGGTTTGTGGATATATCCTCTTTTTACCTCTCACAAGTCACAATACTGGTAACTAACTATTTATTTTAATGCTTTTTCGTTTAACGAAAAAGCTATAAATGTAAATAACATTACCTACTATGACGTTGCACACATTTAAAACAGTATATTCTTCTTGTTTAAATCAGAGTTCATATGAACCAGATGTCTATATTAAACATCTGGTTGAGGTAGGGACATGATATAGAAAACATTCGACTGGGCTAGTGATGGCATGATTATGGCATTAAGCAAATTCTTTTGGGCAAGTATAGCGGCGTTTAACAACACGAGCGTCGTGTAACTTGAACAGTTGGCATGATTAAATAAAAGTGATTAATTTCAATCTATCACTCAACAAACAAGACCCTAATGTTTCTAGTTGAAAACGAAGTTGCTTAATGCCGTAATAATCATGTCATGCCCACAGCGCAACATCAGTGTTGCAATAATAGTGCACTCGAATGCGCTATGCGCCTGTGTTATTGTTGTCAACAACATGTTTCTTAAAAACCACACAACAACGAATAATCTTAACCATTCGTGTATATCTGTTATTATCGTTATCAACTTTTGTTACGCTAACCACGATACGGTAAAATTATCCAACTTCGCTACCGTGAATTAACTTCGCCACTAACTTGATCACACTTCAAGTAAGATTTAAAAGGAACTTGTTTGGTGACATTTGACAGGGTGGCTGTCCTGAAATGCCTCCTTTTTCAGAAAGCTTAAGATACAAACACAGCCCGCAATGAAAGTCTTACTGATCTACTCAAAGAGAGGAGATGATGAATAATCTCAACAACACTGCCAAACCACGGTGCGGTTGGTGGGAGATAGCTAGATGATATGTTAGTAGGACAGACCATCGAGGTCCATTCATCAACAGAGGCTGCAGATGAACCAGAAACACCAGGTCCTAGCAGATCTTCTAACAGCGATGTGATCGAGATGTGTGCTAATGTGGATGAGGATGGTGAGGCGGATGACGCGTGTGTATGCCGTGACTTGTCGAATTCCATTTACACTGGAGACGATTGAGTACAATGCCGCCAATGCCTCAACTAGTATAGTTGACGTTGTTACAAATACGACCCTTTCATTGCACTTAGCAATTGTCAAGACTAAGCCGTGGACATGCGATGGTTAATTTATGAACTTGTGATAACTAAGCAGTTAACGTTGTTTGCACAGCAGTACATGTTACCTAAGATATACCATCAAAATGAAGCTATAGTTAAAGGACATTTTCAAATTGCATTTTCTTGCAAAATGATTTAATACTTTGCAATGTTGAATTCCGTTTTGTTCTATGTTTGCCAAAACCCAATAAATATGGCGATGATTCAATATGGCATGGCTAATTTGATAATTAAATTCAGACATACTTGAGTGGCGAAATAACGCCAGATCGAGGTTATTTCACCACCAGGACAAAATGGCGGATATCTTAGTACATAATCAAGTGATCATTTTCAAAATATTGCTTTCTTATTTAGTGGAACCAAGTACTCTAAACACCAGTATTATAGTTAGAAAATGGAAGGCATAAGTAGTGCGCACATAAAAATGTGCTGAAATCGGATGAAATAACCCCGTCTTGCGGCATATCTTCTCTTTTTAGATATGTGATGAAGACAAATCGTAATTGCAACAGAATTTTTTGCTTTCTAACACCAAAATGCGGCGAGTGGCTCAGCCATTTGACATGGACAAATGTGTATTTTGTGAGAGATAATTCACTGGAAAGGTACCAGGATTTTCTCTAGAATTAAATGCGATCAAAATACTGTTCTCTGCCTGTTCTGAATGACAAGATGCAGTGAGAAGAGAGATTCTTGCCAAAATTACTCGAATTCTCAGTGACATTGCCACTTTCCGATATCAAAGAAACTGCAGGACGACATACACCAGATCTCTACATCTGAGACTCATTGCAGAATGGCACAGCAACGTTGAAATGCCAAGCATGAAGATGAGCTGCGACTAGCGATACACCAGCTTACAGATATAAAGTTGAGAATAAGAGTTAAGACAGTGGTGTTTGCAGAGTTTGAGACAGCAATCGGCTACCTACAGGGAGGTGGTCTATCCCCTGTGCTTTTGACCTGTTACCTTGCTGCTGCATTGACATCTGTGCGGAAAGTTTACACAAGACCAAACCAACCAGTGGCCATACCGGGTATGCCGCTAAAGATGGAATATGCCAACGATGTGGATTTCATAGAGGAGAAAAAGAAACCCATTGATGAGCTTCTCCCGATAGCTGCAAACAAACTAAAAATGAGAATCTCTTTATGAATGAATCGAAAACAGAATTTACCTACATATATATACCAATTGACAAAGCGTGAAACTAAAGAAAATGGCTATCCACTTCGTGGCGGGGAATCATGGAGGAAAGGTCCTGGCTCACTGCTCTGCGGTACAGCCGACATAACTGCACGTGGCGTCTTGGGGAACCTAGCTCTCTAATCCTTCTGGAAGCTATGAATTCGTAGATCAAAGATGCCCTTGGAAAAAGACTTTATACGATGCAACCTGCGTATCCTTGATGCTATATGACTGTAACAACTGGGCATCTCCAAAGGCAGCGCGACACAAACTTGATTCCTGTCACCGCAAACACCTCCGCACCATCATTGGCCATCGGTGACCAGGCAACATAGTTTCCAACGATAGACTATGCAAGATGTGTAATACATCGCCGCTGTCCATAAAGGTCGTCCAGCAACGATAGCACTTGTTTGACCATGCGCTAAGGATGCCAGAAGACACACCAGCACAGGCAAGCTTGGAATTCTCCCTAATGGGACCAAGCAAATATAAGGCCAGGAGAGGACGTCATTGCATAAATCAGGCGCGAGGCGAGGTGACCACAAGAAAGCAGGACTCGGTACACCCACCCAGATCAAGAATGGACCTGAGAGAGTTAAAGATTTCGGCTGAGGACAGGACACATTGGTCAAAATCGAAGAAGGACTGATTGTAGCTTGCAGCTGTAGGATGTTTCTACTACTAAAGCCCCAGAACACAACAATCATGGATAGCAATACAAGGTGTAACTTATCCCCTGTTTGTTTTACCGAAGACAGCTTTGATCTGCATCTGCAAAGATGAATCTACTAGCTATGAATATCGCGAGAAGCTATAGTATTGTCCCAGTGCATCGTGATTTTAATCCAATTGACTTATGTTTAAAAAACTCGCTAGATTGAGCATCGCTTGTGCCAAAGATGATGAGCCAGCCCACAGCGGTTCCATGGATATTGAACGAGCGTGTGTGTAACTGTGCTCCTAAATCTTTGCACTGCAGTGTAAATATCTTCACAACGAATAACCAATGTGTAACTGTGAGGGATTGTGTCCTGCAGATGGATCAGACGAACTTTCACGTGCATTCACTCTAACACAGGCAATACTATGCGGCAGTGATTCAGACATTAATCCAAACAATTTAGATATAGCTAAGTTTCCATCTGTATCTGCAATTTAGGGTATTACCAAACCAGGTGACATTTGTTTAATATGCCATTTGCTGATTTAGAGATTCTACACTTAACGAAATACTAATTTACTGATGGTTAGTAAAATGTTAACATTTTACTCATATATGCATTATCAGATGCACAGGCAATCTCTATATGTGCCATACCACGTCAAATAGAATTTTGTCATTGAAATGTCAGGCGGTTTATCGGCCATTTGGGTATATAGTTCTTGTGTTCAGCAAGATTACCTGAAATCATATTCATTGAATTGATCCCGAAAACATATATTTCGACACCAAATGTGCCTTTCTATATTAGCATAGTTTCGAGATATTGACATTCATTGCGTACCTTGGTGGAATGACGACCATCGAAATGGTGGCGTATGCAATTTTCGCTCACCTTTGAGAATGTCATCACATGATTTCATGATCTCCACAGTCCAATGATCAACTTTAGCCACATGGATAAATGTCCTCTTTAGCTGTCGTCTGCTGCCGGACTATCACTCATTAGGAGTGATTCCGGCTAACCCCACAGTCACCGAGAGAACAAACAATTCAATGTTTTACTGGTTCTGTATTTAGCCGCTGGTTTCACAATCACTGACCATTAATCTGTTTTTAGTTTGTTGGATTCCTTCATTGCGATGCTGCTAACACTTGCTCTCTCTGATCGTGTGATATCTCAATGTTAGCTCTTTGAATGCGAAGGGCCAAACACGATAAATCCTATACAAAATAAGAACAATTATGTAGAATATTTTGAAAGTAATTCGAATGGAAAGTGTTGCTGCCCATGGCAGCAACGGAGTCATGTCGAAAGTGTTTCCATAAAAAAACCCAGCTTATCTGTATGGTAAGTAACGCATTGACATTGAGATACTAGGTCTCTAGAGCGTAAAGGGATTAATAATGTGTAATATAGAAATTGTACTGTGAGGAATTATGGATGACCGATCTGCTTATCATTGCGTTGACAGTGTGTGACAGTGTGTGTGCGCGCGCGTGCGTGCGTCCGTCCGTGCGTGCGTGCGTGCGTGCGTGCGTGCGTGCGTGCGTGCGTGCGTTCGTGCGTGCGTGTGTGTTTATGCCACCTTAACGTACGTAATGGCCATTATATTAATCGCTATGCATGCATTACTATGCAGAATGGAAAGTCGTGGTAGTCTCTATCTGACTGGTTTGCTATCTTTTCATCCATCAGTCCATCAGTCTATCCACACACTATTCGATCCGTCAATCACAGTCTGTCTCTCAGTCTTTTTGACGACGTTACTGATCACGCATGGGTGTCCCGTACTTCACTTGCGTGCATCTTCATCGCCACTACTGACTTTAGGGTTGACAGCCTGACATATTTTGTGGCTATCTCCGAGGAAGGAATATACTTATTTGTCACCACTTTTTGAGGAACCTGGCACTTGTCTTTTCCGTAGCAAACACTGCAATGTTTTACTGGTATTTAGCAGCTGGTTTCATAATCATTGATCATTAACCGTCTGCCTGCTTAGCGGTGAATACACTTTCCATAAGGGTTAACTCTAAATATGATGAAGAATTTGAAAACAGTTGTTGGTTGATAAGCCATCAGCAACTTTCAGTCAAATTGTTTTCAAAGTATTCAGCATGTACAGAGGTATTGCCAATTGAAATTATTGTCTGGTACAGCAAATTTTTCTTTCTCATCTATCATACAGTCGATGAAAGCCCACTCTCAATGCAATACATGGCCAGTGGCTATATTGGACCGATTACTGCTTTCTTGTTCATTCGATGTCAGCCCGCGCTGGACACGACACAAAAACCTGATATAATCATTCACCAGTTCTTCTCTCCGCCTGTCACAGCACTTCCTCCTCCTGTTTAAGTCTGTCGAATCAATGACTATCGTTCGCCAGGTTGGCGTGGCATACCGGTAACTGCTGCTATCAAGAGGTAGGACTCTGGCTGGTGTGTCGTCAGCTTTACTACTCGCCAGCCAGCCAGCCAAGAACGCATAACTGCAGAGTTCCTGATTGAAAACTTTATTGAATTTCGTCAACCGAGTCGTGCTGTGGATTGCAGCATTATCTGGCGACATGTCTTATTGGATTATATTGGCTATATTCCGGTAACGCAGCCATGTGTTCTTACAAACTTACAATAACAATTACCATAGTCTGTATTTAGTCGCACGTGTCCATGGGAAGGTATCAGCTTTCATTCTGAGTTGATCTTAGGTTCTATTAAAAACGTTCAGTGGTAGATTCAGTGGTAGTGGTAGTATAAGTTTGGAAGTAATAATAAACTGAAATACACAGCACTGTTGTCATCAATTATCGGTGATAGTTACAGGGAATTGTCGTGAAAGATTGATACACAAGTAGAATGAATATATCATATTATTTTTACGAGAAGCTATATATCTTGTGAGACAATTAAATATTAATTTCTGACAGGATGTCGTTATCGATAAATTTTATATAGCTGCCACACTCTACTGAAATAAGTTATTGCATGAGGTTATAAGAAGAGAAACTCAATTTCGGTTTATACTGCAGAATTCAAGGAATTCTTATGATGAACTAAGATAATTATTCGACAACTTTTACAAGTGTGCCAATATTTACTGGTCTGCCGAAGCCAGTTAGGTTATAATAGCGGTTGTGGATATCAGTTGCGCGATAATGGAACAAGCGGTAAGTATGTTTGTTTACCGTCTGTTTCTTTATTCACTTGTCAGAGTTGGAGCGTTCTTTTGATTGGCGTCTATCGAGTCCCTGATTCCATGCCCCAAGAGTTGGAGCAGCTCGAGAGTTACATTATAAGCACCGGACAGAGGCTCATTGAGAAAGGTTTTCGAAGGTACACTTGTCTTGACGAATCAACACCAGTTAGCCACAGCCTATGAAACGCGACTGGATTTAACCCTCTTCCTGGTGATAGGGGTTTCATCCTTTAAGCAAGCGGGCTGTGAGTTGGCGAGCGAACCAGTGAGCATGTGTGAAAGCGGGCGTGCGTGTGTACGAGCGAGTGGGCATGGATGCAGACAGGGGAGTGGGTGAGTGAGTGGGTGGGTGGGTGGGTGGGTGGGTGGGTGGGTGGGTGGGTGGGTGGGTGGGTGGGTGGGTGGGTGGGTGGGTGAGTGAGTGAGTGAGTGAGTGAGTGAGTGAGTGAATGGGTGGGTGAGTGAGTGGGTGGGTGGGTGGGTGGGTGGGTGGATGAGTGAATGGGTGGGTGGGTGGGTGGGTGGGTGGGTGACTGAGTGTGAGTGAGTGAGCGAGCGAGCGAGTGGGCGGGCTGGCGGGCGGGCGGGCGGGTGGATTAATGAGTGAGTGAGTGAGTGAGTGAGTGAGTGAGTGAGTGAGTGAGTGAGTGAGTGAGTGAGTGAGTGAGTGAGTGAGTGAGTGAGTGAGTGAGTGAGTGAGTGAGTGAGTGAGTGAGTGAGTGAGTGAGTGAGTGAGTGAGTGAGTGAGTGAGTGAGTGAGTGAGTGAGTGAGTGAGTGAGTGAGTGAGTGAGTGAGTGAGTGAGTGAGTGAGTGAGTGAGTGAGTGAGTGAGTGAGTGAGTGAGTGAGTGAGTGAGTGAGTGAGTGAGTGAGTGAGTGAGTGAGTGAGTGAGTGAGTGAGTGAGTGAGTGAGTGAGTGAGTGAGTGAGTGAGTGAGTGAGTGAGTGAGTGAGTGAGTGAGTGAGTGAGTGAGTGGGTGGGTGAGTGAGTGAGTGAGTGAGTGAGTGAGTGAGTGAGTGAGTGAGTGAGTGAGTGAGTGAGTGAGTGAGTGAGTGAGTGAGTGAGTGAGTGAGTGAGTGAGTGAGTGAGTGAGTGAGTGAGTGAGTGAGTGAGTGAGTGAGTGAGTGAGTGAGTGAGTGAGTGAGTGAGTGAGTGAGTGAGTGAGTGAGTGAGTGAGTGAGTGAGTGAGTGAGTGAGTTGAGTGAGTGAGTGAGTGAGTGAGTGAGTGAGTGAGTGAGTGAGTGAGTGAGTGAGTGAGTGAGTGAGTGAGTGAGTGAGTGAGTGAGTGAGTGAGTGAGTGAGTGAGTGAGTGAGTGAGTGAGTGAGTGAGTGAGTGAGTGAGTGAGTGAGTGAGTGAGTGAGTGAGTGAGTGAGTGAGTGAGTGAGTGAGTGAGTGAGTGAGTGAGTGAGTGAGTGAGTGAGTGAGTGAGTGAGTGAGTGAGTGAGTGAGTGAGTGAGTGAGTGAGTGAGTGAGTGAGTGAGTGAGTGAGTGAGTGAGTGAGTGAGTGAGTGAGTGAGTGAGTGAGTGAGTGAGTGAGTGAGTGAGTGAGTGAGTGAGTGAGTGAGTGAGTGAGTGAGTGAGTGAGTGAGTGAGTGAGTGAGTGAGTGAGTGAGTGAGTGAGTCAGTGAGTGAGTGAGTGAGTGAGTGAGTCAGTGAGTGAGTGAGTGAGTGAGTGAGTTAGTATTCTACGCTTCCATTTCCTATTCATTTGTGGTCAAAAGTAAGTAACGACCATATGTACCACACTAACGTCCATCAACGATAGTAGCGCGTTTCTCTGTTTGTTTCAAAGTATGCTTGGCAAATATGATCCTGGTGATAATATTTATGAGGGGAATTATTTAAAATAAGTGGCTGTAACTCTATAATATGTCAACAATTTGACTTGATTCCCATCGACGTGATACATATTGCTAATATTAACAATCTCACATGGGTTAGAGTTAAGACATTTAGCAATAGTCTACAAGGGTTATAACTCTAGATTTTCGGATATATTTACCTCATTTTCATATCTATAATAAAAAGGTTGTCAACACGGACATATTTGCCCCTTGCCACACCCACACCCCTCCCCTCACAGTCGACTGGAGAAAATGATCAATTCTCCTTATACCACATTCGTGTGTACGAATTGTATATTATTGATAAATCAATTTAATAACTGTTGAATATTTTGAAACTAATTTGGCTGAAAAATGCATTCTCTTTGTGCCATTTTCAAGTGTACGATGTGAGTCACAATCTAATAGCTGTTGAATATTTCGACCTTTCTCCTTGTACTACATTCGAGTGTACAAATTGCATTTTGTTGAAAAATTTATAATGAATATAATTATGTATATAGAATCTCCCGTCATGAAATATATTGTCAACTGTAATGCCTCATATGCCTATACAAGGCCTAAGTGTAATACAGTGAACATGAACTTGCACTTGCTGCTATTCTTGTCGAACGCTGCTGGAGGATGGGTGATTATGACATCCACTTTTGACCCCCAAATGATAATAATGCATGAACAGATATCCATGATGAATTTAGGAAACGGGCATAGCTGTTTTTACGTAATAGTAAATGTCATGTAATAATCTACACATTATTCTAATGTTCCAAGAAAACTAAGAGCTTCGATTAAAACAAGCTGATCTTCTATGTTTGTTAGTTTGCCAGAATACCCAGGCGTCCAGGAATGAAACTTGGATAATGCTTTCCTGTAGAAAACATGTTACTGGGCCGTTACTGTGCCAATACCGACCCCGTAATATGCGGTATTACGCTTATAGCTCTTGCTATGGAATGAGATGATTCTGTTAGCAGCTGAGAGTCCATATTTCGTAATTATATAATACGTATATAATCTTGTTTGCGAGGACTTTTGTTATACCCATCAGGGGGAATTTCATGACAACTCGATTAACGTTACATAATGGACTCCCACGATTCCTTCATCTATGTCAGATATAGCCTTCTCTTTGAATACGTAGAGGCTGCAATATGTGGCTTGGTGTGTAGCTATGGCATGCCTCATATATCTTATGATACACTGCAGCGACTCGGAAATAACTTAAAGTGTTTCCAAAATGAAATTAAATGGTCTGTTAAATATTTTGGACGTAATTTAATTCCTTACATCGGGTTTAACATTATACTAACTAGCATGTTTCTGTTTTTGTTTTTGTTTTTGAAATATGTTAAGTTGTTACTGTAGTATGT
This sequence comes from Chaetoderma sp. LZ-2023a, assembly GCA_034401795.1. Classification (NCBI taxonomy): domain Eukaryota; kingdom Metazoa; phylum Mollusca; class Caudofoveata; order Chaetodermatida; family Chaetodermatidae; genus Chaetoderma; species Chaetoderma sp. LZ-2023a. Next base: position 96,210,168 of record CM067373.1, on the reverse strand, counting down.
TTAACTCAGAGATAGTTCTGCTGTAAGCTGCTGCCGTTCTTGCAGCAACACCTTTTCCGAAGATGAAATCCAATCATCACCCAACTGCAAGACACGATGTCTTTTATATGCACCATAATAAAATCTAGCCTCCTCACATTTGTCTTTGAGAGAAAAAAGCAATCAATAGAATTACGTCCAACGACAAGACAATTTGCAGGAAAATTCCTTCCAGGCATGTGCGTGACGTCATTTGTTAATTAGAAAAGCGGGCATTATCATTTTCTTACTCGGAATTCAGCGTTGGAAAGATGAAATGACGTACTGTTAAATTGCCAGCATACACTGTGCTTTTTTACTGGTTAATCCTAATGGTTGATAATTGTGAAATGTGTTGCTAAACGCTAAAAACTGGCGCTGTCTGCAGATTTCAGCTTACATTGTATTGCAAATTTACGCCATTGTTCCACCAATGGAGAAGGGAACGGGTAACATTCAATTAATGACAAAAGGCCGAATTCCAAAATTCATTTACAATTTCTTTTGAAAAGAGGCATGGGGAGAAACGTCCTTCTCTCAAATTAGTTTTTTTAAACAATCAACATCTTACCTGCAGGGATAGTTATCTTGAAGTTGAAATTTGTGGGATTCGGGGTCCGAAGGTGGAAAAAATCATCTCGTTCCTGTTGCCACAAGATCGATTGAGACGTGTTACGGTGTTAGATGAAATGTGGTGCTTACATATTAGACGATCTTTTCTATGATCCCCAATTAACTTGTCTGACTGCTGCAAGCCACCAGATAATACTTTCAATGGGTAATCACTCTGGACCAGCTGAATATTTTGAAAACAATTTGACTGAAAGTTGTTGATGGCTTATTTCAGTCAAATTGTTTTCAAAATATATAGCACTTCAACAGCTAAACCACGTGCACATGTAGTCTGCAGAAACTCAGCTGTCAGACAATTAAGAGAAATGCGCTGCTACCGTGTAAACCGTCACTTGATAGTTATATCTGCGCGTTGTCACACGCTTAGTGACTCATTAATCAAGCGTAATTGTGCGTGCATTGCATTTCTAGAAAGACGCTTAGAACGAAATAAAAATCACATCACAACCCTAGCAACAACGTAAAATGGGGAAATAATATGATGCTAACTACTGGGCTTCACACATACGTGTCGTTGGTTAATGGTAAAGCTTTTGGATTGCAACAGATTCGTACAACGTGTTGGCCTATTAAGCATTTAAGATGGACTAAATCGAGTCATTCATGCTATAAATTCATTCTACACGTCACGTAGTTGATTATGACGTCATATGATTTCAGATTATCTATTCCGATAAGCGCTTGCATATTTTGAAGCTAACATGGCTGGGCACTGTTGCTAAGCCGCATTCAGTTTTACCAGTATTAATAGAAAACTATGATTGCGGGAATATAAATAATTTAAACAAAATAGTACCTCGTGTGTTTTTAATATATTTCATTCTGCTATATAGAACAGATAACAGGAAGTTGAAGGGGCAGAGCAACCCGTGACTAATGCCGTGTTTTCACTAGAGACGTAATCCGGAATTAAGCCATACTGAAGTATGGCGTTGTTCCTGATTAAATTCTCGAATGAGAACACGGCCAAAGTGTCGCGTGCATATAGTGTTTGCTAATGACTGAACTGCAATCAGAGATAGAGATCTCCTTCAGTTTTAAATCGTCATGCTTCAAATGTCAGATAATGCATTCGCTCACATTGCTGGAGAATTGTGAAGCCGAGCAACAAATTCAATTTGAGAATTGCCGTTTTACGTGATGCGGCGGGTGGTGGTGGGTGTGGGGTGGGGGCGGACACGGGTGTGTGGGGGTTGGGGCCGGGTGTTGTGCTAGTGAAGGTGGTGTCTGGAGAATGCATCCCAGCCCGCTACCAATTATGCCGCTACATTCCAGCCGATATATTACAGCAGATTAGACTGATATTAAGTTATATGTCGCTGTTAGTGCGTTAAGATATCGGCAGAATGAGTATCGATGCATTGCTGAAGATTGTTATTGTCAACAACAACATCATCATCATCATCATCATCTTCATCTTCATCATCATCATCATCATCATCATCATCATCATCATCAACAACAACAACAACAACAACAACAACAACAACAACAACAACAACAACAACAACAACGAAGACGGCTTTCAATTGCATCAGATAATAAATGGAGAAAATAGAAAAGAGTAAAATATATATGAGTAGTAAAGGGTGTATATGTTCGCTATTGTTCTTCGCCGCATGAGGGTCTATGAGAACAATGGGATTGTATGGAGAACAATGGCGAACGTACGCACAACAAAGAAAATGTGTTTAGAGAACAATGGCGTACAGCGGCCCACGATTTCGAGGTTTTAGAACAATGGCGAACATATTCGCACACTTGAGAGGTTTGAGAACAATGGCGAACATATTCGCACACTTGAGAATCAAACTCCGAGTATGTCCTGGAAATGTTAACCCTTAAAAGTTGGGTATTTTACATTTTAACATAGCTGCGGCCCCCCCCCCCCCTCCTCCGTGATACCGTGCTATACAAGGTAAAAATAATATAGTTTAAGAGGAGGACTGAAAATAGGAGGAAGGAGTTTAAGAGGTGGTCTGATAAGGTCGGTCTATGAGGAGGAGTAGGAGGTAGATGAGGCTAGCATTCTTGCTCAATTGGTTTTGAGGGGCTAGCGTACTTGTTTACATGGACGATGTACGAATATTTTGAAAATAAGTTGTCTGCGTCATTATTAAAAAGCATTTCACGAAATATGTCTCAGTGCCTTGAATGACTGCATCGTCATATGTTTTATTATGTTTTTTAACCCCGCTATCTACCGGTCAATGTCTATGGATAATTGTGCCGTACGAATGTTTTGAAAACGATTTAACACAATCAAATCGTTTCCTAAATATTTAGCTGTAACATCCTGCAATTACTTTGTTTGGTGAGAAATTTCGTTGTCAAAAGCTTTTAAGCCACTAAACCTTATTAGTAAACGATGTACATGCTGGATTTTTGAAAAAACTGATTTGACTGGTGGCTTAACCCGCCTTAGGTGCAAATTGTTTTTTAAATACTTAATAGGCAATATAGAGTTTGCAATAACGTCAGTCGTTTTAGATTTTGTGTCTGCTTGATGTTATTGTCGCGTTTAAAATGTCTGCATTATGTCTCTGAGGGTGACACACGTTTAGGGAATTGTATGTCAAGCATACGTATGATATAAAAGATTATTTCTCACGTATGGTTTAATTTAACCATTACTGTTGCAATAGCCGAGGGATCAATCCTTAATCAAGATACAAACATGGCACGTGTTAAGGGATAATGAAAGAATGTACGAATGTTTTGAAAACGATTGAAATCATCCTAACCACAAGATATTACAATGTCCTCGCCGAGAGTTTAAAAAAAATCGATAATAAGCGTGCACCAGCTCACCGGCTATTGTTGTTTACCGACGCGTAAAGATTCAACAATTACGAGCATAGTAGCATAATCATAGATGTTCGTTTACTACAAATATAAATATATCCTTTTGGCTACAGAGCAATGATATGCTATAACCATGTTTTTACTATATAATTCAGTCCTGCCCTAAGCGACCACCTCGTGTTACACCATTACATGGGCGCTAGAGACTTTCTTAACCCTTTAACCCTCGAATTTCTTCAAGAAAATTTCCATTTTCTTAATATTCATATTTGTATACCTAGAGAAGACTATTTTTGAAAATTTATCATTGTAATGATTGGGAGTGCTGGCTATCCATTTGTCCAGACATTGCGCCAGCGTACACCCCCACCAGCCACCACCACCACCACCACCATCACCATCACCCACCACCACCACGGCCACCACCACCACCAGCATCAACAACACCACCACCCAACACCTTCACCACCTCCGCCACTAGCACTAGCACCACCACCACCAGCACCACCATCACCACCACCACCACCACCACGACCACCACCACCACCACCACCACCACCATCACCACCACCACCATCAACACCACCACCCACCACCACCTTCACCACCACTAGCACCACCACCACCACCACCACCACCACCATCATCATCAACACCAACCACTAAGCACCATCATCACCACCACCAGCATCAACACCACCCACCCACCACCTTCACCGCCACTGCCACTAGCACCACCACTACAGCCAGAACCATCATACAACACCAAACACTGAGCACCATCTGCACCACCACCAACATCAACACCACCAACCACCACCTTCCCCACTAGCACCACCACCAGTATCACTACCACCAGTACCGATATCCACCACCAAACACTAAGCACCAACACCACCACTACGACCTACACCCAACACCATGCATTAACCCCACCACCAACACCCACCCACACACCAACCCAAAGCAAATTTCTTCATGTTCATACTTGCAGCTCTAGAGAAGACTATTTTTGAAAATTTAACATTGGAATGACTAACTCTGACAGCTATCCCTTTGTCTAGACATTGTGGTCGGAATGTGTGAGAGCACAGTGTCTGAAAAATGTTATATAGGATGGAGAGGGTATGTCAATGAGGGTTTAATAAAGGTCACGCTCGTATGCACACATGCTAATATGCGATACTGCTAGTTATATGTTGTGCCCTTATGCGTGCATAGGTGCATGTGTGCCGCGGTGTGCACCCTTGTGCGCACGCTGTGTGCCAGAAGACTATTTTTGAAAATTTATCATTGGAATGACTGGCTCTGCTGGTTATCCATTTGTCTAGACATTGCAACAGCAAACACCACCCACCAGCCACAGACCACCGCCACCACATCATAATCATCATCACCAACACCCACCACCACCACCAGCATCAACACCATCACCCACCACCTTTTTTTGGTATTCTTGTAGATTTTAGTGGCAGAAACATTGAATTATCTAACTAGTAACATTATGGCTGGAGTTAGCAAGAGTAGAAGACGGGATGACAGGTGGTCTAACGACAGTCGCCCGCCGTCTGCCCAGGCTGCACTAACCAAGTGTTACTACATGATTATACAATGCTTTCACCACCTTGGCATCTTGAATGCTCATGTACGTAGGGGAAGTTTGCCTCCTGGATTGAGCTGGAAAGTGTCAGAGTTAGAGAGACAGAATTTCTTCTGTAAACCAGCGTTGCCAAACGCCGAGGTCCGTAAGGACATCTTAGCAGCAAATTTGAAATGGGCCATATCTTTACTTCAGGTTAACATTAGTCACTATAATTTCCAGCTTGGTCGTCTTATGTCGCTCCTCATCGAAGCTCAGTCCAAACCAAATTTAGATTTAGGTAGAGCGAAGACCACAGCAATAAATTGGGCCCGAAATAACTATGGCAGGAAGTTTCATTCTTCATCAATTGATCAGTTTTATGATTTCATCAGACCGTTTGATCCACATTTTAGAACCTGCCATAGTACAACACCCCCTGTAGGGTCACCTGTGACCTTACCAGGAACATCAACTGCAGGGCCCTCTGTGGCCCTACCAGTCACACCGACTACAAGGTCAGCCTTGACCGTACCAGTCATCCCACAATCAAATCGGAAACGGAATAGGTCACCCACTGAGAGTCCCCCAGTAGTTAAGCGGGTGAATAACCAGTGCTCACCAGTGTTCCCCCTGCAGTCTCCTGTGGTGGATCCGCTCCTGATTCCACTGCTAGAATGGTCACCGTCAGTGTCTGCTCATGTGGATCCTAGTGAGATCCCTCTTCCGGTCTCGCCACTGTCCCCAGTCGAGTTTCCTCCCCTTCCACAGAGAGCAGCTACTGACCGACCTGGTCAAAAGACCAGATCGTCGACGCCGAGGTCCAAGCCACCACAACCTAAGTTTACGCCCACACCTAAGCCCAAACCTGCGCCTAGGGATACACCCAAAGAGCATAGGTCTTTCTACAAGTTTCGGTTCGTGGTGGATAACAAGAATGAATGTCGCCTTCCTACTCTGAACAAGAAGATTCTGCTGATTGGGTCTTCAAATTTAGCTCGTATCAATCAGACACCGCATCCAGATATGCAGGTAGCAATCTATCCAGGTGCTAAGATAAACCACATTAGGAATATGGTTAGAAAATACAATGAGGTCTTCCAACCTCAGCGTATCATCCTTAACATCGGAACTAATGATAAAGACGAACTTCAGCATGACACCTCCCAAAGAATTGAGAATCTGTTCAGTACCATGCGTTCAAAATTTCCAAAGGCTAAAGCTCACTCTGCCCAACTAAATTATTCAAAGCACCTGACTACAACCCAGAAACGAAACATAGAATTCGTTAACAGCTGTGTAGAGGCCTTAAGGGCCAAGGTCCCTATCCTGCCCAGCCTCCCCGTGTCTGAATTTCAGGTGGTTGAGGACAACATCCACTGGACGGAGTGCACTGCAAATAGGATGTATAATAGTTGGTTATCGCATCTTAATTTAAGCTAACTATGGGTCAGGGTACTAACCACCCAGAAATTGGCCTGGGTGGTAATATCGTTAACCTAACTGGTTCTACATTATCTGAAGCAGGAAGATCTTTGCTAAATCTCGGTCTAACATATGTACCAACACCACGGCCCAAAGTCGACATAGATGCCCTTTTAGATAATGGCTTATGGGAAATTGAAGAATTTTCTCACCGTGTAAAATTAGCAGACTTTTTTCGAAATTCCAAGAAAAACAACTTTCTACCTTTTGTTGAAAAAACTGGCTGGGCACCTAACTCGAAGTTGGTTGACCCTGCGATCCCTGATAGTATAAAAGCTATCAAGGAGCGTGTTGAAAATTTAGAATTTCCTAAAAATCATCAAAATTTGTCATATCAAGAACGTTTAGCCTTAACAGGTTTGCGTAAAAACAATGACATCGTTATAAAGCCTGCTGACAAGGGATCTGCTACTGTAGTAATGCGTAAGGATAATTATATTCATGAAGCGCATCGGCAACTCAGTAATCTGAAACACTACTGTAAATTAGACGAATTTAATGGAATCCTTCAAGAAATGGCTGAAAAAAAGGCCATAACGAAAAAGCAGTTTAAATACCTTACTGCTAAACGAGATTCAAATCCACGTACGTTTTACCTTTTGCCAAAAATTCATAAACCTATTGAGTCATGGTCCGACCCTATGATACCACCGGGTCGACATATTATCTCTGATTGCGGCTCTGAATCTTATCGAATTAGTGAAATTATTGATTACCACCTACAACCAATTGCGAATAGACATTTCAGCTTTTTGAACAACACTGAGGATTTCCTATCCGAGGTCTCCAAAATTTCTGTTCCTCCAAACTCACTCTTGATAACCCTCGACATCGATGCTATGTACACAAACATTGACATCGAAAGGGGTTTGTCTTCTGTTCGCAGAGCATTTGATAAATATCCTGATAACAATAGGACCACTAGCGAAATATTAGCTCTCCTGGAGCTGAGTTTAAAGGGCAATGATTTCGAATTCACTGGCGAAATCTACCAACAAATCTGTGGATGCGCTATGGGTAAAAGTTTTAGTCCTAGCTTTGCCAACATCTATGTAGCTGAGTGGGAAGAAGATGCCCTTAACAAATGTCCTAAGCAGCCCTTATTTTACCGCCGTTACCTCGATGATATTTTTATGATCTGGAATCATTCGAAGGAAGAGTTTGATGAATTTTTCACTATTTTGAACAATCACGATCCTAACATTAGACTTAAAGCCAACATCGACCAGTCGTCTGTAGACTTTTTGGACGTTACTCTCTACAAAGGTGTAAATTATAACACAAGTGGGCTTCTTGATTACAAGGTATTCTTTAAGCCCACCGATTCCCATCAACTACTGCATAAGAAATCTTTCCATCCACCTCATACTTTTAAAGGTATTGTCAAATCACAGATTATCCGATTTCACCGAAATTCTAGTGATAGAAAGAATTTTGAATCTGCGTGTTCCACCTTATTTAAAGCCCTCAAACCGAGGGGATATTCAACACGATTTTTGCGCAAAATAAAGTCCGAAACTTTACATGATTTGGAAACTATTACTGATAAGGCTGCCGATCAAAAGCCTACCAAAATTCGTCACAATCGTCCGATTATAGGCGTAGGACAATCTCAGAAATGTGGAAAGAAGAGGTGTAAATTAGACCTCTATCTACCTAATCACAAAACGTTTGTCAGTTATCAGAACAAAAGCAAATTCCAACTTCAGTCTAATTTAGATTGCGATTCTAAAAATGTTATCTATTTAATATCTTGCAAATTATGCCAAAAGCAGTATGTCGGTGAAACAAAATGCCCTTTAAGATGGCGAGCAACTAGACACCTTTGCGATATTAGACACGACGAGGACACCAACGTAGCTCAACATTTCAATCTTCCAGGTCATTGTGTCGATAGACACTTTGAAATTATGCCTATTGAACAACTTCCTCTTTCTGCTACGGCCAAAGAAACTGATAAACAAAGAAAACTTCGAGAATCATTTTGGATTAAGCAACTGAAAACAAAATGGCCGAGTGGCATAAACGTGGACCCTGGTCTTGCTGATCAACGTGAAATTATTCCATTCAGTTTAACATACAATCGAAAAAATGTTGAAATTTCTGAAATTTTGAAAGATGAATATCATAAATTGCAGGATAAAATGAAAAAACCTCTCACTTTGCGTCCAGTGATAGCCTTTAAGAAAAACTCCAATCTACGTAACATCTTGGTTAAATCTAAATTAACTCTTCAAAAACCTTCAGAATGAATGATATATATTATTCATATTTTATAGGCCATACCGCCTCTATCAAACAAACATAACAAATCTCAGACAATAAAATAAATAAAAAATATCTCCCAACCTTGGGAGATCCTGAGCCAGTGCGTTTAATCATATAACCAACCACTAAGCACCAACACCACCACTACGACCAACACCCAACACCATGCATTAACCCCACCACCAACACCCACCCACATGCCAACCCAAAGCAAATTTCTTCATGTTCATACTTGCAGCTCTAGAGAAGACTATTTTTGAAAATTTAACATTGGAATGACTAACTCTGACAGCTATCCCTTTGTCTAGACATTGTGGTCGGAATGTGTGAGAGCACAGTGTCTGAAAAATGTTATATAGGATGGAGAGTGTATGTCAATGAGGGTTTAATAAAGGTCACGCTCGTATGCACACATGCTAATATGCGATACTGCTAGTTATATGGTGAGCCCTTATGCGTGCATAGGTGCATGTGTGCCGTGGTGTGCACCCTTGTGCGCATGCTGTGTGCCAGAAGACTATTTTTGAAAATTTATCATTGGAATGACTGGCTCTGCTGGTTATCCATTTGTCTAGACATTGCGACAGCAAACACCACCCACCAGCCACAGACCACCGCAACAACATCATAATCATCATCACCAACACCCACCACCACCACCAGCATCAACACCATCACCCACCACCTTCACCACCACCAGTGCCACTAGCACCACCACCACCACCAACTACCACCGCATGTTGTGGATTGCAACTGCTTGTTGCGGATTGTGGCAGCATGTTGTGGTTGCATGGTGCATATTGCAGATTTGCGGGTGCATGTTGCAGATTTGCGGTCGCATGTTGCGGATTTGTGGGTGCATGTTGCAGATTTGCATGTTGTGGATGGCAACACGTGTATGCACATGCATGAACATGCATACACACCAAAATGCATGCGTACATCTGCTGCTGCATGCGGGCCGCATGTTGCAGATTTGCGGGCGCATATTGCGGGCGCATGTTGCAGATGGCAACAAGTGCATTACATGCCTGAACACGCATACACACCAAAATGCATGCCTACATGTGCTGCCGCATGCGCGCCACATGTTGTGGATTTGCAGGCGCATGTTGCGGATTTGCAGGCGCATATTGCGGATTTGTGGGTGCATGTTGCAGATTTGCGGTCGCATGTTGCGGATTTGTGGGCGCATGTTGCAGATTTGCATGTTGTGGATGGCAACACGTGTATGCACATGCATGAACATGCATACACACCAAAATGCACGCGTACATGTGCTGCCGCATGCGGGCCGCATGTTGCAGATTTGCGGGCGTATGTCGTGGATGGCAACAAGTGCATTACATGCCTGAACACGCATACACACCAAAATGCATGCGTACATGTGCTGCCACATGCGGGCCATATGTTGTGGATTTGCAGGCGCGTGTTGCGGATTTGCAGGCGCATATTGCAGATTTGCGGCCACAGTACATATAATCCTATAAACGGTACAAATTCAATCCATTTTCCCATTCCAGTTTAAACATCGCAAAGTGTTTGGACATGTAACTGTAGAGTAGTTAGGCAGTCAGATTTCTTTGAAGAACCTTCTAACTTGAATGCTTGCCAGATTTATCCTATAATCAATATGCCGAGACATAAATGTTCTGAATGTGTTTAAACTTTTAATAGGTCAAATGACCTGAAGCGGCATAAGATCCGATTCCATAATGATGAAGATAGCGAAAAAAAAGACAGAGATGAAGAGTGAAGATGATGAGCCAGTGGAGTCGGAGAGTGAAGACAGTGATGACTCAGCAGAGTCTGAGAGTGAAGATGAAGGTGAAGATGAAAACGAAACCATAGGCAATCAGGAACTATTCACCATATTCCAACATATTAAGCATGTCTTAGACGCTGAACAATCAGGTTTAGAAGATGAGGATGGTGAACTGAACACAGACCCAACTGGTGTAGGCAATGTGTCTATTTCGTATATGCTGATGCTTTAGTTACAAAGTGTATAGACATAATGTTCCTGTGGAGAAGATCACAGAACTCTACACTCATTAAAATAATTCGTGGGGAAATTAAAGATTTTATCGATGAGGTGTACGCATACAGATGAAGTAGTCTTCTCAGTTTTTCGAAAAAGAGAGTTTCTGATCAAGAAGTATATAAGGAACTATCTAGATGCTTAGGATAGTGATGATGATCATTCTGTCGGTGATGGATCTGATCCATAAGGAATCAGTCATCGATAAAATGGATTTCCAAAACATTGACTATTTGTTTATGCTACAGTAACTATATCTTTTATCATATGTAATATTTTCTTCAATGTAAAAATATGGATACAAATAAAACATTGGTTCTTTATGTGCGTGTTGATTTGATGATTGTAACTGCCCAGTCGGGTCCCCCCCCCACATCCCTCGATATACAGATCAGAGTGTGCTGATGATGTTGGTGGTGGTGGTGGTGGGGTTGGCGGTTGGTGGAAATAGGTGTTGTGGTGAATATTAGGGTGGGGTTAATGCTTGGTGTTGGGTGATGGTGCTTAGTGGGTTGTGGTGTTGGTGGTGATAGAGGGATGGTGATGGTGGTGGTGATGGTAGTAGGTGGTTGCGGACACAATGTCTAGACAATGGTTAGCCAACTATATTATTTTTGTTGTCAGGGTCTCATTGACTAGGTACTCATAATGCATTCATACTGTGTGTACCCAGACATGATAATTTTTCCTAGTTTTATTACCTTTAACTGGCTGACTGACGAGGTGTTACAGATATTCCAGAGATCTCCGTATACTGCTAAATATTTTGGAAACGATTTGCTCATTGATGCAGACAGGCAAATTATTTTCTAATTATTCACTAAATATTCTGGAAACAATTTGATCGAAAGTTGTTTCTAACACCGCAGTCAAATTATTTTCAAAATATTCGTACAACGCCCATTGCCGGCCTTGTAAACAAGTACGCTAGTATACATCAACCCTCATGCCAGGCAGCGTCATGCTAGCATACCTCATCCCTAAACCTCCTCACTCTTCCGACCTCAATTATGTGACCACCTCTACAGTCATTCCAGGGATCTACGGAGCCTGCTAAATATTTTGGAAACGATTTGAGCAAAAATCGATGCAGACAGTCAAATTATTTTCAAAATATTCACTAAATATTTTGGAAACGATTTGAACGAAAGTTGTTGCTAACACCGCAGTCAAATTAATTTTCAAGATATTCGTACATCGCGCATTGCCTGCCTTGTAAACAAATACGCTAGTATACCACATCCCTCGCACCAGGCAGCACCGCGATAGCATTCCTCATCCCTCCTCCTCCTCCTCCTCCTCATACGCACTACTCCTCCTACGACCTCCCTTATCAGACCACCTCTTAAACTCCTTCCTCATATTATCAGAACACCCATTATTTTTACCTACCATACCATGGTAGATAACCACGGAGGGGGGGGGGGGGAGGGGGTGCACGCCGCTAAGTTAAAATGTAAAATACCCAACTTTTAGGGGTTAACAGACAAATTTCTTTCAAAATATTCGTACATCGTGCTTGTAAACAAGTACGCTAGCCCCTCAAAACCAACTGAGCAAGAATGCTAGCCTCATCTACCTCCTACTCCTCCTCATAGACCTCCCTTATCAGACCACCTCTTAAACTCCTTCCTCCTATTATCAGTCCTCCTCTTAAACTAAATTATTTTTACCTTACATACGACGGTACCACGGGGGGGGGGGGCGCGTGCGCAGCTATGTTAAAACGTAAAATACACAACTTTTAAGGGTTAACATTTTCAGGACATACTACGGGGTTTTACCATGAATATAATATTGATTCCCAAGTGTGCGAATATGTTCGCCATTGTTCTCAAATCTCTCAAGTGTGCGAATATGATCACCATTGTTCTAAAGCCTCGAAATCGTGGGCCGCTGTACGCCATTGTTCTCTAAACACCTTTCCCTTGATGTGCGTATGTTCGCCATTGTTCTCCATACAATCCAATTGTTCTCAAAGACCCGCTGCGGTGAAGAACAATAGCGAACATATACACCCATTACTACCTAATTGGATCCTCAACATATCCTATTATCCCTCCCACCAGTCAAAACTTTGTCCCCATCTTTGACAATTTACAGGGAAATACAATCATCAACTTCACGTGTTGAGGTACAATCAGACTGCTTCATAGGGAACACCCTGAATAGGCAGCGCAATGGTGCTTTTATAAGCTTTTAAAATGTCTATCTCCTTGCTATGTTCATTCTATTGAAAATGCATACGCATGTTTAATAATGAGCCAATTGGCGCAATGCCTATACGTGATGTATCTTGCGCCAGTGCTCATATTAAGTATATAGACCTATGCGTACGTGTCGTGAGCTAATGGCGGTCAGCATAAACGTAAATAGTAAAGTTAAGAAGCTTGAATAATGTAATTAACCCTTTAACACCCAGGTCGTCCAAAAAAGGGAACCTGCAGTGATTTTCCTCGAAAGTCTATCACTGGAATGACTGGCTCTGGCTAGGCGATCCAGTCATTTCCTTGATACATTCTCAAAAGTAATCTTCTGTTGGTCTGCAAATGGACATTGTCTCTAGGAAAATGGAAATTTTCTTGAACAAATTTTATGGTTAAAGAGTGAGGATAGCATAACAGGACTATCATCCTATTTGCATCTGATTGCCCTGAATACATTTGTACTAGCCTATTGTGATGTTAATCGTGCATCTAGAATATTTCCAGGGACGAGCACTCTAATTATTCAAATGATATGAGTGGTTAATTGATATGTTCGTCCTTCGAAATATTCTGGAGACAGCAGCTATGAGGAATTTTGTTCAAAACTGCATCACGAAATCAAGTATATTTATGTGTATTCAGTGATAGAGCTTTATGTTTTTAACCAGGTAGCCACCTGGGCCCCTAAAAGCAAAACCTAATAGGCCCAGTCAATTTTTCAAGGGCCCAATCTTATGGTTATAATGCATCGGCATACAAGATCCCACATTTAGAAACACAGGATATAATAACAAATTTAGGATTTACTAATATAGAATGTGTTAAATTATATATATCTCAATTTCACGGCAAATAAAAAGAAACTCTGTTGAATATTTTGAAATTAATGTGACTGGAAGCCTTTGCTGCCTTAGGCAACAATGGCTTCTAATAAGATTAATTTCAAAATACTCAACAGAATATGCCATGTACATCGTATAAAATTACTTTTTAAGGATCGAATGGGTTAATGAAACTGGCTCTAATGCCAATATAGTCGGCAGATATATAAAATGATTTTCTGTTCACGATCTTAAAATATGAGTGGAAAATTTAGGCCACAATCTGGGGTAGTGAAATTTTGGTATCCAAGCCTAAAATCTAGTAGCCATGCGATACTAGGCCCCTGCTAAACTTCATCACTGTGTGTATTTGATTGTAAGACTGTGACGGTGGTTCGTTCTATTCGGTTTAATCATAATAAAATGATACCCTCCAGGTAAACCTTGAGAGGAAGGCAACTTTGATTTCAACTTATTACCTGGAAATACCTTTGTGGAAATAAAATATGTCATTAAATAAATAATTGTTTAGAACTTTCAGCTACAAGGAGATTCCATACATTTAATCGTTGTCAGTTTTCTAGTTATTGGGCAAACTGGGATTCTATGTTACCATATATGGCAATGGCGGATTATTGTCAAAGTAAGCAGCAAGTTCTATGAAGAGCTTCTTTCGAACGGCATTTCTGAATATACCGCCTGATAATTATGGACTCGGCATTGCTATGATATAGGATATCTTTGAGAGTGTGTACTAGTGATTGATTCTGGCTTAATTAGGTCTGTAATTACACTATCTCTGTGTTTATAGGTTGTCCGCGTATCAATGTCTGTTTGGTGATTAAACAAGTATGCCACTTATGTCTGCATCTGTGGCCTTGGTTTGAGATTTGCCAATAAGCTGAGTTTATTGGCACTTTTCATTCATATATGGCTTCTTCTTCATTTTAATGCATCTTTCCAGTTTTAGCTATGCCCCGCCCATCTTTATCTAAGCTCCACCTATACCTCGTCCGTGTTGGGATCGATCGATCTCCGAACTCCCTGATTATCAATTTCCAGAAAGCTATACAGGTAAGCTGGTAACTATTTTGAAACTAATTTGACTGGGCGCTGTTGCTGCTTATGGCAGCAACAGCGTCCAGTCAAATTAGTTTCAAAATATTCAATAGCATGTTTATTAAATGATAAAGACACACAACTCGTACAACGTGTCGGGCTATTAAGCGATAAAGACGAGTCATTCATGACGTCATTATTATAACGTCATCCTAACGCGTCACGTAGGTCATCAATGGACCTTTCCAAGTTTATCTATCCATCATATGACGACATATGAGGTCATAATCAACTACGTGACGTGTAAGATGACGTCATAATCATGACGTCATGAATTACTCGACATAGTCCGTTTTTAGCGCTTAATAGTCCGACACGGTGTACGAATTGCATGTCTTTGCCATTTAAAGAAACATTCTGTTGCCATAGGCAGCAACAGCGCTCAGTCAAAATATTTAACAGCTTACTTGTATAGTTTTCTGGAAATTAATAGTCAGAGAGTTCAGAGATCGATCCCAACACAGACGAGGTGTGGATGGAGCTTAGATAGAAATGAGCGGGCTTAGACATAATGTAGGCGATCGCATGTCTAAAACATAGTAGCGGTGAATCTAAAATCTCGCTTATCTCTAGAATACGCGTGTGAAGTGTCAGCGAAATTATGATGCGAAGATTGGTAAAAAGAAATAAATGCCCAATAACAAAAACATGAGTAAGCTTTTGAGATCAGTTCCGGACAAAAAATGTATTTAACGATGTTTTGTCTGGGAATTATGAGCGTTTGAGTACCTTCTTGTGTTATTGGCGGCGTTTAATTTCTTTAGAAACTGTCGCGTCGTTTCGTCTGCAAAATGATACAAGGCAGGCTTCAATATATACACTCACTAGAAAAAGAACCGTTTTCCTTTCACAACTAGAAGTTCAGAGATACTGTCCGCGACATAATTATAATATGCGCAATCTATGGCCCTCTGATCACGGTGAAACATAACGATTAACAGGAAAATATCAATACTATTTCATCTTCAATCAGCGTTCTACCGAGAAATAATATGATTGACAGATTTGCCCATAATCACCAGATTTCCGATTTTATCTTTCGAGCTGGACATGGGTCCGGCAGGGTCAATTCTGTCTGGATGACAATGGAGCGACACATTTTACCCACGCTACGTCGTTTTGTAGCTAACATACGCCGGCCTTTTTACCCGCGTTGGAATCAATTTACATATTTTGAATTCTGACTTGACAAAATCCCAATTTCAAGGTAATACAGGTATCAGTTAACTATGACAGCAACAGTTCAAAGGTTAAATTATTTTAAAAAAAATAAATAAATAAAATATAAATTTTTATTAAATTATATGCTCAGTAGAGACATACAATCCGTACATTTCATGGCAGACTTTTATATATTTTAAATGACAGAGCTATATATCATTATGATTCTGACGTCAGCTTCGACTTCTTCCTTTCGATCGCTGGTATCATACTTGGAGAGCCGTTCTCAAGATGAAACTGTGGTTGTCTGCAGTTCTTCCACAGGCCCATACAGCTTTTTAAGAAAAGAGGTTGACAAAGGCCAGATCTCTTCTCTCAGCAGCTTATACGTACTGCAACATTGACGTATGTGCTCTGTGGTCTGTTCTCCTTCTCCACAAGGACAAGCGGGCGATGTCGTAAGGTGGAGCCGCCTGTACATGTGTTGGTTTAGTCTGTCATGTCCAGTTCTGAGACGAAAAATGGTCACTTGCTCTGGCCTCGAGAGATGATGGTAGGCATCTTCTGATTGAGGTGTTCTATAGAGTGACTTGATGATAGTCTTCATCTCTGTATGTGTACCCATGTTTTCTGTCTGATTCTCTTCTACACCCACCTTTGCCATCTTGTCGGCTTCCTCATTTTCTTGGACTCCACAGTGTGAAGGGATCCACTGCAGTGCTATCCGAAAGCATTTGATGGTTTGTAGTGCTTCTTCAAGTTGTGGCAGCTTACCTTTGGTAATAGCCTCAAGGACGGTGCGGGCATCAGATAAAAAGATAATCTGTACAATATGGTCTGTTGTTCTGCTGATGGTATTAGCTGCATGAACCAGTGCTTCGACTTCAGCTCTGTAGTTTGTGCAGTGTTTTCCTGTCGGTATTGCAGCTGACTCATGTTGTCCATTTGGATACTGTATGTGCAGTCCGGCACCTCCGCTCATAATTGCATCTTTGGCTGATCAATCTGTGTAGATCCTTATCCATGTCTCCTGAGGGTACATTTCTTCCAGCATGGCTAGGGTCAGGGCCTTCCTGCTCACATCACTATGCTCATCTTTGTTCTGCGATTGTGTGGGCATGACTTGGTCCATCGGAACATGTTGCCACCGATGCCTGTGCGCCGGAGCTTCACGAGGAGGCCATCCTTCCACACCTTGTCAAATGCCTTGTGCAGATCAATAAAGGCAGCTAGCAACACCTTCTTGGCTTGAAAAGTGTCCTCTATGACCTGTGCAAGATGTGTTGTTTGATCTTCTGTGCTTCTGTATCTTCTGAAGCCGGCCTACTCTGAAACTATAATGTTCTCCGACTCCAGGTACCACTGCAACCGCTGGTTGACGATGCGCTCCATGGTCTTGCATATGCAGCTTGTAAGACTGATACGATGGTAGCCCAGCACTTTCGCCTTGTTCTTCCCTTTTTCAGAAATGGACTCATTCTGGCTTCCTTCCAGCACTGAGGAACCTCTCCATTGGTCCAACTGAGATTAAAGATGTCTAGCAACCTGCGGAGAGATGCATTAACAATGTGTTGGATCATTTCATTCGTAATGCCATCTGGCCCGGGAGATTTCCTCTTCTTCAATTGGCAGATAGCCTTCTTCAGCTATGCTAAATTAATGTCAACTTTCATTGCATCGTGAGTGTTGGTGTCTGTTCTTTCCTTTCGCTCTTTTCTAACCTCTTTTTGACGCATTCGTGGTATAGAAATGTTGCTTTCTTTTGCATATGCCTTCGCAAAGGCATCTGCAGCCATCTTTCCTGTCAGTGTTTGTCCATCTTCTTCAAGAGTAATCTTCTCTCCCCCGACACTCTCATCATTCAGTGCTTTAGTCAGTCTCCATAGCTTTGTGGTGTCTCTCTCTAAATTAAACCATGCCGTATTTTCCCGCCGGCTTCTTCTTTTGGCCTCCAGCTTGGTCTTTAGATACCTGGCTTTAGTTTGTTGTAGCGTGAAGTGGTTTTCATGACAGGGATTACTCTCTGCATCTTCTCTGGCCTTGTCTAGTTTATCATGTGCTGCTTGCAGTTATGTTGTCCAGTAAGGGGGGGGGTAGTTTTTCCTGAACCTTCGAGGAATCGCTTCGTTGACAGCCTTAAGTATACTTGAATTAAATTCCTTAACCACATTGTTGATGTTTCTCCCTTTTACTGCTATAATTTGGGTAAGCTCATTGGAACGAATACCGAACATACTCCAATTGCCTTTTTCTAGTTCCAACTTGGATGTTGAGGCGAACTTGTCGAAATACTTCCATAAAGAGAGTGGTCTGTTCCTCCTAACTGCGATCCGACCACTCTACTGAGGTTTCTGTGAATGTCTTCTGTACAATGTCCGGCGTTGTTGTCGAGTGCCACCGCACGAGTAGAAGGTAGGCTGATCTGTGGGATCGTTGACAATTAAAAGGTGCTTTTCATCTTGCCATGCTTCAATGTCTTCTCCTCGTTTGTCAAGTGTGCTCTATCCCCAGCTCTGGGATTGTCTATTAAAGTCTCCCGCAATGAGGAAGTGGCAGTCCGGGACCTGGCTTGTGTCAAGTGAGAGATTCTTGTCATTAGGGCAGTAATAATTGACAATGTCAATCACAGAGTTGCTGGTTGTTACCTTGATCTTGATATATTCTGCCTCTTCCCTAAAGGTTTTGATCTGGCTGGCGTTCACGCTGTTTCAGACCAAGGTGATCACCCTGCCTTTCTTTCTTCCTCTTCGATCACACCGGAAAATCTGGTAACCTCTGATCTTAAATGGTTTTCCTT
The DNA here is from genome assembly GCA_034401795.1 of Chaetoderma sp. LZ-2023a. NCBI lineage: Eukaryota > Metazoa > Mollusca > Caudofoveata > Chaetodermatida > Chaetodermatidae > Chaetoderma > Chaetoderma sp. LZ-2023a. The sequence goes on along the minus strand of CM067373.1, from coordinate 96,191,234 downwards.
CTTGCAGGTGTGTCTCTTGAATGCAGCAGATATCAATGTTGTTTTCGTACAGGAACTGTTCGAGCTCTGATTTCTTGTTGGTAACCCCTTCTGCGTTCCAGTGCATGATGTTGATACTGGGGTTTTCTTTGGGTTTGGTCTTCTCTTTCGGTTGACCAGTAGCTCTCCATCCTCGTCCCCTGGCTCCGCAAGACGAGTTGATGGGACCTCCAGTAGCTGAGGGTGGGATCCTTCGAGGCGTGGAACCCGGCGCTGCACCTGCCTGGCGGATCCTCACAGGGCGAGCACCATTTCGGTTGATTCGATCGCCAAGTGTCATTTCATTAGCGTTGTGCATAATGCTCTGGTTAGCCCCTCCAAATGTCTGGATTGACACCCAGTGGGTTACACCCCTGAGCAACGTTGATGCCGAGCATATAGTCTTAAACAGGGGTCAGCTATAAGTGACGTAATTGATAATGACGTCATATACTTGAGTGACAGATCGCATGCCTCCATTTTCATTAACATTGTACTAAATATCTGAGCAGTGCATGTTATCAATCGTATGCGATAAGATCGACGTGTTCTTCCTTTTTGGTATTTATAAACGGGATCAGCGACTGTTTGCTAAAACTCGAAAGATCTTTAGTGTATGAACGAATCCGGTTTTAGTCATGCCCCACCCATCTCTAGCTAAGCTGCCCCCGTGTATTCTGCTTGTTGGGATCAATCTATATACTTTGAAACATTAGTTTCAAAATATTCAACATAATGTTCATTAAATTGTAAAGACATACAATTCGTACAATTGACGGACTATTCCAGGTTCACGATGGAGTATTTATGTCAATTATGCTTGTGATGTCAGCCTACATGTTACGTAATTGATCATGCCGTCATATACTTGACTGTCAGATCGGATTCATCTATTAGTGAGTACGACACAATAACCTGAAGCGTTGCTGGAGATCGCATACATACAATGATAATGGGTCTTGAAAGCGGATAGTAGAGATAGCATCTAGCCTAATATATATGAGCGTGGGGCAAGGGTATTTTATTTGCCATGAAACGAGGAATGCTAGCTAAATCAATGAATCTTCGGATACAGTATCATAATATTTTGGCGATGTTTCGCATAAAATATCATATGATAGGATTTATGTTTCAGAATTATATAGAGTAATAACCAAATTGAAACAGCACCTCGTCTAAATAGCCTGGGGGTATCGTGCTATAATCAAGTTTCTTACCATTAAGGGAGAAACCGCTACAGAAACCCAATAGGAATTGCATATGGAGTAAAATATACTGGATGAAGTAGTTTATGAATGGCTAGAGAGCATATCCTATGACCTCTGTGAAGTACGTCCCAAAAACCAAACATGTGAAGAAATGCGTGATAAAATAGAGAAATTCAATATGGAAAATATAAGAATTACAATATAAATGATTGGGAATCGAACCCACAATCGGCGAGAGCGCTTAGCATCATAGCCCACAAACGCTTCCACCGCACCAACACCGCAAGTCTTGCGGCGTTCATGTGGTGGAAGTGTTTGTGGGCTATGATGCTACGCTCTCTTGCCGGTTGTGCGTTCGATTCCTGTCAATGCCAAAATACCGTAATGCTACGTCTACTTGTATAACAATGTAAATGATAGAATAGGGGTTTGAACCCATCTTATGTCAACAGCGCCGAAAGACGCTTAAAATGCTACTCATATATATTAAGATTTCTCAAGAAAAATTTAAGAGAAGACTATTTTTGTATATTTACTAATGAAATTTACAAAGAAGAGCCTCATGTTTCCCTGTGAATACACATTCCTCAAGGCGACTACAGAGGTTGATTTGGCCAGCTTGCCCCTGAATGAATTTATGCATAAACGCATTCAGGGTCAAGGCGGCCAAAGTTTTCGCCATGCCCCGCTCATCTCTGGCTAAGCGCTGCCCACGCTTTGTCCGTGTTAGGATCGATCGAATACTGAACTACCTGCATCTCAACTTCCAGAAAACTATACAGGTAAACTGTTGAGTATTTTAAAACTAATTTGACTCGGTGGCAGCAACAGTGCCCAGTGAAATTTGTTTAAAAAAATTCTCCAGAATGTTTATTAAATAGTAAAGCCATATAATTCGTACAACTTGACGGAATACTAAGTATCTATGACGGACTTAGATATGCCATTTATGGTTGGCGATTGTGACGTCAACCTACCTGTCTTCATGATGTAATTGATTGTGACGTCTGCCTACCCGTACCGTAATTGATTATGACGTCATATAACTGACTGGCAGACTGGATTCCTCTATTCTCTCGCTTGTCTCGAATATTTTCATTTAGACATTTATTAGGGCCACGTTGTCATACTGCGTGTGGTCTGTGATCACATCTGCGAGCCAATGTTCCTAATTAACCATGCACATAGTGCGTGGACAGCGAACACCCTGCTGTTAGAACGAGGCTCCTGTAGGATTCATGCAGTTCATATTGCATCAATAAGCAATTAGGTAAACTTGCCCTTAATTACTTTTGATAAATCTGCATACGCTTCTCTGAAACATGGATATAATATCAATTATCTATTTTTAATGGTTTTAATGAAAGATATTTGAAATTGTTCTCAAGCTAATGAACATTATTAGAAATAAATTGTTAGTTGTTTCATCCGCGGAAAATGTACTCATTACTCTCGCACACTAAATAGATGATCTGAAACATGTTCTAAGTTAATATCAACGTTAGCTACACACTTTTGTAAATATCATGTTGAATTAGCTTTAGCGAGGTCGGAATGGTATTTAATAAGTGAGGTTGCTAATTTTGATATTAAATAGGAACAAGTTTGAGTTTTTATTTACCATATAATCATGACTTTTGCCATTTTCGTAGAAACGAATGGAGAGATCATATCCGCCACTCAAGCATATATAGTAACAATCTAGTGGCGTAAGTCCGTCATGAATGTGTTAAATGTTCGACAGTATGCGTCCAAATTGCATGGCTTTTTCGTAGAGGAATATTTATATATTATTATATGCCTATTTGTGTAAAGGCCTGTTTATATATCATGATAAGCGTGTTTGTGTAAACGGCTAAATGCTATCTGTTATAACAACTTGACGGTGCTTAATTAGGGCCTACATGCTTATATAGGATCACTGTCTGATGTCTGACTGTCTGTCTGGGTGTTATCGATCATATCTGAATGGCTGGGTGAGTTATTGGTTCAATTGGCCTATATCCAGTCTCTAAAATCGCATTCTGGCCATATCTAGGCTAGTTATTATTTTCAGTCTAATGCGCCAGTACGACTAACTGCTACAGTTTTACACTGATACACACTTATGCTCCTGGGTGGAGAAATACAAGGATTGAAAGAGATTGCCCATGCTTCCAAATTCCAGCTACAGTAAGATCTGCCACAGTCAGGGGTGAAGCGGTTTCTCCCGCTGCGTAACCCTGAGCGCTAACCACCACACCAAGCCGCGTTCTCAACATGGATTTCGGAGAATGGTTTCATTTATAATAGGCTAAATGGTAGAAGTACCTGCCACTTTATTGGGATTCTGGTAATTCAGGATTCAAAGTATATAAATGGATTCCAACTCACCTACACAGTGGGCGGAGCTTAGCTAGCAATGGGTGGAGCATAGCTTGAAATGGATCCCTCTATTAGTCAATATTGTGTAATGGACGGTTTCAGTTTATCCATCAATCATATGACGCCATAATCAGCTACGTAACGCGTAGGATGACGTCATGAAGGGCGTAGCTAAGTTTGTCACGAACGCTTATTTGATGACGGATTAAGCGCTGTTGTACGGATTGTATGTCTTTGCTATTTAATAAACATGTCTTAGGCATCAACAGCAAGAAATCAAATCAGTTTCAAAATATTCAACAGCTTACCTGCACAGTTTTCTGAAAATTGAGATTCAGAAAGTGCAGGGATTGATCGATCCCAACACCGTCAAAGCGTGGGTAGAGCTTAGCCAGAGAAGGGCGGGGCATAACTAAAACTGGCTTCCATCAATGGATTCATGGTACAGCGACCACATATCTTTGTGAAATCAACGTACATATATGTTCTATGTCACCATCCTTGGAACCAAGATTCTAACATTATCCCTCTGTTTTACGACCACCTACATCTGGGTCCATCTTAATTTAATACATTTCATTCTTATTTTTATAGAAATATTTAACAGCGGACATCTGTGGGCGTCTGCGGGCGTCTGCGGGCGTCTGCGGGTATCTGGGACTATGCCCGGATAATGCTGAATGTAAGGCTATAGTGTATTGTAACCCCTCTTGTGTCAACTTAACCCTTTAATCTTCAAGATTGACATAATGACACCTGCAGTGGTCTTGAGGAGTGCCCATTTGTAGAACACGATAAGTGTATTTTTTTTTCCAATTTATCATTGAAATGACTGGCTCGCCAGCCATTCCAGTGGTAAATATTAAAAATTATCTTCTCTTAGTCTGCAAATGAACACAGACTAAGCATAAACTCAAACTTTCTTTGCCATTACCACCTTGAATGGTCAAGCCGGCCACAAACGTCCTCTGCAATGGTGGTGAGGAATGTCCATTTGCAGGAAAAGAGAACGCTATTTCAAAAATAATCTTTTAGTGGGCAGCAAAAATTAAAATATTCTTGAAAAATCTTGACCGTTAAAGGGTTAATTGCTATAGCATAAGTAGCATTTTGAGCGCTTTGGGGCACCGTTGACACATGAGGGGATAAGAGCATAGCTAATCCAAAAGGACGTGTAATCCTATGTCAACGACTACACCATGGCACGTCATATGCACTTTATGAGGTTACTAGATCAACGATACGGTCAAGAATACGTAAGAAATCTAATTAATGACTATACTATGCTAATGTTACGAGTTTTGAAATCTAATCCAAACGATTGTTAGAACGAGACACAGATAATGGCGTATCGATTTGCCGGACAGATTAGAGGATTGCCGTGATAAATTGCACAGGTTTCAAGAATCGTCCTTGTAAAATCTTGATAAAGGGACTGCTTGATGCGGGTGATAGAATGAATCGCAAATAATCAAGTCTTGTTGTCATTCCCCGTTCCAACACTGAATAGTCCTTACAGCTTCCATTCTCGCGATACAATTATAGTCCGCGGGCTGGAGGGGCCCACCTGGATAACACCCCCTCCCCCCCCCCACCTTCCACTAATTTACGAGACTATATTTTTCTAACAGCTTTCGATGTCCTCTTTAAGATTATGTATGCTATAATACAGATTATAACGCCACATGTGATAAACTGGCACTCAATATGGTTTTTGATGTGTTATATTAGACTAAATACCCACAGTGAAGCAGACCATATTAAGGGGTATGGATAATATAAATTGAAATATCCTTTGATAAAATCGTTGTAGATTGGTGATCGACCACTCAAAATGTTGCTTATAGTATCATCTACGATTGCATATGGTTTGCATGCAAATCAGTTTCATAATGAGGTCGGCAGACGTAAAAAGGTCACAAATCTTCGCCACATCTTAAAATCCAGCAACTGTATGTTGCTATCACTGACCAAGCACCGGTACAGGAACTTTCTATTCTTAACACCTTAAGATTGATTAAACGGCACCATTTGACAAATATAATGAGTAAAAGTTTACTCATTTAATAGAATATTGTTACTATGACAACTGACAGCATAGCCAATTTTTGAGTGACTTTGACAATTTCGACCAATTAGTGAATGATCTGTCTGGGAATGGTTCAATACATACAGCGCATGGTATAGTGCCACAAACCATTCACGTGGATGATAAATGTACTGTTCCCGATGGAAGAGACCGTCATGTGGTACAATCAATACCAAAGACTGGAGATAGATAATTGAAATCAGCAGAGGGTGACAGCCTTCCTCCGTGCTATATCAATCAACACAATTGTCCAAAAATTAAAATTAGTCGTTGGACTTTACCAGGTTCTGATGAGATTATGCCCGATGCCAACAATATGAACCGCGTTTGGTGTATTATTCGACAATATGCAGGTAGCAGTAGGGATAGCCAGATTGTCCCTGGCTGGGTGGGTTTATATCTGAAACAGGGACAGTGCCTCTTAGGCACTGTAAAAGAGTGTCTAAGAATGTGCCATATGACCTTTAATCTAGGCGTGTGTATGAAAGCGTGTCCTATCATATAGAAAACCCAGACTATTACAAGGATCATATAGTTATGATTGGTACTTTTCATTTGGCATGCGCCTATATGAAAATGATAGGAAAGAAGATGAGTGGATCTGGATTCACAGAGATTCTACTAGAATCTGGCCTGGTGTATACCGGATCTATTAAAGGTATGGGGTCCGGTAAGAATCATAGTCGGGTAATCTACTACCACAAAGCAATGGTTTTCGAAGGTCTTAAACGATTGCTACTCTACAAATACTATTCTACGAAAGGGTCCAATGGATTATTATTTTGCCACCAAATACATACAAGTAAGAACCAAAGAGAATTTAGAACTATTGTCGAATGATACAGCGTTTCATTCATATCTAAATGACTACTCAGATTTTCGACTGAAAGTTAGCAATGGTGAATTAGGTAAGACTGCCCAATTTTGGTTATCTTACATGAACCATGTTGGGTTGCTGTTGTCTCTCCTAAATGCAGTTAAGACAAACAATTACTATCTGTACGGAACATGCGTCAATCGAATGGCTGATCTGTTCTTTAGTTTTGATCGGCAGAATTATGCAAAGTATCTTACCTACCTTTCTGTTTGCTTATCAAATATAGAAGAATCACACCCTGGCGCAACGGAGCTGATTATTTGATCATGATAGGACCATTTGTGCCTGGAAATTTGTGCTCAGTGGATAAAACAATAGAGGAGACATGAGGAAGCGCGGATGGCGTATCGGGTATCTTGAATAACTGTGATGCATATCGACACTGGGGAAAGACGTCACATGAACGAGCAAGACATGTGGAAACAATGCTCCAAATGGCAGATATGACAGACGAGACAGATAGGAACAATAGACATCGGGATTCCCGTCTTTCACAGGTACGCAAAAGTGAGGCAGCCACTGTAAATGTAATGGAGTCGGTAAAAAGCTTCACGAATCCTTTCAGTCTCGATTAAAACGATAAGCTGTTCCGTATTGCGCCTGGTGCTCCTGCACCTCCCCATATCCAAACTGATATTATGGCTGCTGAGTCAATTGGATAACTGGCCAAAGAGACTTTTATAATTGAGAGACTTTAAAGGAATACCGATTTATTTGAACCAATACAAAAGCAAAGATTGAAAACGTTTTCTGACATGACGAAGAGTGCTCTTGTGAAAACCTCAAACAATCGTGAAATAGGATACATACAACAAGGAAATATTGGCTTCCAGTTATTGGTGCTATCACAGAATCAACCAGAGAAGCTTGATATTGCAGAACTGTTACATTATCCACTTATGCCGATACCATCATCATTTGGCACCGCTGATGGATACCTGTTGAAAACAGACAAAAGTAAAGGACTTCCCTACTTAACCAAAGGAATATCAAATGCCGACGCACCATCTGATCAGAATCCACTGAACATTGAAGATAGAACCGCCACTTTCTATTGTATGAAAGAAGTGGTTGGAACATTCAAGCAGATAAGCCAGAAATTGTTTGATATTGGTACAGTAGGGAAATCCAATGTAATATTCAGTTCGGACATGTACAAGGAGAATTCTATCAAATCAATAGAAAGAATATAATATAGTCAAGGGTGAAAATACAAAGAGACCTGAAAATTGGGAGGAATTCCTCAGTAATAACGAAAACAAACACCAACTAGTACAACTGATGCTGAAAGTCTGAGAAAGTGATACATTTAGTTCAAAACTACAGCATCAAAAGAGGGTTATGACTTTGTGCGTATCGGAAGAAGTCCAGATAGCGATGTATTTTTCATTTTCCTGTACTATGCCACTGGTTCTGGAAACAATAGAAAGCTGTTGGACATTTCAAAATCGGCTAAGGATTTTACGCCGCTTTACTGTTCTGCCCTTTTTGGTCTTCATTCCCCCCCACCAAATGTGATACAACGAGTGGAATAGGCAAAGTAGAACCCATTACACTCCTACAGAAGCAACCAAGATATCAGGAGGCTTTTCAGACCATTGGTGAGTCATGGGGCATCACAGATGATCTCTTTCTTCAATTAGAGGATTTCGCATGCCAAATGTGTAAGATTACTCCCATAACAAATGTTAACACACGTCGTTTCTCAATGTTAATGACAGCAGAATATTTTTGTAATAGTGAGGATCCTCCACATGCCCTTGCTATGAGATTGATGACGGTACATGGTAAGCTTCCGATCAGACAGGTTACTATTATTCTCCATAGGAGGAAGAGGAGGCAGAAATGATGGAGGAGGGACAGAAGAGGATGCATGAGTAGAGGAGAGATGAAAGGTAGGAGGAAGAGCAGGAGGAGGGATAGAGAGAGGAGATGCAAGAAGAGGAAGAGATCGAGGAGGAGAGGAGGAGGCGGGATTGAGAGAAGAGGTGCAGGAAGAGGAGAAGCTTGAGGAGGTAGAGCATGGTACGGAATTGAGAGAGGCGAAGGAGGAAGAGGAGATGATCGAGTCAGAAGATGGAGAGGAGAAAACAGGGTAAGAGATGAAGAAGAGTTGCTAGGTGGCAGATTAGGTGAACAGTGAGTAACAACCCGACAATGGCGCACTGGAAGAGAATTGGTCTTTGGGAGAGCCGGCCATGACTCTGTTACATCATCAATCCCAGGTGTTGGTGTTGGTGTTGGTGATGTATACAAATTCGTCCGATTGGAAGTGGTAGGCGAAGGTGTGAAGGTGGTTGGTGACCGTTGTCGTTTATTAGTCATTGTTGAATGGGAATCTGAACCTGAACTTGGTGTGGCCGCTGCTGTTGGTACACAGATCACTCTATTTTGTTCATCAACGGCTATTTCTGTCAAAAATTTCCAAAAATTTGTGATTGTCGTTGTGGCCAATTTATTTCCAAAATTTTGCCTACCCCATTTCAATGCTATGCCTTTGGTTCGGTATAGATCAAGAATTCCATTAGATCTTAGTGTATGGTCACGCCTTTTCCTGTGTTAAAATTTGAGTCAACACACATCTACAATTTTACCCACATCCAGGTTCTTTTATCCTGAACATGATCAACTTCCTTCTTTATGTTAACGTTTTAGCCTAATCGGATCAGTAGTTTGTAAATAGGCCTACAGCTGCACCTACCCACAGATAGACAGACAGCAAGACAGATCGACCGACCGGCTGACCGACTGACCGACCGCGACCGACCAACCGACTGACCGACTGACAGATAGACAGACAGACAGTAAAGTCGGAAATTTACAACCAGCTCGCACCAACTGGGAAAATTTCACGCTACGCCACCTGTCTGTCTGTCTGTCTGTCTGTCTGTCTGTCTGTCTGTCTGTCTGTCTGTCTGTCTGTCTGTCTGTCTGTCTGTCTGTCTGTCTGTCTGTCTGTCTGTCTGTCTGTCTGTCTGTCTGTCTGTCTGTCTGTCTGTCTGTCTGTCTGTCTGTCTGTCTGTCTGTCTGTTCGTGACTATATCTTGAAAACTACTTATTTAATTGAGTCATTTATCTTACAAGTTGCCACAAGAACATCCGATAAACTATGAATGCTTTGTTCTTGGACAAAAAGATATAAAGAAAAAAAATAAAACGGATGGATGATTGTTTTGATCTAACATAACATTTGGCATAATTTTAGAATAATGTGTCCTCTCGTCCTCTATTGTTTGTAGCAAACTATTTAGATTTCTATCAACATTTTTGCATATAAGTATTTAATATCTGGACATTATACATTTTAATCGATATGCACTGTTCGTAAATCGCATATCGCCTTTTCCAACAAAAAATGCACGGTAAATCCAGTGAAAACGGAAAGGAAATGTGGTAGTCTTTCCCATTGCGCCGAAGCAACCGCCATCTCTTTGACATGAAGCTCATTCATGTTCTCATAACAACCGATATTATAAGACCAATTATCCTGACCTGAGGCTGAAGGCGATGATAATTTTAGCTGTAGCTATATTTAAATGTGGGAAAGCGCGCTATCTTATAGCTGAAGTGCAGCATTGCTTGCATCCTCAATCCAGCCAACTAAAAGGCAGCGTACCCCACCACCAACCTAATCCCTCCCTACTCACCCAGATGCGCACACTCGAGCATACACACGCGCGCGCGCGCACACACGCACAGGCATGGTCTTAGGCGCATGCACTCGCACACGCACGTCGCACGCGCGCACACACGCACGCACTCGAGCGTACACTAATAAACCACGACATCCAGGTTCAGTTTCTTAGAATCTTGCATTTATGCCAGCAAAACTTAAATAAACGTTATTTATCTTTAAAGCAATCCTTGGTAGCAACGGCCTTCAGGTAGATTGTAAACATAATCATCATCATAGGCTTACGTTTCTGGTAGTATCTACAAAGTCACACAGAATCATATGGGTTAATAGGTTTTTCCTTGTCTAGACTGTTCTTTGACCAATTAGATTAGATCTATCGAATTAGGCAATAGCCATACATCTTCCAAGTTCCTGTTTTTCATGCCAGTATGACTTGAGGAGACGCATCCTTCCTGGTCTAAGCAGGGACAATGCTAATGGATGCTGGTTTATTCATTGCCCGTTGTGTGTAGCTAAGGGCGACTGCATTAGACGAACATAGACATTTTATTGCTGAATTCAAAACAATAGTTTTATAAAATGTCGTACTCATAGGTGGATATGATGGTGTTATTGTTATTGTTGTCGCTGGAGAAGATTGATCCCAACGCGAAACGTAAGAAACTAACATACCAGCACGTGCCTGGTAGTAATTATGCAGTAATGGTAGTACTGAGATGAAGGTTGATTGTATATATGTTAATTGTGTTGAAGCGACGAGTTCTATTCGAGAGAAACAATGGGGTATCCTTGCCATTGTCCGGGAGATTGATTGTGGGCCTATATATTTAATGATGTTGTTGTAAGCTGTATTTGAACGAACACTGTGAAAGGGCGCTTCGCTACATGACGTGATTAGATACGTTCTTTATCAAGCTTAAACTATTTCATTTGGAGTAATCTGAAGTTTGGTTTAGATTTATCTTAATATATAGCATGATTGATATTTAAAAAAAACACAATTCCACTGACAGCCAATGCTGCCCTGGCAGCACCGTCTTCCCGATAAGGTATAGGCCTAATGTCTGAGTAAGCAATGTTTTCGACCTATACACTTTAGAATTAGTGCCGTAATGCATATCATATTTTTTATCAAATTCTATTCTCCATGGAAACTCAGTGCCTGTAGTCAAAGAAATAAATGAATATAACGTGCATTGCAAGGAAAGCTGAGACTAGCGAGTAGGCAATGGAGAATTCCAGTTTAGCCATCAATCATATGACGTCATAATTAACTACCTGACGAGTAGGCTGACATCATAATCAAGTACGTCATGAATGACGTAGATAAGTTCGTCACGAACGATTAATTGATGATGGACTAGGCGTTGTTGTACGAATTGTATGTCTTTACTATTTAGAAAGCATGTTGTTGAATATGTTGAAACTAATTAGCCCGGCCGCTGTTGCTGCCATAGTCAAATTAGTTCCGAAATATTCAACAGCTTACATGTATAGTATTCGGGAAATTGAGATTCAGAGAGTACAGGGATCGATCGACTGCCACTGGCGAAGCGTGTGTTGAGCTTAGCTAGAGATGGGCGGGACATAGCTAAAACCTGATTCCTCACTTAAATAAATACATATTCTGTGTATTACTAGGAAAGTGCCGACAACGCCAATAAAGCAAGTTACTGGGTCAGTACTGGGACGTACTGGCCCGGTACGTATTGTCCCAGTGCTGGCCCAATAACTTCCGTTTTCATGGTCATGGAACACGCGCACACTTGGGAACCAGTATGCCAAGTAAGAGGCAGACTAGATTAACGCTAGTCAGTGGCTTTGGCCTCGAACTCGTAACATCAAATACGAACAATCATCTATAATGAAAGGACTGTCCTAGTGAATATTTTGAAGCCATTAGACGAGAACCTGTTGCTGTCAAATTAGTTTCAAACTATTCAACACCTGGGAAGCTACTTTTAAATGGAGATTCTGGGCAGTCAAAGATCTAAGAGTTATATGGGTAAATTTTCCTCATTGTGCATTACCGCCTATCATAATGGATGCCTCCACTATTAGCCACACCCCTCCCATCTCTCTCTAAGCTCAATCCACGCCACGCTCGTGTTGAGATCGATCGATCCTGAACACCCTGACTATTAATTTCCAGAAAACTATACATGTAAGCTGTTGAATATTTTGAAACTAATTTGACTTGGTGCTGTTGCTGCCCATGACAGCAAGAGCGTCCAGTCAAATTAGTTTCAAAATATTCAACAGCACGTTTATTAAATAGCAAAAACATACAATTCGTCTCTCGCGCTACATGACAAGAGGAGACATGCCTCTATTATTAGATCGCTCGAAGGAAAATTGAGCAATTCTTTTCGAAGTATTGTCCCCAATCTCTGTAATAATGCTAAAAGCTTTTCGTGTCGTAATTAGATTGGACTGCTTCACGTATAATTTCTTGCCTTTGAAGCTATTTACATTGACAGCAAATCTAATCATGTAATCTCTAATTCCCATGATTTTCAATCATATTTGCTCTACGTGAGGGATTGATCAAAATGGCGCTCGTTAAGTCTGACGTCATACACATATATAATGGACCCGAAAGTGTAATATTTTGTTTTATTACGTCATAATAGAGAGATTTATTTGTAGCTCAGCTCCAGCCATGCTTTGCACGTGCTATGGTCGATTTAAAGACTTTTATCCTTGACTTCCCAGAATCCCATTTTCAAGGCAAATATATAGGTAAGCTGTTGAATATTTTGAAACTAATTTGACTGTTTGCTATTGCTGCCTATGGCAGCAACAGCGCTCAATCAAATTAGGGTCAAACCTTTAAACAGAATGTTGTTGAATAGCTCTAGTCATACACATATATAATGGCCCATCAAAGACATACAATTCATACACTTGAAGGTTTATTCCGGCTTCATGCTTAACTATTCGCTGTCAATTATTATTGTGACACCAGACTACATGTGCCGTAATTGATTATGACGTCATGATTATACGTGATCGACAAAATTGGATTCATCTATTGGTTGTTTATGGCATCATCATCTCTTTTTGATCAACAAAATTGTTTTTAAATATATTAAAATCGATTAACCCCGTAATGCTTACATGCCAGAACTGATAATTTTTCTATGATGTAAGGAATATTTCATCGAATATTTTCAACATAATTTGACTATGAGTTGATGCTTCCTGTGACAGCAACATGATGCAGTCAAGTTATTTTCAAGATATCCAACAGCTACCCTGTATATGTGTCTTGAACGGAGACCCCGGAAATTCAACGGGCACCGTGTTCACAAGGAGATGAATCCATGGATTCACCATCTCTTACCAAGCTAATTATTCAAGCTAATGGTGCATTTCAAAAGGGTTTTGTCAGAGCTAAATATTCCACGCTAAATATTCCACGTCTCTTGAATAATCAGACTATGACATTTCTAGGTCCCTTTAAGGGATCATTATTGGTATGTTGTTACATTTTAATAATACGGCATTGATATGCATTTATGCATATATTCAATCTAGTCAGGTTTGGGAAAATGCAGTCAAATGTTATCGATGAAATGATGATGACTACTGTATTCTCCGGCTGTATTAGTAGAAAATCATACACCTGCAATCAATCCTTCTTCAGATTTGACCACTGTGTCTTATGCCCAGCCAGAATCCCTAGCTTCGCCGTGTCCATTCTTGACTTGAGTGTACCTAATCCGGCTTTCTTCAGGCCACCTCACAGGATGCTTAACAGATTTAGGCAATGACGTCCTTTCCTGGCATTATAATTACTGGGTCCAAGTAGGGAAAATTCGATTGTTTCATAAAGAGATTCTCAATTTTAGTTTACTTGCGGTTATTGGGAGTAGTCCGTCAAGAGGTTTCGTATCCTCGTCTATGAAGTCCACATCGTCTGCATATTTCATCTCTACCGGTATGCTCAATATAGACACTGGAGGAATGGTGGGGTGTGTGTGGGGTGTTGGCCTTCTGGAATTTTCCCGCACCGATTACAAAGCAGCAGCAAGGTAACATGTGCAAAGCAGAGGGATAGACCATATGCCTGTGGAAAGCCGTTTAATGTCTCAAACTATCCCGACTTCACTGTCTTGACTCGTACTCTCAGCTTAGTGGCTGCAAGTAGTAGTTTCATTAGTCTCAGCTCGTCTTCATTACAATTGTTCTGGCAATGTGCATCTAGGATCTTTGAGTGTTTAATTGTGTCGAAGATTCCGTGACATGTCAATGCTCATTTTGTGGAAGGCCCATCGTTTGGACATGACCACTGACATAAGCATGTGTTCAACACATACAATTTCTGAGCATGCTCTTGTGGAGTCATCGATCTTGTCTCGGGTGCGGCACAGGGCAACGTTGGATAGGATTTTGCGATTGCTGTTGAGGGGCACAATGGGCCGCCGATTGGCTGGAGACCTTATGGTTTCTCAGGCTTCGGTAGCGCGATAATGGTGGATTGGGCAACAGCTTCAATGGGAAGATGGTGTATAAAGGCTGAGTTGATTAGGCACGTGATCGGCTTTGAGATAATGTCACTTGCGTATTTGATTAGTTCACTGATCATGTCATCAGCTCCGGATGCACATTCGGTTTTCAGGGCTTTGAGTGACTTCTCAACTTCTCCTGTTTTAATTAATGTTAGGAATGGCAGCGGTCATCTGAAAACGGATGCAAGCGCTCATCATCGTGGGCAATAATAAACTGTTCATTGAACCATTCACGAATTGCGCCCGCTTTTCCCTTGTCAGCTCTGATAAACTGTCCTTCAGAATTGTGTACAGTGAGTGGTTGTGCGCAATCAGTAGGTCTCAGGGCTCGGGCTGCCCGAAACATTTGGTAACAGCCATCCATGGCAGTGATTTCATCTACTAGAGAGTCTGCTTGTGGAAACGCAAGGTCTGTATTTCTGGACAAGATTTTCGGTCTATTACGGTATTCAGATCATATGGAAGTCCATGTAAATCTTGTTGTGATTTAACCATAGGTATTAGGTAACACTACATTCTGAATACAACCATATAATTATACGCATCTTAGTCCCGATGATCTAAATATTAATCCGGGCGTTTGCCAGCAGATTAAATGGGAAAGTTAAAACTGACATATGGTAGCAACTATTTCCAATCAAATGCCGTTCGGAATTGCTTAGTGGATCCATGCGGCTATAGCGATTTATATGCTTGTACTCGTGCGTGCGTGCATGCGCGCTCACGTGTGCGAGCGAGTGTGGGAGTCTGTGTATGTGCCAATAACCTGATAAATAAACGTTGACTCGGATCAAATCTTTTCTAACGTAATTTCATTAGCGAGATAAGAGCTCATCCTGGGTTCTCTATGTGACGTGTCAATAGCTAAATATGGCCTCTCAATGTTAGAGATTTTATTGATCGATTGCTACATCAATGTAATGACACATTCTTTGTTATTGCATTTTGACAATCCAATTTAATGATCTACCCACCATCACTAATCTACTTTTGGTGTGTGTGATTGTTGTATTGACAAATTATTGCCACGAGCTTTTAGCTGGACCATAAAGCAATATCTCAACGACCATAATGGGAGATTCGGGGAACTTAGAGTGGAACACGCCAGTACCAATCAAGATGTTATTTTTTAAATATTGCATAAATGGGATCCTAAATTTTTTTCATGAAATGACTTCGATATAAATCATATATTGTGCAACAGAAAGTTATATAAAACCAGCACTTCCAACGAACGGTAGCAATAACCAAAGCGAGTAAGTGTACACGTGGGTGCTCTATAGCAAGCATGCTAATGGTGACACGTGACCATCAACCAGCGTGAATTATAGTAAATCGTATTATACCATCCCCGCGGGGTTACATTTGGCTCAGCAGTCAAATGGGGTTTTTAAATATTAAAGTGTTAAAGAACTTCTGTTGATTGTGAAAAATTGTTCTTTCCCTAAAATAAAATTTTCTCCAGAATGACTGAGCCTATTTTAATGGATAGATGATATATGTAGCCTAAGTATATGACGTCCTAATCAATTACGTTACATACAGGCTGACATTATAATCAAAATTCGTAATGAATGACGTATCTAGATCCGTCATCAGCATTACATTGTCGGTCAAGTGTCTGAATTGAATGTCTTTAGGCCTACCTTTTAAAAAAACAGTCTGTTGAGTATTTTGAAACGAAGTTGACTGCACGTGGTTGCTGCTATATGCAGTCGAGTGTAGTTTTAAAATATATGTTACCCCTATAGCCATCTTGAAATTGGGATTCTGGGAATTCAGGATTCAAACCATATTAATCAGTGGTAAGCGAATTTAAATATCTGGGTATATCTTTTGGTTCAACGGGCCATTTTTACTCAGCACAAAGGTGTATGACAGAACAGGCCCAGAAAGCAATATTTGCACTGAAAAGATACTCTAATAAATTCATAAATTTAACGCCCAGTCACCTCTGTACTTTATTCGATAAATTAATGTTACCAATTCTATGTTACGCTAGCGAAGTATGGGGGTGGAATGCAGGTCATGATATTGAGAAATGTCATTTAATGTTCTGTAAGCAGCTACTTAATGTCAAACAAAATACATCTACTAGTTTAACGGTGAATTAGGACGAGTACCTTGATTCTAACTAGAGAAATTAGGATGCTGAAATACTGGTTTAGAATATTAGATTGTCAGCAAAATAAGCTTGCAATTAGGACTTTTATGATGTTGTATATGTATATGATGTTTTATATAGGAATTGGGAGGCAAATAATCATTGCAATAATTGGGTGAGCAAATTACAGGATATGCTAGTCAGGGGGGGGTTTTAATGACGTCTGGTTATCACAAGGTAGAAATGTGAGCAAAAATGAATTCATCTTACAATATAAACAAAGGGCGTACGATATTTATTTACAAGAGTGTGGGGGTGGGGTGGGGGTGAGAAACCTGGGATTAAATAGCAAAACCAACTTATACAATTACTTTGGTGATAAATTAATTTACAAATATTATTTAGATAACGCAAAAAATATCAAGCATCGATATGCTCTTACTAGGCTCAGAACCGCATCGCACAAGCTCCATATTGAGATAGGTAGATGGGAACAAATACCATTAGCTGAGAGAACATGTCCTTTCTGTACAGATGACATAGAGGATGAATATCATTTTATACTAATATGCCCAATGTATTCTAATCTACGCAAAACCCATATCAAACCCTATTATTATAAGAGACCTAGTATTTTCAAACTAACCGAACTGCTTAAGAGTAATAATATACCTGTTACGCGAAAATTAGCTGCTTCTTCATATCATGCCTTTAAATTACGAGGGAAATTTTATCATGAGCATTTTCTCCAGTCTTGTGCTTGGGGTGGGTGTGGGTGTGCGTACATGTGCGTGTTCGTGTGTGTATGCGTGTGCGTGTATGGAGGAATGTGGTGGGGTGGGGTGAGATATGAATGAGGGGTGGGGTGGGGTCAAACACATGACAGTGTTTGATACTAGTTTGAATATAGGTGATAGATATATCTTTATAGACCGCTTTGAAGATGCGTAGTTTTCCAATGGATTCTGTCTCCCTGGTTTAAAGACTGACAATTAATGGAACTAATATGGAATGTATGAGTCGGGCGGCACTCCTCATTTCCCTTTCGTTTCGTTTCTTGGTAGGAAATGAGGAGAGACGGTCTTGCGCAATGGCTATTGCACTGGTATTCAGAAGTTTCCTTTTTTTGGGTTCCCCACTGGAATGACCGACCCGATAACCGGGCCGGATATTCCAGTAGGGAATATTAGGGGATAGCATTTTCTTGGCCTGCAGATGGACATTTTCTGTAAGAAAATTGAATTTGGTCTAGCCTCATCCCGTCTCTTAACTCTTTCACGACGAAGCCGGTCAAACCGGCCTCTGTAGGGGTCTTGACGAATGTCTATTTGCAGGCCAAGAGATGACTATTCTTGGAGATTTGGTACTGGAATGACTGGCTCGATAACAGAGCCAGTCATTCCAGTTGTAGATTTTCAAAAATGGGTTTCTCTTGGCCTGGAAAGGGACATTCAATAAGTAAACATTTAAATTTTTTGAAGAAATTTAGTCATCAAATGGTTAATGGCCAATGTATATATCAGTACCATCAATTTCATGCAAGCTCGAAATATCCAAACACACACATTAGTAAGTTGTTAATCGGATGTCAAAGTGATTATGTTTATTATTGCCACATTGCCATTATACGTTCTGATATCCAATTATAAATGCATTTATTACACCTTTATGTAAAGGAACCTGTAACCTTCCCGCATTTTATATATTTACATTGATGTTTATATAATATATTATTTACAATGATTACATTTTTACGTATACATATATACTACTACTACTACTACTACTACTACTACTACTACTACTACTACTACTACTACTACTACTACTACTACTACTACTACTACTACTACTACTACTACTACAACTACTACTGCTACTACTACTACTACTACTACTACTACCACTACTACTACTACTACTACTACTACTACTACTGCTACTACTACTACTACTACTACTACTACTACTGCTACTACTACTACTGCTATTGGTAACACGCTCAAAGCATGGGCGGCGCTTAGCTAGAAATTGGCGGGGCATAGCTAGAAAGGTGGCCTTCTATTTCGTCACATCTTCCTTATTGAGGAAGATACGCTGCTGTGTGCAGAATATGGTTCGCTTTGAGTCACTCAGGATTGCGTCGTGATTTGGTGAATTACTGAAGTAGATGAAAATTAATCGATTTGCAATTGTGGAAAATCGTTTATTAGCGTCAATGATTTTATTTCAGAAATCTACTTATGGAGCAACTGGGTATATCAGCGCTAAATATGACAGCTCTCACCGCCTCGGATATATAATTTAGCGCGATAGCAATATACTAGCTTAGAGTTGCTTATCTAGGAAACCGTTGAAGGCAACGACTACCTCCTTGAGCATGTGATAGGACCCATAGGGTGCTAGATATTCGCCAAGTTTCAAATCATTCCGATAAAAACTCCACGAGAAACCTCTATTCAGATACCGCTCCATTACATTTCATATTCGAGTTCTCTTGGACATAGAAACATAGGTTACTAAAAGGGAACACTTAATGGATCCAATATAGAATTACTAGCAAATCAAATCAATAAAGGAACTAGAAGTTGACCATATTTTGATTGTCAATTGGGCTTACAATGACGGTCATTTAAAGGTTTTACTCAGATTTTATCGGCAAGGTTAGTTCTTAACTGTCAAAGACAAAGCACTAGTAATTTTGACCAAACTTGGGTGATTTGTCACCGAGATATGTCATAAGAATTATTATATGCTCATTTGGATGCCTGTGATTAAAGAGAATTTATACCTAAAACGAAAATTTGTAGCTTTAATGTCATAGAGTTACCTTGATCTTGACCATAAACACATCATACCACTACGCGACCCGAAGGTCAACATCCTGACCATTAATGGGGTGACCTTGAACGTAATGTGAGAAATGTCCATTTAAATTCTCTTGTCAAGGGGATGTATTACAGATACCGAATTAATCCTTAATATACTTCTCACCTCACTTTGAGTCGGTGGAATGACCCGCGCAATCATTCTCCCCGCCTTTTCTATCACTTGTTTTAATGCTTGTTCCAAAACGTTCTTGTTATTATTCCTAATCTTGTTCCAAAGTAATCGTTTTGCCTTGTGTTTGATTCACTAATGGTTTTCTTTACTCGAATTTTTTTCTTTACACAAATCTCGACAGTTCCCTTCAAAAGTTAATTTCTGGTCAGTAGCGATTTAATTAATTTCCTCCAAATATATATAATAATCTCCATGTTCTTTAGCGTGTATGTCTCAGTATAACGAAATCTGCCAAGCAAATGTAGGGGTGTGGGCATTGAGAAAATGTATGGTAAGTGACACAACACACACCAGTCAAGTTTTTGACACAATAATTTGCCCGCCTCTCCTATATGACGGAAATGAATGGAAATGTAGTAGGCCTATAATTTATGGCATATGTTGATTTTCCTGCCTGCCCATACATCCGTACATACTTCCCTACATACGACTGGTCATCCAAACATGCACGCTTCCATCATTTTCTTCAGCCATTCATGCATCCATCCATCAACCAGTCCCTCTAGCCTTCAGTTCATCTATCCGGCCGGCAGTCCATCCATCATCGACCCACTAATCTACCCAACCATCTGGCCACCCATCTACCCTGCCATCCAGACACCCTTCCATCTGTTCATCAATCCATCTTATCACACCAGTCTTCAATCCATCGACAAGCCAATCCATCTGTCCATCCATCCATTAGCCAATCCGCTTGTCTGTCCCACTAAAAATACTCTCTGTAATGTGCAAATCCTCTGTTATGCTTCAGATCTTTCGTCTCGGGCGTTAATGGATACAGCTATTAGAATGCACACTGGCGACGAAGTCGCTTTAGAAAGTTCACTGACCACCCTCTCTGCTAGCTGTATAACTTGTTTCTGAGCAACATCAATGCGAACACCGAAACAACAGAAGATCCTATCATCCTATATGGATTTGCATCTGTAAATTATGACGCATGACAGACCCAATTATCTACTAACTTCATAGACAATGCTAAGCCATTGAAGACGTATTTAGAAGTTGGCCCGGCGTGTACCTGGCTAACAACGACCACAAAATGCAAATTCAATACATCCTAATTAACCTTTACAGTTTTAGCTATGCCCCGCCCATCTCTATCTAAGCTCCACAGAGATTGGGATCGATCGATCTCCGAACTCCCTGACTATCAATTTCCGGAAAACTATGCTTGTAAACTGTTGAATATTTTGGAACTAATTCGACTAATTCTATGGCAGCAATAGCGCCCAGTCAAATTAGTTTTCAAAAGATTCAGCAGCATGTTTATTAAATAGCCATACAATTCGTACAATGTGTCGGACTATTAAGTGTTAAAGACGGACTATTTCGAATCATTCATGACGTCATGATTATGACGTCAGCCTATACACGTCATTTAGTTGATTCTGACGTCATATGAAGGATGGATAAACTAGAAAGGTGAATTCCCGTCCATAGTGTTTATTTCACGGGAGGGCAACAGCGTGGATCATATTTTACACTTAGTGTAGGCGATTTCGAATATTTTGATAATGTGACAGAACATGTATAAAGGGATTTAATATGACATCCTTAGAATGTGAATTTTGTCCGCATTAGTGAAACAGTCAGATTACCTATAGACTGCTGTTTGGTGAATGTATTCTTTCAAACTAACACGGTTCATTATTCACAAAGTTAGGACATTTGATGATTAATTGATGTTAATTATAATTTACATTCCGGAAAAGCAATGATTTAATTAATTTATGCCATTGTTAGTTACATTTTGATGTAACTAATGCCGTGTTCTCACTAGAGGCTTAATCAGGAATAACGCCATGCGGATGTATGGCGTTATGTCTGATTAACTCTATAGTGGGAACACGGCCTAAGACAACATATCCTTGAGCTATCCACCTGGCTTTCTTGTCGTTTATTATGTTACATGATCTATATGACCCATCCGGGCAGTTTACATATGTCGCCCTTGCCACTTACGTGATGGTGCTGCTGCTGCTGCTGCTGCTGCTGCTGCTGCTGCTGCTGCTGCTGCTGCTGCTGCTGCTGCTGTTGTTACTGTTGCTGCTGCTGCTGATGGTGGTGGTGGTGGTGGTGGTGGTGGTGGTGGTGGTGGTGGTGGTGGTGGTGGTGGTGGTGGTGACAATGATGGTGGTGGTGGTGGTGATGGAGGTGGTGGTGGTGGTGGTGGTGGTGGTGGTGGTGGTGGTGGTGGTGGTGATGGTGGTTGTGGTGGTAGTGGTGGTGACAATGATGGTGGTGGTGGTAGTGGTGTTGAGAATGATGATGATGATGATGACGATGAGGAGGAGGAGGAGGAGGAGGAGGAGGAGGAGGAGGATGTATAAGATAACGCTGACAAGAAAATTATACTGTGTATATAAACTACTGTACATTGTATACACCCCCCCCCCCCCCCCTATGTCACGATGTCGCCTGGGCTGTAAATAAACTTGAACTTGAACTTGAATGTGAGCCACTTAAGTGTGCAAATTATTGTCTTATTAACAAGATATGCTGTGTACGGTGGCTCATCACCGCCCAGAGCTGCCTGAGGTGCGGTGTTTGTTCTAAATATGTCAAGGTTTAACGTCTATAATTAGTATGGAGACACTGCTATTAAAGAGGTGTTTACTCTTTAGTGTGGGTTAATGCAATACGGCAATATTACTGCGCAGAGAAAATCACATATAAAGTTCTTCGGCCACAACGCTATGTTAATATAGATAATTAGCAATGACCATTGTTGGCCAGCTAACAATGTTGAGAATTAAACACGCTTTTCACCTCTGCATACATCCGCTACTTTACTTGTAAATGTGTCGCGATTGTCTTCTAATATACTTTTTATGTAATAACATCTGTGTTTTATTATGCACTGGTGGGGGTAAATTTCAAACGTGATTACTTCGTAAAGATCGAAATTTATACTAAAGCCATTGAGTATGATTCGCTATTTATCAATTACACTGCAAAGTTGCGAGTATTATACAATACGAATACGCAAACTTTTTAGAAAATTTCGCGCCAGTCATTCCAGTGGTAAAGTTTCAAAAATAATCTTCTCTTGTCCTGCAGATGGACATTAAATGCCCAATTTTTTTAGAAAGATTTTCTTGACAAGATTTAGTCATGAAATGGTTAATAAATATGTTGTTGAATATCTTAATTAGAACTAATCTGACGATGTAAGCTGGTGTTGAATATGACAGCAACACGTTCTTGGCAAATTAGTTTCAAAATATTTAACAGCTTGCATGAGCGGTTGTTTGAAAATTGAGGAATCCAGTTTTAGCTATGCCCCGCTCATCTTTAGCTAAGTTACACCCACGCATCGCCCGTGCCGGAATGGATCGATCCCCGAACTCCCTGCCTATCAATTTCCAGAAAACTGTACAGGTAAGCTATTGCATATTTTGAAACTGATTTGACTGGGTACTGTTGACAGCAACAACGCCCAGTCAAATTACTTTCAAAATATTCAACATCATATTTATTAAATAGTAAAGACATACAATTCGAACAACAACGGTTATCATCAATTAAGCGTCCATGAAGAACTTATCTACGCCATTCATGACGTAATTTAGTATGACGTCATCCTAGATGTCACGTATTTGATTATGACGTCATATCTTTAATGAATAAACTGGAAAGGTCTATAGATATATGAGAATTTAGGGATCAAAGGGTAAAACAAAAAATGCGTTGCTGTAAATCTTTGATTTCAAATGCAAAACATCTTACATCACCATGTGTCTCAAGTGCCTGTCAGTGTCCCGGAAGGACACACGCGTCTATAAATAACTGCCATTTGTATACAGCTAGACATTGTTAGCAAGTTATGGAATAAGCGAATTATCTAATACGTGGAAGAATATATTATTTGATGAAAACTGAAGCGTTTGAACAAAATGATTAATTTGAGCTTCGCCGTTGTCATTAGCCCTTTGAGCACGAATCGATAAGTTTTTAATGGGATTTCCTAAGCCACGACTACATTTTGAAAGGTTAATAAGTGGGAGATCAAGGATGCGATCTTCTGCTCCTCATATGGGCATCCACGTGATTGTAGCGTATATAGTCAAAGCCGGCCGTCTTGTTCTCGAGATGTGATTTAACCCGCTGAACCCTGAATTCTCCGCATCCAAATTTCAAAGTTGCTGTACGGGTAAGCTGTTAAATATTATAAACTAATTTGACAGGAAACTTTTGCCGCTTCCAATCGAATTAGTTTCAAAATATTCAACAGAGAATTTATTAAATCGTAAATGATTTTTCGATATCGGTAGGCTATTTCTGATTCACAAGGAAAACTCAGCTCATGTTATACTAGCCGTTCAAAGAGGTAGCGCATGATATGGAAAATTTGCATCATACCGTCAAACTTTCCCGAACTTTCGTCAAACTGTTTTAATCGCACATTTTACAGAGCCATCCGTAAATAACTGAAGTGAACATATTCTCTTCCATTCTAGCATATTCAGAATAACAACTTTCAGAACATTTGCGCTTTGTTCAACTTTTCAGGATTGTGATATGTATAGAAATGTTGGCTGAAGCAAAATCTTCTTGATCATAAGATGATTATTTTCACGATTAAGCGTATAATACGAGGTGAGGTTGGTCGATGTTCCATTTGATTGGCTCAAAATAAATAATGCCAGGCTTCATGGACCGGAGACATGCGTCACCAATGGAGGAAGCCAGTCTTGGTAATGCCCCGCCGCTCTTTAGCTAAGCTCCGCCCACATTTTGCCAGTGTTGGGATCGATCGATCCCTGAACTTTTTTTTCGATCCCCGAACTCCCTGACTATCAATTTCCCCGAAAATTGTACAGGTAAAACGTTGAATATTTTGAAACAAATTTGGCCGCATGCGGCGCCCAGTCGCCCAATTAGTTTCAAAATATTCAACAGCATGGTTATCAGATAGTAAAGACATACAATTCATACAACAACGCTTAGTCCGTCATCAATTAAGCGTTCGTGGCGAACCTAGCTACGTTATTCATGACTTAATTCATTTTGACGTTAGCCCACACGTCACGTAGGCCCCCCTAGTTCATCATGACGTCATATGATTGAATCCTCTAGTACTTTGTAAAGCGAATTACTTTCTTTGATAATGCCAAATGGAACATCGACCGACCGCCTCTCGTATATATGCTTAGTTATTTCTACCGTAAACGACCAACGTATTTTAAATTCCCCCATATATTCGCTAACAATAACAAAAGACTACTATATAAAGTTTGTAGACTAATAAATGTAATGGACCTTTCCATTTTTAGCTATGCCCCGCCCATCACTAGCTAAGCTCCACCCACACCTCGCCGTGTTTGGATTGATCGATCCCTGAATGCCTTAGCTATCAATTTCCTGAAAACTATACAGGGAAGCTGTTGAATATTTTGTAACTAATTAGACTGGGTGCTGTTGCTGCCATAGGCAGCAACAGCGCCCAGTCAAATTAGTTTCAAAATATTCAACAGAATACTTATTAAGTAGTAAAAGCAAACGATTTGTACAACAGCCCATAGACCGTCACCAAATATGCGTTCGTGACGTACTTATCGACGTCATTCATGACGTCATTCATTATGATGTCATTGTACACACCACGCAGTTCATTATGACGTCATATAATGGGTGGGTACTCTGGAAAGGTGAATTACTAAGCAATCCCAAAAAGGACGAAATTGGCGCACAAACATAGCCCGTGAAGATAATACCCGAAAACAAAGTGAAATTGTGACACAAAAAAATGGTTGATATGAAAATATTACTTGCCTGGAAAGAACCAATCACATTACTGTAGTAAATATAGACTATTTGTTTCAATGTTAACAGCGAATATATAGAGATTTAAAAATAATATGTAAACTGTCTTGCCACTGTATAAATTGGATAGTGTTTTACCCCATGTATCACATATATGATCTGGGAGTTATAAATAAATCTTGAATCTCGTTACGACCTAGTACCTCTCCTTTAAAGCCAATGGAACATTCACAAGCTGTAAAGCAAGAAATGTAAAACAAGGCACTAAAGCTATATATTCTCTACTAAAGTATTATTCGACACAATGATATCACCTATTCTACTTCACGGTTCAGAAATCTGGGGTTTTGAAAATTATGCCCATATAGAAACGTGTGAATTAAAGTTTTTAAAAAATTTACTTCATTTAAAACAAAGCACTCCAAACGTAATGATCTATGGGGAATTTGGTATTTTTCCACTGGAAATTACAATTAAATGCAATATGATTCGCTTCTGGGCGGGACTTGTAAACATTGGTTACGGCAAACTATCATCCATCTTATACTTTTTAGCAACGGATTACATGACAAAACAAAATAAACGGTTTAAATGGGTTGACACTATCAAATCTATTCTGGAGAGCACAGGTCAACTAAGTTTATTTGAGACAGAGCAAATAAATACTAAACAATTAATAAAACAAACCAAACATATTTTAGGACAACAATATATAGAAAAATGGTCTAGAACATTAGCCGAATCATCGCGACTGACGTTTTATAAACAAATTAAATCGAATTTTGAGCCCGAGAAATACCTAAAATTACTCCCATACCGGGACGCCATAACATTCTGCCACTTTCGTACGCTAAATCACCAACTCGCTATTGAGACAAAGAGATGGATCGGAATAGAACGCAATGAGCGCCTCTGTAGTATATGCAATGTTATAGAAGATGAAATCCATTTTCTCTTCCACTGTCAGAAATATGTGAGAGAAAGACACCGATATATACCTCATTATTATATAATGGAGAATACATTTGAAAAAACCAAAGGTCTATTCGCAATATGTAATAGACCGATACTAAGCAGGATGTGTAAATACTTACGATTTTCAAAACAAAAAGCAACAGAACAACATCAACAACAACAACAACAACAACAACATCAACATCAACATCAACATCATTAACAAGAACAACAACAACAATAAATTTGTTATCAACGACAACAACAAAAACAACAACAAAAACAACAACAACAACAACAACACAAACAACAACAACAACGGCTACTGCTACAGCTACTGCTGCTGCTATTGCTATTGCTACTGCTGCTGCTATTGTTACTGCTACTGCTACTCCTTAAGCGGCGGCATCAACATCATCATAATCATGATAATAATAATAATAATAATAATAATAATAAAAATAATAATAATAATAATAATAATAATAATAATAATAATAATTGCAGTACTCTCATGTATACAGATCTCTACCGTCACATGTTTATTGATTTATGTACCCTCATATTCCGTTTAATAACGGACTGAGTGAAATAAAGAAAACTGAAACTGACCTAATCTATATACCAGGTGGATCTACTTACCATGCCTTTCGGCGGCATACCGCAGCTAACGGGCTGGAATGATCCCTATAACCCTATACCCGGATAAAATAAATTATATTTGCATTGATACAAACACTACATTAGGCTCCCTCCCTCACCCTCACACTCCTTGGTTTATTAAGTGAGCTTATGGGCTACACCAATTGTAACCAGGGGAGAAAACAACAGGGAAAAAATTAATAAATCTATTTATTTAGTCATTTTATATGTTTCATTTAAAAGAAGTAAATAATCTTGGCGTGGCATAAATGGAACCACGAATTATGGATAACTAAATAAATGTCAACCAAAACATAATTAACAACAACAAACTACACGCTTCGATTGTGCACAAAACAATAACAAAAGTAACTGATAATTACAGTGCCGGACAATCCAATATTATCAAATATAAGTACTAGGAAGAACAATAACCCTGATCATTTAGCACAATAGAGATAAAACATACAAAAATTACCATTTGTTGATCAAGATAGGCGTGTTTCCGGAAAATGAGCAGCGGAATGAATGACTCAGAAACCGAGCCAGTCATTCCGGTGTCCAATTTTCGGAAACACTTCTCCCAGACCCGCAAATGGGCATCGGAACAATAGTTCTGATAATTAGTAATAACAACCTAGTTATAACTGCAAATTAAAATCACTGAGAACAGTTATAATGTGTATATCCCGTTAGGTTAGCAATATGTTGAACAAAATGCCCATCTGCTGGCCAGGAGTCAACTGTTTTCGAGGGCTCCTCACTGGAATCATTGGCTCAGCAACTGAACCTGTCGTTGCAGTGAGGAATCTTCGAGAAGTCTTCTCCTGGTCTACACATACACATCTTCTATTAAATTATATTTAACAATTGTTTATTTATAATCATTTGAATTAAATTAATGTCTGCTTTAAAGATAGTTAGAGCACTCTCCAGAGCATTGTCTGTTGGGAAGTGGCCATCTGCGGACCGAAAGGTCAACTGCTCTTTGACGGACTTTTAAAAGGTCAAAACGGACCTCAGTCGTTACATGATTTGATTGAGATGTCAGCCGTAATGGACCTTTCCATTTTTAACTATGTCCCGCCTTTCTCTAGCTAAGCTCAGCTCACACTTCGATCGTGTTGGGATCGATCAATCTCTGAACTCCTTGACTATCAATTTCCCGAAAACTATACAGCTTACGCTGTTGAATATTTTGAAACTAATTTGACTAGGGGCTGTTGCAACAGCGCCCAGCCACATTAGTTTCAAAATATTCAACTGCGTGTTTATTAACTAGTAGAGACATACAATTCTTACAACGCGTCGGACTTTTATGAGTTAAAGACGGTCCGGATAGAATTATTTTTGACGTATTGATTATGACGCCATCATACACGCCTCTTAGCTGATTATGACGTCATATGACGTCATTACTCTGGAAATTTCTATTGATTACGATATTATATACTTGACTGACAGATCCAATTCATAAATTAACTAACATTATCAAGACTTTCTTTTATTTAAACATTTTATTGCGCCATATATGTACAATCGGATTGGGTACACTTTCTGACAACTATTATCAAGATATTGTAGAGCAAATTATTATGACATAGATAGAGGACCGCATCTAAATGTGGATGCTGCAGAATCTCCAGGTGAGATGTGTACGATATCCCATTAACCATTCAATGGCTAAATATGCTCAAGAAAATTAAAGTATTTGCTTATTGAATGTCCTTTTACAGGCCAAGAGAGGACACTTTACGAAGACTCACCACTGAAATGATTGGCTCCGTTAAATGGAACCAGTCATGCCTGTGGTAAATTTTCAAAGATAGTATTCTTTTGGCCTGCAAATGGCGATTTCTCCAGACCACCTTAGCGACTGGTCTTAATAGGCTTCGAAATGAAAGGGTTAATTTCACGTTTTGCATTTAGTAAATAAACAAATACTGTCCAAATTGTCCTTAGCGCCCACAGTGTGAACCATTAAGAGGTGATTCACAAATGACAGGTGGACGCATAATAAAACTCATTTGCACTGGCGATTATCATTTAGAACCACATAGTGGTGGCTAGCTAAGATGGTGGTCTTAAGGAACCACAATCTGTTGAAATAAAAGCAGATTCCCGTATAGAGAGGATTGCATGTACTTATCTTAATGGACGAAGAGTTTTAGCTATGCCCTGCCCATCCCCAGCTAGGCTCCATCCAAGCTTTGCCCGTGTTGGGGTCGATCGATCCCTGCCCTCCATGAATCTCAATTTTCAGAAAAGTATACATGTAAACTGTTGAATATTGTGAAACTAATTTGATTTTGCCGCTGGCGCCTATGGCCGCAATAGCGCTCTGTCAAATCAGTTTCAAAATATTCAACATTATGTTTATTAAATAGTAAAGACATACAATTTGACGGACTATTATTAAACGTTTATGATGGACTTAATTACGTCATTCATAAGGTAATTGATTATAACGTCAGTCTACACATGACGTTGTTGATTATGACATCATATGATTGCTCGATAAACTGAATTCCCCTATTTAATGTGCTGAATATGTTTCCCCATATATTTAACCCATTTGTGACTAAACCTGGTCGGGAAAATCATTGAATGCCATTTTCAGGCCAAGAAAAGACTATTTTTGAAGATGTATCACTCGCTTTTCGAGCTAGTTATTCCAGTAGTAAATTCTCCAGTCATTCCAATGGTAAATTTTGAAACAAAGAATTATCGTGGTCTGCAAATAG
Organism: Chaetoderma sp. LZ-2023a; assembly: GCA_034401795.1. Lineage (NCBI taxonomy): Eukaryota > Metazoa > Mollusca > Caudofoveata > Chaetodermatida > Chaetodermatidae > Chaetoderma > Chaetoderma sp. LZ-2023a. The sequence continues at coordinate 96,161,251 of CM067373.1, read as the reverse complement.
ACATTCATTATGACCACGGCATAGGGAGATTTTATCAGGATTCACACTGAAAGTGCTAACTGGGAACTTGTCCTCCTGTAAAACTATTTTCTCTTCCTTCTCAGGATTATAGCTCTGTAGCTTATGGCGGCAAATCAAGATGTCTTCACTAACGGCAGTCTCTCTGTCTCTCCCAAGCAGGTAAAACAATGTAATTACTTAATCATACTTAGTGCTATAAGGCCCTCTTATATGCTCACGTATCTTGCAGAAATGAGAGACTATTAATTCCCACAGTGTTCGTCATGGATCAATGTAATTGGATATCTGCTCTATTGCCAGCAGGCATAGTGTTTATATGGCAGATAATGAATCTCCCATAATACTACTGGATACTGGGGGATTACTTGGATATTAGTAAGAATGTGTCTAGCTATACATAAGTCATATACATGTCTATAGTGCGAAGATTGATTTGAACCCTTTAACACTCATATCAGCTAAAACGGCCTCTGTAGTGGTCTTGAGAAATGCCCATATGTATACCAAGAGAAGACTATTTTTGAAAATTTATCACTGGAATGACTGGCTCAAGAACCGAGCCAGTCATTCCTGTGATAATTTTTCAAAAATAATCTTCTCTTGGTCTGCAAACGGACATTTTCTATGAGAAAGGTTATATGGTTACGGAGTAATGGTTGACAGTAGCAGAACTATCCTCACGCATAGAATGTGTCATCGATACAACTAGAATTAATATCATAATAAATGAATACACATTTAGCTATGTCCAGCCCGTCTCCATCTAAGCTCCGCCCACGCTTTGCGCATGTTGGGATTGATTTATATACTTTGAAGCCTGACTTCCCAGAATCCGTTTTTCATGGTAACTGTACAGGTGAACTGTTGCATATTTTGAAACTAATTTAACTGGGTGCTGTTGCTGCTTATGGCCAGTCAAATTAGTTTCAAATTATTCAGCAGAATCTGTATTAAACAGTAAAGACATACAATTAGTAGCACTTGGCGGACTATTAACTGTTTATAACGGACCTAGAGACGTCATTCATTATGTTTTGGTGGTGACGTCAGCCTACATGTGACGTAACTGATTGAGACGTCATATACTTGCGTGACAGATTTTATCCAGTCATTATCAGTTGAAGAAAGCAGAACTGTACTGAAAGCTGTTACTCTGAATATTATGGACAGCATCTGCGATAACAGAATATATTAACGTGTTTATAGATCGCTCGGTAAAGCTGTGAAATCTGGATTAAAATGGAGGGTAAAGCTACCACTATTCTATTCTACTATTATTGGCGCCCATCTTGCAAGGTCCATGCAAACAGGAAATACACTTTCAATTGAGGGATCCGACATCTGACGTCATAATCAATTACGCCACTGGTTAGCGGATGTTACAATGATAATGCTGTATTATAACTCGAAATAGTAAAGTCTGCCAAGTATACTTCTTCTTCTTCTTGCGTTCATCTTTCTCATGACAGTAATCTAAGACTGTTTTCCTTATTTGTTGCATGAAAGCTGAGGTGGTCATCAAACTGTCTGTGTCTCCTCTGATCTTCTCTTCAAAAGATACTTCAATAGGCCAGGCGCTTCTCCTAGCCTGTTCATATCGATGGCAGTGCTGCAAGAGATGTTCTGCTGTTTTTTCTGCCTGCCTGCTGACACTCACAAAGTACAAAATCTGTAATCTTGAGACGGTGAAGATGTGCATTGAGACGATTGTGACCAGTCCTTAATCTGAAGATACATGCCTAATCCTCCCTACTGAGGCTGTGTGTTGCATCATTATGCTTGGTTCTGGTTCTTGTGGCTTTAATGATATGCGTCAGTTCTTCAAAGGCAACCTCGTGATTGAATTGTTCTTTATTTGACCCTTCCTTAGCTAGTTGATCAGCTTTGTCATTTCCTAATATGCCACAGTGCGAGGGGATCCACTGTAAGTTGACATTGTTCTCCTTGGCCAGCTGCGAAAGATTTTCATGAATTAAATCTGTACTTTCCTTTCCACTCTCCAGCGCCTGGAGCGCTGAGACGGAGTCTGTCAGGAAGACAATATTTTCATTTCTGGTTTTTCGTTGTATCAGCCTTTGTCTAGCTAAGACCAGTGCCTGGATTTATGCGGTGTAATTGCTACAGTGCTTCCTTGTTGACAAGCATGAGTCTGTTATATCTCCACATGGAAACCGAATGTGAGTACCTGCCCCTACCTTCTTGGCAGCCTGGATAGCTGATCCATCTGTATAAACATGTATCCACTCTTCTTTAGGGTAGTTTTCTGCAATATGACTCAATGAAAGAACTTTATTTGTCACCTCTACTTGATCTCCCTTGCTTTCAATCGCTGGAATCGAGGGCCAAATTGAAATTGTGTTTTCTATTTCAGAAGCTTGCCACGGTTCCCTCTCAGAGATAGCAGTTATGTTTCTAGGTCTGGGGAAGATGTCCGACTCTCTGTTTCTTTCCATTTTCTTTGACGTCAATAAGAAATTATTCCTCTTGAGCCTTCTTCTAGACATTTGTTGAGTCAGCATATGCATGGGATGGTGAAGCATCAATTTGAATTTCTCGTATTGAATCTCGGCCTTGATTTCTGGTCTCTGTTGTAGTGGCGGGATGTTGGTAAGTTCTTCCATCGCTGCTATTGGAGTTGTCTTCAGAGATCCTGTTATGATACGAAAAGCCTGATTTTGTACCTTGTCCAGAAGGGCCTAACTGATCCAGAGTAAACCTGTTTCAGAATTTTCATGTTAGCTCCCCATTGTGTTCCAGTGAGCTTCCGCATAACTGTTAGTCTTCGCTTGGCTATACCTTCAGCTTTTCTGATTTGCGCCTTCCAGGCTAGTCTTTTGTCAAATATCAGACCACGATAAGTTACTTCATCCTCAAAGTGCAGAACTGAGTCACCAAATTTCAGACTTGTCTTGTGTTCGTTTTTAGTGAATAGTGTGAATAGAGTTGCGATTGTCTTCTCTTTGTTGATCTGGACAAACCATCTTGTAACCTAAGAATTGAGGTGATCAAGCGCGAGTTGCATGCGGTAATTGGCTGTTGACACATACTCCTCACTGCTCATTCATTGATGAATATTGTGAAGATGGTGGGAGAGACTACACCACCCCCAGGTACACCATGCCGTAGCAGGACTTTCTTGCTGCTCGTCCCATTCAGCTGTACTGATGCCTTTCGGTTGTGGAGATACTGGCTTATCCAGCTGAACATTTTCCCAGAGATATCACTGGTCCTGAGCTTTTGGTGTAGTCCATGCCTCCATACTTTATCGAATGCCTTCTGCAGATCAACCCACACAGTGATGGTATGCTTTTTCTGTTGGAATGCCTCCTCAATAGACTGTGTCAGATACGTTGTTTGATCCTCAGTAGATCTACATTTTCTGAAGCTATTTTGTTCATCCGCTAAGAGATTGTTGCTTTCAAGATGTCAAAGAAGTCTTTGGTTGAGGATTCTTTCCATGGCTTTGACAGTGCAACTAGTCAGACTGATAGGTCGATAACTTGCCGCTTTGGATTTATTCTTGCCTTTCTTCAGTACAGGGATCATGTTGGCCTCTCTCCAAGACTGGGGAACTTCTCCTGTGTACCAACTGTGGTTGAAAATCTCCAAAAGCTTGTGCTTTCCAATAGTACCCAGATTCCTCAACATCTCATTGGTTATTCCATCTGGTCCAGGAGACTTCCTGCTTTTCAGAACTTTCAAGCTTTTCTCCAACTCGCTGATGGTCAGAAGCTCATCCATTCCCGCGGCATGTCTCTCGGTTTCCCTTTGCAGACCTCATTGCAGATCTTTTACAACTCTCTGGCACATATAAATTGCTTACTTTCTGAAACATACAAGCAAAGTGTTCAGCAACAGCCTCTCCTGTTTTAATTTCACAATCCTCTTCAAGAGTTATGTTCGGTACTCTGGTGTTTTCATCGTTAAGCTGCTTCACAAGCATCCAGAGTTTGTTGGTATCCTTTTCAAGATTTAAGCGTAAAGTTTTTTCTCTCCACGATTCTCTGGTGGCATTGATTTTGGATTTTAGATATCTTGCCTTAGATTGTTGGAGTCTCACATGGTTGGCTTCTGTTGGGACATTCTCTGCAATTTCCCTTGCGTTGGACATTTCTTCGCGTACCTTTTGCAGAGACGTACTCAAGTAAGGTCTGTATTTTTTCCTGGATCCCCTAGGAATGCATTTGCCAGCAGCAGAGAGTAAAGCCGACTTAAGCTCTTTAACAACTTTATTGATGTTTTGGTTTTTGACATTAATGTCTTTTACCAATCTGTCACTCTCTTTCTGATATCTGTCCCAGTCTGCTTTCTTATAGTTCAGTCGAGGGGTCTGATTTCGGTCAATCTCAACATCCATGTTAATGATAATGAAAACAGGGCGGTGATCACTGCCTCCAAGTTGTTCCCCAACAATACGCAAAAGATTCTTGATGTATATTTTCTATCGAAAATGCTAGATCATGAGAACTTGAGGTATGCCATCGCCTTGAGTAGAATGTAGGGGGTCATTTGCCTTATTCAAGAGAATCAGCTTCTGCTCATCCATCCAATTTTCAATGTCCTCACCCCTCCTATCAGTAGAATGATATCAGTAGAATGATAGAAGAGTCCGTCTGTCCTACAACTGAGAATGACAGTTGAGGTCACCAGCAACGATAGTTGAATCTGGGTTAACTGGGATTTTTCCGAGATTCAATGGTTGATTATTAGAGCAGTAATAGTTGACAACGGTGATAGGAGGTTTCTCTGGAATTATCTTGATTGTGAGAATTTCAGGTCCTTCCATGTCTCTCTGAACTTCAATAGCGTTTAGGTTATTCCGGATCAGGGCTATGACTCCTCCTTTGTGTCTTCCATCCCTGTCAGATCTGAAGCACTGAAATCCTCTTATACAGAATCTTGTGTTGGCATTTAGATGGGTTTCTTGGATACACACGACATCTACGCCTTTCTCCTTGAGTATTTGACTAAGCTCCGTCTTTTTGTTAGAAACTCCTTCAGCATTCCATTGCATGATAGTCAGCGGTTTGCTTACTTGTTCTTTAAGTTGGACAACCGTCTTCCTTTTTCTCCAAGGTCTACGAACTTTACCACTAGTAGCTTGGGTGGACCCCTTCGAGGCTGGTGGGGGGGGCAGTGCTGTCCATGCCTGGCGGGAACTCACACGGCGAGCACCATGACGGATATTCATAATATTAGCTGTCATGAAAGATGAGTTGTTTAGTGCTATGGTTGGGCACTCGCTCCAAATACATGGCTTGGTACCCAGATAAAGTGCTATACCCCTGCGCCCGACCCAAGATCAGAGATCTTAGATCTACTTCGAGGCCTAGCACTTGTAGCAAGGATGCCAAGTATATGAATTGTATGTCTTTGATGGATATACCTTTTAATAAACATGCCGGTGAATATATTGAAACTAATTTGTCTGGGACTTGGAAGCTGTTCTCGGCAAATTTTATTTCAAAATATTAAACAATTTTCCTATATAGTAGTGACCATAAGATCTTCGTTCTGGCAATTCAGGTTTCAAAGTTTTAAATCGATATCAACATAAATAAAGATTGGGCGGAGCTTAGCTAAAAACGGGCGGACGTGTTGGATCCATTTGGGCCTATTATAGAACAGAGTCACTCGTTCTTTCAGAGGTAGCCATATGTGTGTAGGGCCTACGGTGAAATCATTCGTAAAACTTACAGACGGCAAATCTGCTATCTAAAAGATGCAAACTTACATGCTCGACTTTATCATCGAGTAGTTCAAACATATGCTACGAAGTCTCTTTAAGAACAAAATAATCTCTCAAAATGGATTCCGGGAAAAGCCTAAGAGGGGACCAAACTCTTACAGGAGCTGTGCGTTTTATTAAGGAAATGATTGATTTGCTCGCTTATTCTGAACACGATACTAACTATACCTAGAGATACCTATCCAGATGTGATCAATGAATCTTTCAGCATCTGCCAACATGGCGCTCTGCCTCAGAGCTCACCTTGAAAATGAAACCTGTAGAGTGTTATATCTGGCCTTACAATACAGCTGCGCAGGCATCTCATCATATCCGTGAAGGATGGCTTGCGGTGCAAGACATAACCTCGCCCCATATAGATTCTAACACCATTTGAGAAGAAACTACGAGAGCAAAGATAAGTTTAAAAGGACAGCCATCGCTATAAAGAACATAATATTTTGGACATTCTTGTCCGGTCAGACGCAGAAGAAGGGTAACAACATGTAAAACATTCAAATGGACTTAGAAACATATACAAATTACAATTATATTGATAGACAATGGGATATTGAGTCAGACAATTACATTCGCTGATTTTCGTGCACCACATTAAAATGTTTATTATCAAACTGTGCCACGAGCAAGCGCGACTGGCTATATTCTGCGGCCCCAAGCACAACGCCAGACAGTGAAGTAATCTGTCACTCAAGTAGCTGGCGTCATAATCAATTACGTCCCGAATTAGCTGACGTCACAATCTTAATTACGTATCTAGCTCCATCATAACCGTAGTTCATCAATTGTACGAATTGTAGTGTCTTTGGTGGATTTACAATTTAATAAATATTCTATTCAGTGTTTTGGAACTAATTTGACATTGAGCTGAGTGTTGCCATAGGTAGCAACAGCGCCTGTCAAATTCGTTTTAAAATATTCAACATTAAGATTATTAAATGGTAAAGACATATAATTCGTACAAGTTGGCGGATTAGTATGCGTTTATGTCGGACTTAGATACGTCATTCATGACGTAATTAAGTGTGACGTCAGTCCACGCGTCATATATTTGATTATGATGTCATACATTTGACTGACAGATTGTATTCCTATATTACATACATTCGTATATACTCAAGTGCAGAATTTGAATCTGTAGCCACTGATTATTATTCCGTCCGTTTTTAAAGAAGATTTACTAAAGGCTGTTGCTTCCTATATAGTAACAAATTACAGCTGCAAATTTTCAAATAAAGTTCAAATGTAGACAATAGTGAAATACATGATGATGACAAATACACTAGGTGAATACTCAGTGTCGTATTTAGGCCCCACAGGGTCCGCAGTTTTCAGGGGGTGGGAGCAGAGATCAAAGTCGTCACGATTATTGATTCTTCAGCACAGACCCGTCTACACACCCATTGCAATGGGCCGCAAACCCAATGGACCTTTCCATTTTTAGCTTTGCCCCGCCCATCACTAGCTAAGCTTCACCCACACTTCGCCGTGCTGGGATTGATCGATCCCCAAATGCCCTAGCTATCAATTTCCTGAAAACTATACAGAGAAGCTGTTGAATATATTTTAACTAATTTGACTGGGAGCTGTTGCTGCCTATGGCAGCAACAGCGCCCAGTCAAATTAGTTTTAAAATATTCAACAGAATATTTATTAAATAGTAAAAGCAAACAATGTGTACATCAACGCATAGACCGACTTCAAATATGCGTTCGTGACGTACTTATCGACGTCATTCATGACGTCATTCATTATGATGTCATTGTACACATCACGCAGTTCATTATGGCGTCATATGAGTGGTGGGTACTCTGGAAAGGTGAATTGCGGGAATGGGGCGTAGCATCAGAAACGCACTAATGCGAATATAACCAAGTACATTTAAACCTTTTTGTCGAAGCCGGCCAAACACGGCGTCTGTAGTGGTCTTGGACAATGTCAATGTGCAGGCCAAGAAAAAATTATCTTTAAACATTCACCACAGAAATGACGGTAACCGAGCCAGTCATTCCACTGGTAAGTTTTCATAAAATAGTCATCGATTGGCGTGCAAATTGACATTCAATATGCAAATACTTTGATGTTCTGAACAAAATCTGGCCATTAAAGTGTTAAATGATAGCAGAATAAGCGCTATTGAAGGGACAATTAATTTCCAAGAGACAGCACTGGGGGTCAAAGCCGGGATCGTGATTTATTATATCACATTGTGTATTATTGTACATGAGCGCATAAATGACCATTAGCTAGCCTGCTTGACCAAGGACAAGTCATCACCTTGCTCGCTGAACGAGTGACGGATTAGCTTCATCAATAAGGCGATGTCCGCCTCATATCGTGCCAATATCACTCCCTAATAAACATGCGACAATGTTGGCAGAGAGCCATTCCATTTTCGCTTGTATCAATCCCACGCCTCGGTGCACCTTCCAGGGTGATACAACTAGCCATAAACGTGTTCCTGACACGATGCTGAGATATATTAAATTTCCACTTAGACGAATTCATTTCTTTTCTGTTGTCACCCTGAAGCGATGCTAATAGAGGATCGCGCTCTGGCCCCTGGAGTTCAGCTTCTCACTGCTTTACGGCGCAAATAGACATTAAGAAAGAAGCTGATAATATAGAAACAGATCATGTCCATCGTCCAATCATATGCGCGTACTTCTCACTGACAGTCTTGGTTAATATACTGTGTAAATGTATTGCATAGTCAGGTAAGAACATATGCGACTTTCCAAAGACATGATGGTGATGATGATGATGATGATGATGATGATGATAGTGATGATGATGATGATGATGATGATGATGATGATGATGATGGTGGTGGTGGTTGTGGTGGTGGTGGTGGTGGTGATGGTGATGGTGGTGGTGGTGGTGGTGGTGGTGGTGGTGGTGATGGTGTCGGCGGCGGTGGCGGTGGTGGTGACCATCGTGTCTTGTCCAGTGCGAGAGTCCAGAGCGCCTGTAGGTTCTTTTTGTTCTTTAGTGGTTCTAGATTGCGTGCTTTGAGGCGAAACGCTTAGCAATGTGATGTTGAGGCGTCCTTTGCGTGCATAATGCATATTAGCACCTACGAATGCAAATTCTAGTAATTTCAGAGCAGGCATCTTTTCTGCCGTTCTAAGAACGTGTCCGAACATAGACCACCGCTATTGTGGCACCCTCGTAGATAGCGGCTCTGTGTTACACAACTTGTAGAGCGCTGCATTTGATATTAGACTGTGTGGCCAGCTATGATCTGTAAAGGCTCGCAGATGTTTGTGGTGGCATACATCAGGTTTTCTCAAGAGGGCTTTTGGAGCTGCCCATCTGTTGCAATTGTACAGCATTCTGGAAACACATGTAGCATCATATCATTGCATCTTGACTTTCATAGGGATTTTAGAGCCACGAATCCACTACTTCAAAAAGGACTGACGGAGATATTTTCTTTTAAACCACGAATTCCAATATCGGTGGAACTGCGGAAAGCCTCAAGTTGTTTTATATATTTGTGTCGTTCGAAAGTCACTTATACTCATCTTGTGTGCTTAGGCAATCCATTTGCGCATTCTATTATTCCATGTTCTGATTACATATCACCCGTACTCTAAGTGAATTCAAACAACAACAACGGCGATGTTTAGCAAAACAATACACCAACGTGTGTTTTGTTAAGATTTGATCGTCAGCAGCACTCTTATGCCGTGTTCTATCTAGAGAGTTAATCAGGAATAACGCCATGGAATTACAGGTTCAAATGTGTAAAATGGGATACTTATTTATGATTTGTGGACCCTTTACGTTATGCCCGGATGAGGCTTGCCTTAATCCGGCTCTGAACCAACTTTGCTCGAGCGTTAACCCTTTAACCCTCAAATTTGTTCATGAAAATTCAAATTTTCTCATAGAAAGTGTCCATTTGCAGACTAAGAGAAGACGATTTTTCTTAATTTACCACTGGAATGACTGGCTCTGTTATCGAGCCAGTCATTCCAGTGGTAAATTATAAAAAATACTCTTCTCTTGGTCTGCAAATGGACATTTCACAATCCCACGGCACAAGCCGCTTTTGGCTGATATGAGTGTTAAAAGCTTAACTTCGCACCATTAAAACCCAGAAGCTCAGATTCAAGGCAGCTAACGATGGAGGTCGGCGTTTAGATATTTGGCAATTAGTTTTAATTTGACTAGGAGCTATTGCTACCGCGGTTTATTAAATCATAAATTCAACAAAGGCATATTATTGTTCAAAAGGTCACTACCAGCCGTTGCCGCTTTCATGTCGGACACGCGTCAGATAACAAGTGGCGTATTCTGATCATGGCGTCAGATACATGAGTGACCGGTCCACCCCACTCTATTGCCTTGCGCTTTATTGTGATCTGTCAATGTATACTCAATTTGTTGTCGATGCTTTACTCGTCAGATCTATCTGTTGTTTGGCGTGTTGTGCTGTAAAGAAAAAAAAATTGCTGGTTATTATAGAGCCCTTGGTTCTGTATCCCAAGATGACAGTAACATGCCGATTGGGGTCTAAATTATTGCATCTGACACAACCCTGAATAGATTGACTTTTATACACAGCACACTCTTCATTATCTTCACTCGTGCTCAGGCCCAATGTGGTACTAATCTCTCTCTTTCTCTCTCTCTTCTCTTCTCTCTCTCCCTCTCTCTCACTGTCGTTCTCTCCCTCCCTCCCTCCCTCCACCCGTCCCTCCCTCCCACCTCTCTCCCTCCCTCCCTCCCTCCCTACTTACTCGCTCACTCGCTCGCCCGCCCGCCCGCCCGCCCGCCCGCCCGCCCGCCCGCCCGCCCACTCGCTCCGCTCGCTCCCACCCACCCACCCACCCACCCACCCAACCAACCACCCAACCACCCAACCACCCAACCACCCAACCACCCAACCACCCAACCACCCAACCACCCGAACCACCCAACCACCCAACCACCCAACCACCCTCCCTCCCTCCCTCCATCCCACCCCTCACCACTCCCCTCCCCCACACCCTTGCGCCTCCCTCCCTCCCGCCCTCTCTCCCTCCCCCCTCTCTCCTCTCTCTCTCTCTCTCTCCCTCTCTCTCGTCCCTCCCCTCCCTCCCTCCCTCCCTCTCTCTCTCTCTCTCTCTCTCTCTCTCTCTCTCTATCTCTCTCCCTCTCTCTCGTCCCTCCCTCCCTCCCTCCCTCTCTCTCTCTCTCTCTCTCTCTCCCTCTCTCTCTCTCTCTCTCTCTCTTTCTCCCTCTCTCTCTCTCTCTCCCTCCCTCCCTCCCTCCCTCCCTCCTCTCTCTCTCTCTCTCTCTCTCTCTCTCCGTCCCCCCCTCTCTCTCTCTCTCCCTCCCTCCCTCTCTCTCCCTCCCTCCCTCCCTCCCTCCCTCCCTCTCTCTCTCTCTCTCTCCCCCTCTCTCCCTCCCTCCCTCCCTCTCTCTCTCTCTCTCTCCTCTCTCTCTCTCTCTCCTCTCTCTCTCTCTCTCTCTCTCTCTCTCTCTCTCTCTCTCTCTCTCCCTCCTCTCCCTCTCTCCCTCTCTCCCTCCCTCCCTCCCTCCCCCCTCCCTCCCTCCCTCCCTCCCTCTCTCTCTCTCTCTCTCTCTCTCTCTCTCGCTCTCTCTCTCTCTCGGTACTTGCACCAGGACATACCAGCCTAATCCTCTTCAAGCCCATGAGATTTTGCTAGGGCTTACAAATACAAAATTTCATTGTAACATTCGAATCCTGACTTAAAATTATAAATTACCAACACTAAGCGGATGATCCTAGTTCTTGAGCTCAGCTATGTGTTAATATCGCCGACACTGTCAAAGCAGAAACTGATTTCTCCCAAGGACATGTCCGCCTCGACAGTTTTAACATTAATGCATAACAGAAGAGCAGCCACGCAGTAAAATTGGATATCGATTTGACATAATTATTTTCATCTTTGACCCAGCCATGCGTTTAAATCAGCTTAGCCAAGTTGAACGTGAGTGAGCGGGTGTTGGGTTGGTGTGTAATATGATTGATTAACTTAAACTGATGGACTGCTCTTATGCCATTAAGTTTCATACTTGCCCATCGGTTAGATTAACCCTTTAATGACTAAATTTGTTTAAAAATCTAAATATTAACTTATTGAATATCCATTTGGAAGTCAAGAGAAGACAATTTCCGAAGATTTACCACTGGAATGACTTGCTCGGTTATCGAGCCAATCATTTCAGTGGTAAATATTCAAAATATAGTCTTCTCTTGGGCTGCAAATGGACATTCCTCAAGACTGCTGCAGAGACCGGTTTTAGACGGTTTATAAAGGGTTTATTTACTAGCCATGTTAACCCGCAAGAACTATGTACATTACCCGATAGATGGAGCGCATTAACTAAATAGCCGTTAAGTGGACCAGTGCTATATTTAAAGTTTCAACGGTAAACACTGCTTCGCAAAAATAATTAAAATACACGTTTTAGCATGTGAATAAGCAACTTTGTCATAGATATTAATTTTGACCTGTCCAAATTTAATCCCCGCATGGTAAAAACAGTATCTGCTGGACCACCAACAATTGATGTTAATTGGACCACCATACACCTAGGTATTACATGGGCCAATATAGCCTTAAGGCACTAAATACATAGATGACTAATTTATATAGATATTTTTGATGAAACAAAAGAAATGAATTCGGAATTAAACATTCTGAAACCCTTCACATAAATGAGAGTGACGTCTCTCTCTCTCTCTCTCTCTCTCGATATCTTCCCCTATGTCAGTCAAGTATCTGACGTCATATTCAAACGCGTCACAATCAAGATGACCTAGCTCCGTTAGGAAAGTTGAAAAGTACGTCACTAACGTGTATGATTTGTATGCCTTTAATAAATTTACAATTTAATCAACTGTCTGTTTATTACTTAAAAACCAATCTGAATAAGCACCAACAGCACCCAGTCAAAGTAGTTAAAAATATTCAACACCTTACCTATATAGCTATGGAATGTGGATTTGGCGAATTCAGATTTCAAATTTACAAATCTATTCCAACAACAGGGCGGAGATTAGCGAGAGAGCGTCGGGGATAGATAGAACTGAAAAAGAAGACACTTGTTATCGTCACACCATCTCGAGACGTCCTGCTTTACAGGACATCATTGTGTAGGCACATAAATATGTTATTTAACCAATAACTTGTATTAAGAGCGTGCATCTCTTCCAAACGTGTCAAATTCCAAATTATACCTATTTATTAACTCCTCTTGTGTCAACTTAACCTTTTACTGATCATCCTGGGGCATGTCTATTAGCAGGTCCAGAGAATGGTATTTTTGAAAATTAACCACTGGAATGACTGGCTCGGTAATCGAGCCAGTCATTTCAGTGGTAAATTCTCAAAAATACTCTTCTCCTGACCTGCAAATGGATACTGGGTAAGCCAAAGCTTGAATTTTCTTTACCATTACCACTTTATGTGGTCAAGCCGGTAAAAAATTTCAGAGGTAAATTTACAAAAAAAATAGTCTTCTAATATTAAAATTTCTTAAAAGTATTGACCATTAAAATTGTTAATTGATATATGTAGTATTTCTAGCGCTTTGAGGCGCTGTTGAATCAAACGAGGTTAAGCTATGACTAGGCCTAGATTGCATATTAATTATCAATTGGGTGATGAATTCGTTTTACTGCTGGTAGATAAAGACAGGCGTGTTCGCTAATCTGCCCACTTAAAATTCACACGACCTACCGTGCCAGAGATGCCCACTAAGCAGGTGCATGCTAAAATGTCTCAAACTCTGATTCAGATTCAGATTCAGATTATTTTATTTACACCCCCAGGCAACATAATGGCATATGGGGAATATGAATTTACAGAAATTATAAATGTTATGGCGATCAGACATTATATATCAATTCATAATTACATATTTTGGTATTTATCTAGTTATATAACCACTGTTTGTGCTTTCGGTAGTAGCAGTAGTAGTAGTAGTAGTAGTAGTAGTAGTAGTAGTAGTAGTAGTAGTAGTAGTAGTAGTAGTAGTAGTAGTGTAGTAGTAGTAGTAGTAGTAGTAGTAGTAGTAGTAGTGGTGGTGGTAGTAGTAGTAGTAGTAGTAGTAGTAGTAGTAGTAGTAGTAGTAGTAGTAGTAGTAGTAGTAGTAGTAGTAGTAGTAGTAGTAGTAGTAGTAGTAGTAGTAGTAGTAGTAGCAGTAGTAGCAGTAGTAGTAGCAGCAGCTCTGGGGGAAATTCTGGAAAATGGCATCGCATATCCTGGTCGTGATTAATTATATCACATTATACATTAGGTATCCGGGGACGTAGAAATGGCCAATACTTAGTTTGTTTGACTAGATACGGATCTTTGCCATGTGTGCTAGTAAGCTGCTTATTAACTTCAACAATAGGGCTGTGCCCGTACATCACGCCACGCGACTATCCCTAGGCCAGAGACCTTGTCTCGTCGCTGTAACACACTTCGCTTCACCTCGCAGCATGGGACAACTAGTCATTGACTTTCTCTTGATATCTCGGAGGGATATATTAAATTTCCGCTTAGACGAATTCGATTCTTTTCTTTCGTAGCCCTGAAGGGACCCGGATGATAACAGAGGATCGTTTTCTGGCACCGAATGTTCTGCTACCCACTGTAGTATACCAATGAGGTCCGTGTTGAGGTAATGCTCATATGCTGCCTCGGTAGCCTGCGTGTAATAAACATGAAACTGAAACTAAACTGCTGGACAGAGGACACACATAGGTACCAGGTCCGTCGTCGAATCATATATATATTTCCAGATGCCGTTCCACACCTCTCCATTCACACCTGATCCGGGTCTGTTAAGCCTTTAACCCTCATATCAGCCAAAAACGGCGTCAGCAGTGGTCTTGAGAAATGTCCATTTGCAGACCAAGAGAAGACAATTTTTTTAATTTACCACCGGAATGACTGGCTCGAAAACCGAGCCAGTCATTCTAGTGGCAAATTTTCAAGAATAATCAAGGTAATACATTACCAGAATCACAATCTCGAGGTAACTATACAGATAAGCTGCCAAATATGTTGAAAGTAATTTAATTAGGGGATGTTACTGCCTATGGCCGGACCATCATCTAATCAACTTAGTTTCAAAATATTCAACAGAATACTTATTAAATTGCAAATCCATCAAAGACATACAATTCCCATAGTTGGTAAACCTTTCAAGCATCATGACGGAGATATAATGCGTCCTAATTATTGTGACGTCTGCCTACACTTGACGTAATTCATGAATACATTTCCTCAGTCAATCATATGACGTCATAATCAACTATGTAACGTGTATGATGGCGTCATAATAATTACGTCATGAATGATTAGATTTAATCCGTCTTAAGTGCTTAAAAGTCCGACACGTTGTACGAAATGTATGTCTTTACTATTTAATAAACATTCTGTCGAATATTTTAAAACTAATTTGACTGGACGCTGTTGCTGGCATAGGCAGCAACAGCCCCCAGTTAAATTAGTTTCAAAATATGCAACAGCCTACATGTATAGTTTTATGAAAACTACATTACATGTTCTATAAAGTCAGCGAGTTCAGGGACCGATCGATCCCAGCACGAGTGAGGTGTGGGTGGAGCTGAGATAGAGATGGACGGGGAATGGCTAAAACTGAAAAGGCCCATTGATTGACGTCATATACACTTCAGTGCCATATCGGATCACTCGATTATGTTTGCTGGTATGTGACTGATCACAAAAACCTAGTTTCCAAATATCGGTGGTAGCGTAACTAGTGCATATAACTTGCACTACGTTTGTTTATTTATCACATAAGCAAGATTGTTTTTCACGGCATATCAATGAGGGCCTCGTTAACATCAGCCAACTGACGATTTACCCTCGCAAAATAAAGAACATTATTATTATTATTATTATTATTATTATTATTATTATTATTATTATTATTATTATTATTATTATTAAATAAACCATCAAACCATTACATATCATTGTATATGCCATTAGTGTAATACAGTCGCGCGCTAGTTACACATGTTGCGAGCAATATATCACGGTGCCAGCTGTCGTCTGCTAGCGATTACGCAACAGTTCCACTTGTAATAGTTTCAGTTTTCTAGTTTTCTTTGTTTCATTCAGTCCACTGTTGCAATGGCATATGAGGTTGGCTTATAACCTTCATATGAGGCATATAATGGCATATGAGGTTGGCTTAAAACTATATTAGATAGAACGGGTATTATTTGAAACGCAAATAATACCGCAGTGGATGAACATAAACAGAATCATAAAGCAAAATCTTGAGGACCAATTTAGACAAAACTGGATAGGGGAAATGACGGAATCGTGGAAAGGCAAAACGTATAAATCATTTAAACAAAAGCTGGAAATGGAAACATACCTAGAAAAACTCTTAGACAAGAACAGAATCACTGTTGAAACACAATTTAGAACAGGCGACAATTACCTACCTATCGAAAAAAGCCGACGGGGAGGGTTCCCAAGGGAAGAACTAACTTGCAACTTGTGCGACAAGAATGACATAGGGGATGCATTCCACTACATCCTCATATGTGATAATATTTCTACTGAAAAGAAGAATCTGCTTACCAAGATAATATCAAACTCGCCCAAACTATTTCAAATTTGCTTCTTTATTCTCAACGAAAATTCGAAAACTCCTCACGAAATTATGTGCCTTTATTCGAATCATCACAAAACAATTCCAGGAAAGATGAACGATACCACGTACCACATTATATGAGTCCACATCCCGATTCAGGTCATGGACGTTGCCTTACTATCTCAATTGCGACAAACCGGTCTCGCTCCTCGTTTCTCTTTCGTTTCTGTTTCGGTTTTGGAAACGATGAGAGAAGACGCGGGCCGCGCGCACGCACGCAGACAGGCAAGACAGCTACGTGTGAATAGTAACCGGAAATAAAGACAACCAGCAACAACAACGACAACAACAACAACAACAACAACAACAACAACAACAACAACAACAACAACAACACTCCTCCCACAACCATCATCGCCTCCGCCGATGACGAATATGACAACAACGACTATGTCTGTATTATATAGTCTAATATTAATAATAATAATAATAATAATAATAATAATAATAATAATAATAATAATAATAATAATAATAATAATAATAATAATAGTAATATTTATACCTACTTCTCTACCGCCACAATATGTAACAACGTAACAGACCCCACATGCCACCTTGTGACCTGGGCGTATTAAATAAATAAATAAATAAATAAATAAATAATCTATACATTTGGGCGGGAGTAATAAGAGGCAGTACGTGACAATAGTGGCGGCGGTAGCGGCAGCGGTAGTAGTAGTAGTAGTAGTAGTAGTAGTAGTAGTAGTAGTAGCAGTAGTAGTAGTAGTAGTAGTAGTAGTAGTAGTAGTAGTAGTAGTAGTAGTGGTAGTAGTACTAGAAGCCGCAGCAGCGGCAGCGGCAGAGGCAGCGGCAGTAGTAGTAGTAGTAGTAGTAGTAGTAGTAGTAGTAGTAGTAGTAGTAGTAGTAGTGGTAGTAGTAGTAGTAGTAGTAGTAGTAGTAGTAGTAGTAGTAGTAGTAGTAGTAGTAGTAGTGGTAGCAGTAGTAGTAGTAGTAGTAGTAGTAGTAGTAGTAGTAGTAGTAGCAGTAGTAGTAGTAGTAGTAGTAGTAGTAGTAGTAGTAGTAGTAGTAGTAGTAGTAGTAGTAGTAGTAGTAGTAGTAGTGGTAGTAGTACTAGAAGCCGCAGCAGCGGCAGCGGCAGAGGCAGCGGCAGTAGTAGTAGTAGTAGTAGTAGTAGTAGTAGTAGTAGTAGTAGTAGTAGTAGTAGTAGTAGTAGTAGTAGTAGTAGTAGTAGTAGTAGTAGTAGTAGTAGTAGTGAACGCACGCGTTTATTTAGCTCTGCAATTGCTGCCCGAATTTGCTAGTTTCTAGCGCGATTTTGTAGATAAATTTTATACATATATTTCGTATTAGTATTTCCTTTCAAACTTTATATTTAATTTGTAAATTCTTGTCTTGGTTGGAGCGCATTTTGCGTCTCCATTTTCTAAAGGCACTCCTCTTAGCTGGCGGTTTCAGCCATTTAATAGGGCTCCTCTTACTGTGGTCAATGCAATACTCCCCCCCACCCCCGCATCGGTATGCGATTTCTATAGTTCGTTGGCTAGCGCATTATATTTGGCAAGATCGCTTGAGTGAGTGGATTTAATTCCTTTGTCATTTGTAAGCTCAAGACTCGTAATTTGAATACATAAATCTTTATAGTCAGTTGGCTGTTCCCGGTCAAATCGAACAGACTAACAAATATATGTCTGTAATATGTTAGTATGCATTAGGGAACCACTTTAATCGGTTAGGTGTTAGTGAACCACTTAGAAAGTGGTTCAAACTAACAAATATATGACTGTACCCTCTATTCGTATATTTGTTGGTAGACGTCAGGGTTTCAAAAGGGGACACTATTTATTTAGTGTTTAGCTCTTTCCCCGACGTCTTGGTGTTATATGTTTGTATTATATATTGTAGTAGTATGGGTTTCCTCTTTTTATAAAACACCATGGCAACCTATAAGCGTACCCTAAGCCTTAAGATAACAACTAAGGGGTGGCGTGTCACGGCTATCGACGTGCATCAAAGGATGTCGTTGGCGCGAGACCTGCAGCTTTGCAGGGGCTTATCAATGTTTCTAAAATTGTATGGAATGTAACAGTGTCAAATGATGGGGTCAAGGAAAAGCTTCTAGAAGATGTTCTTATTGTAAAAGGCGAAGTTTGTATCTTAGAGGAAATCGAGTCAGATAGGTTGCTAGTGAAGATGAAAGTTCCACTAGAAATTCCAGATGACAGAATCATGAATGAACTCAAGAAGTATGGCAAAGTGCAAAAGATTGATCGGGAAACGTATCCCTTTGACAGAACGCTAGAAAACGGTGTAAGACGCATCTGGTTTGATAAAGTGGATAGCCCGTTACCAAGCAGATTGACGCTTGATGGCAGCTTTGTCCTGCCCCTATGGTATAGAGGGAAAATTAAAGAGTGCCGGATCTGCCTATGTACTGACCATTTGGCAACAGATTGTCCCAATCAAAACAAATGTTTGTTCTGTGGTTCAGTTGACCATTTTAAATGGCGCTGTCCAAAAAATCAAAACAAGCCCTCAGTATCAGGAGATAATCGCCCATTAAAGGATGCAACTGAGTCCAATTCTTCTGGAGCAATCATTACGGAAGCTGTTGTTGTGGTTCATGCCACTGAAAATGACACAAACAAATCATCAAATCCTGTTAAAGTAACTACAGTTGATGAAATTCAAGTATTAGAGGAGGGTATAACCTTCAGTCAAGAAAATAATCAAAATGCAGTGGAGCCAAACGTGGCTGTAAAAGACACGCAGGAAAATGATGAACTTACAGAAGAATCAGTTTACAATTCCTAAGAAGATGAATTAAAATTAGAACAGGATAAGTTTACGACTCAGAAGACGGAAAGTTCAGTCGATTTTCCGCTAAGCCCACTTGATTTAAGTCAGCTTGAAGATATGGTAAATGACGCTCCTGCCAAATGTAACTTAAGTAGCAATAAGCGTCATAAAGCAGACACTAGCTCAGAATCTGAGATTGAAGTAAATGATATGGATGATGATACAATGTCAGTTGCAGAATCAGATGTGTCCATTCAAACACAGAGTTCACAGATGAAAGATGAAATGGTAATGTACCGATCCGAATGGGGTGAAGTGTTACTGCCATATGTAACGGCGAGAGGCGTGAAATATCGTCTACTGCGCCATGATTCTGATATTTCCAAATATGAATATTTGTCTGTGGTAGATCTAGGAAACATTGAATTCGCAGGAAAATTAGGTAAATAGTCTAAGAAACGAGCTAAAAAACCAAATCAAGTTAATCTAATGATGGCGGTTGTAAAAATCATTTTACAAATTATGATTATCTGCACCATTAATTGCAGAAGATTAAATACCGAATTCAAGCAGCGCCACTTGCTTGAAGAATTAGCAAATGAGAGAGTTGATATTGCTTTTCCACAAGAGACCAAAATTCAAAAAATTGAAGTGTATGAATCTCTCAGAGACATTTCAAAACGGCAGGTTTTTTATTCTTTATCACAAGATAATAGCGCTGGAGTGGCCATTCTTATCCTGCCCCGCTGTCTCAACTATGTTGATGTTATATCGTCGTCATCAGATACAAATGGACGATGGATTTGTGTATCAATTGATGTACTAAGCACAAGCTTAAATTCGATGTGCCTTTATGCGCCAACCACTCATCAATTGCGCCGTGAATTTCTAAATGATGTTTCCACAAAAATTCAAGACAAAACGCCTGAAAACCTAATTATGGGCGGTGATTTTAATTGCATATTAGATGAAGTTAAAGACAGAAAAGCTAGGTCTAAATTTAATGACACATCTCATAATATTTTGAAACGCATCTGTGAATATAAAAGCTTGTTAGACACTTATCGGATTGAAAATCCAGAGGGCAGGGACTTTACTTGGTTTTCAACCAATGGAAAGAAAGCATCCAGATTGGACAGAATCTATGTAGAACGATCATTGAAAGGTTACATGTGTAAAACTAACATAAAACCAGTAACTTTCTCTGATCACAATATGTTTTCGATCACATTAGACAATGCTGACTGGATCAATCGAGGAGATGGATTTTGGAAACTCAATGTAGCGTTGTTACGAGATAGTTGCTATCGCAAATGTGTAGAAAGTTGTTGGAGGCATTGGGATGAAAAGAGAAGTTTGTATGAATGTATAACGGACTGGTGGGAGGATGTTAAATCCGACCTGAAACATATTTCAAGGCAGTATTCCATCAGGAAAGCATGAGAAATGCGAAACCGTAAAAAGGCGCTTCAGCGGTCGGTGTGTAAAATTAATAAGAAAATTAATGATGGAGAATATAATTATTACGAACTATTAGATAAATTAAAAGGTAGACTAAGTGAAATAGAGCAATATCAGTTTGATGGGGCCAAAATAAGGGCAGGAGCACAAATGCACACCGAGGGTGAAAAGCCTACTCGTTACTTTTGTAACCTGAAAAAAGCAAGAGGTATAGAGAAATTAATGCGCTCACTGAAGACTAATGATGGTGTATCAGTGACCTCAAACGCAGAGATGATGGAAACAGTATCCAAATTTTACAAATCATTGTTTAAATCTGAGGGAAGTGATGAAACTGCAACTAGAGATATTTTAGTTAATATAACGCAAAGACTTCCAGATGCGTGTCGCGAAAGTTGTGACCAATCACTAGCAATTGATGATTTGACAAAATCCCTCAAAGGTATGAAATTAGAAAAGTCTCCTGGCTGCGACGGACTTCCAGTCGAATTTTATCAAACATTCTGGCACATATTTGGTCCAGTATTAGAAGAAATAGCAGCTAGAATTTTTAAGCAAGGGCATCTCTCTCCATCGATGGCCCAAGCATATGTTCGCCTTATATACAAGAGTGTTGACAGAAATAAAATACAGAATTACAGACCAATCTCTCTACTCTGTGTAGACTAAAAGATTATTACTCGGGCACTAACATTAAAACTTGGCGCAGTCCTAGGCGAAGTAATTGATGATGATCAAAGGTGATCTGTACCAGGAAGAACGTTATTAAACAACACATTGCTTATACGAGACCGTATTCAATTAGTTGAGCAGGATTGCATCCCAGCAGCAATAAGAGCACTTGATAACTAGAAGGCGTTTGCCAGACTTGAATGGGATTTCTTGTTTAAGTCTTTAGACCATATTGGCTTTGGTTCCAGATTTATTAAATGGGTCAATATTTTATATACTGATATAACAAGTTGCTATTTAGTAAATAATCATCTATATCATCTATCTGAACCTGTAGTGTTGGAACGAGGTGTCAGACAGGGTTGCTCATTGTCTCCGCTTCTATTCGTCATAGCTATGGAATCGTTGGGTGCCACATTGAGGCAACGTACTGATTTTCAAGGAATATGCATACGTGGCATAGAAAGGCCACTAAAGGTGTCTCAATATGCAGACGATACGACTGTGTTTGCAGGTAAAAATTCCGATTTTAGAATTTTAAATGGAGTATTATCAGATTTTCAAACGGTACCAGGGCTTAAAGTCAATAGAGACAAATCTAAGGGATTATTTTTGGGCGCATGGAAGGACAGAACTGACAATGTTATGGATATTAACTGGTCAGATGATGTCATAAAGATTTTGGGCATTTACTTTAGTAGAGAACAGGATGTAATAATAAACTGGGAAGAAAGGCTATCTAAGCTAAAGTGTGCATCAATGAGGCATATTGATGCCCAACGCTTATTTCTTAGAATAAAGAATGCAATACTTGGTGAAAGGTTCAAATTGCCGAAAGCACGTGGCAACAGAGATATGTTGCAACCAACATTAGTATTTAAGTCAAAGCATATAAAATATAGCATGGCATCTAGAGCCTGATATGGAATGCTAATGCAAAGTCGGAGACAGACTCCCGTTGCAGTTAGGCATTGGAACAGTTTAGGATGCACGCCAAAGAACTGGAAAAATGCGTGGAAAACAATACATCTACCTTGTCTACCAGCAAACGCACGGGACCTGGCATGGCGATTACGCCATCGAAGGATATGGGTCGGCCATCTGACTTATATGTGCAAAATAACAAGTACAGACCGGTGTTTATTATGTAATACCGAGGAGGAAACAATAGACCATCTGTTTACACAGTGTTGTATAGCCACAGGCTTTTGGGTATATATCAACATGCTCCTTGCTAAATTTGGAATCAAATATGTGAAATTAATGGCTGAAACAATTATGTTCAAAGATTGCTCAACTATCGAACGAATCATTAATAGCAAGGAGAAATAATTGTTAGTAACCCTGTTATCTGTAGGAGTGTGGGCCATTTGGAAGCATCGGCGTTCAGAGGCCAGAGATAAAACAGGAAACAACCACCAAAGAGCCATACAAGCTATATTTCGACCATTGTTGATAAACTGCATTCATTGTGAATTTTACAGGCTAGTGGAGCATGGAAAAGAAAGTAGATTTAAAGATATATGGTGCAAAACTGGCCTAGTATCAATTGAACATCGATATCTAAAAATAGCAGAAGCAAAACTTGTATCAGCTAGCACACTCGCTGCTTGTTGTATATTGATATATGTTATTTTATTTTATTTAATTGAGTTAATTTTAAATTTTTAATGTCTTAGGAGATGATAATTTTGACGAATAACATAACCTTGGGAATCGGTATATTTAAATATCAATTGAGCATCGCGTCAATATTATGGAGGTGGTCCGACTTTCGAGTTCATTAGGTTAACAGAGTATGACATCTTACATATATACAATTAACATCCTGTTGTAAATCTTTACTGTAGGTGTATTTGTTCCAGGGTAATTTACAAAAACTTACAATGAAGTAAATTTAAAATGTGAACCTAGAGCGCCATCTATGTAGTCATAGTTTGTATACTTTTGCTTTGTGCATTTTACGACATAAAGGCTACTACGCCTGCTCGGTATTTAAGAATCGGCCAACTGGCGTCAATGAGTGACCTTTTGTTACTTATTGACGATTCACCTCGCCACTGGTTGGCGAGCTGCACTCACCATTTGGGCCAATACTATACGGTGTGCTACCTTAAACTACATATGATCTACTTAGCCTGCCGGTCATGAATCGGCTCAATGGCGTCAATGAGTAGCAGTAACTTACTGCTAATTATTGATGAGTCGCGTTACCACTTATTGGGTAACTATGCTCGCCATTTGGGCCTACTACTACACGGTGTGCAAATAGTAATGGCTTTGTTGAATTATATTATGTTATCAGCTCTTTATTAAGGTTTTTTCTATGTTGTTATGCCATGGGTGTGGTATATGGTAATAGAGTAGTTTAGCTTGCACTGTTTTGATATGTTAAGTTTGTATTGTTATTCATATACTATTAATAAAGCCTGCTATTTCACCAGATATTGGGGGGGGGGGGGTGCGGGGTTTGCACGCCTTTATTAAAGGAGTTCGTCCGTGAGGTGTGTCCGACTGCGTCAGCGTTGGATTTTCAAACAAAAAAGTAAAAAAAAAAAGTAGTAGTGGTGGTAGTAGTAGTAGTAGTAGTAGTAGTAGTAGTAGAAGTAGTAGTAGTAGTAGTAGTAGTAGTAGTTGTAGCAGCAGCAGCAGCAGCAGCAGCAGAAGCAGAAGCAGCAGCAGCAGCAGCAGCAGCAGCAGCAGCAGCAGCAGCAGCAGTAATAGTAGTAGGAGAAGTAGCAGTTGGAGCAGCAGTAGTAGATGCCGATTTCTTGGATAGTAGCACAAATTTAGAGATTAGTAAGTAACGTTGTTGTGCTAATATTGTAGATTAATAGTCTGATAAACTTTAATAGAAAGCTATGCGATGCCAAAAGAGCAAGCAAAAATAATTTACGACCTGCGTTAATAATAGGCCATATGTTGTGTCTGATATTTTATTTTGTGTTTTATTGGCCAGAGCTTGATTAGTATATAAAATAGGGCTCATAAATAAATTGCATCCTAGTGCCGCCCCACCCCATTTATCTCCTGCAGTGGAGTAGTTGCGAGAATAGTGGTTGGAACAGGAGTGGTTCCTTGGAGCCGCCCCCATTCCTCACGGTTGCTATAGGAGCCAAGTTATTTATGATTCTGAGTGGCCTCTGAGAGCCACCATGGGGTAGGGTGCCCGGCACCAGGTGGAGAGTTATTTATGAACCATGTTTTATATACTACTGCTTGTAGTAGTGAAGCACTACATCGATAACCAAAACATAATGTACAATAGCAAGAGAATGGTCATAATCGGTGTGTACATTCGAAATAATAGCCTACGTGACAAATCGAATCTCACACTCGCTGCCATTTTGTATCAAATTTATGACCCTGTTTTAGTAAAATCTTGTTCCAAATGAGATCGTACTAAACACGCTTGATAAATCTGATACGGAATGGCAATACAAGTGGGATACTCTAAACCATAGACGTAATATATATTGGCTAGACCACTCATGTGCATTCGCTCACTATGAGGGTGGTTGTCGCGACCGCCGATGACTTGCGTTCAATAAATCTCCAGTGCGCCTGACTGGGTATTTTAAGATTTTGACATGTCGATACAAGCTGTTAGTAACAGCAGTTCACCTGATGTTTCGTTTCACATGCTTCATTTCATTTTGGCAACTTATCAACCAGTGTCAGCCACTATCAGTATATCATGACGTTTCTCAGTGCTCTTCTCATTCTTTTGCCTACTTGCCCGGCCCAACTCCCACGGCCTATAAAACCGTGACACCGGCGAGAAAATACTGAACTCTGAAATGCTTAAGGGCAATGAGTGGTCTAGCCAATATATACTACGTCTATGCTCTAAACATACTTGAAATACCATCTTCAAGAGTGGTACAGGGTTTAATTCGCAAAATCTGAGTGAATGAATGAATGAAATTCATTTGTACGGAACGAAATTACATGTTTTGACCATAAAGATATCTACAATGTTACACAGAAAATTAGTATAATATAACAGTTTAACGAAAATTTATAAACAGGAACAAAAACATAATTCAAACAAGCAAATATATAATATGCAGTGTCAACTCTCCTCGAGAAACAACACAACTCTTGGAACAAACGGATGGCGTTTCTCCAAGACAGGTAGCCAGAGTGTATTCACACAGAGCCTGTAACGCTTGACAATCTAATTACTTGGCAAGGGTTTACGTACCAGACAGACGCGAAGTCATTGAGTACGCGATGACCTGCCGCTGCATGTCCGCTCGAAAAGATGTCGTATCGAATTACATTCGGACTCCAAAGGGAATTTTGACCTTCCCCAGGAAAAGCAGGCTAAACTAACTTGTACAAAATCAATAGAGTATCTAACGAACGTGCTTTATTGTCCTGTCTTGGTGCTGGTCAAACATTGATTGTAAGTTTTGATGGAAAGTATTAAAACGGTCACTGCTATCTAAATAAAGAGCAGTTTCTTCATTAACTGTTTCTCTACAGCAAGCCACTAAACAATACTTTCAATGAGCAAAAACTCTTGATTTGCTGAATATTTTGAAAACAATTTGAATAAAAGTTGTTGGTGGCTAAGCCACCAACAACTTTTAGTCAAATTGTTTTCAAAATATTTAGCAGGTTCAGAGATTGGAATATGTCGTCTGCAAAAAATCAGCAGTCGGACGGTTAACATGGTGATTGAGATCTTAGAGCAGGCTTGGCGTGGTAAGAACATTTGTATCTAGTGGATTCGGTTTTGTCATGTCTCATATGAATCGCTAACATCCTGCCCTCATCTTGTTAATCAATTGATGTTCGGGCGTGCCAATTTAGAATAGTCTTCGTTACTGATTCAATACAGATACAGGAAGGTATTATTGAGCGCGCGCAATCAGTTACTACAGTAACTCAATTCAAGTGGCATTATGTGTGGGATATGACTTTGGGACCGAAGGACTGACGACTCCTTAAAGAGCCACAGTGTTTCGGCTCAAAATGGCTTGCGGTGTCTCGAATATTTTAGTCTGTTATTACCGGAAATGAGCAGTGTACATTTGAAACATTTCACTGATACATCCTCTAAGTGGGCTACACTATTCCTTTCTGTAAAAATCTATTTCTAAATTAAAGAAGATACTACACTGATATATAGGCAAATCTGTCAATAGCCGACAACTGCTTGTGGGTTGTTCAATGGTCCTTTCCAATCTATCCATCCATCATATGACGTCATAATCAAATTCGTGACGTGTAAGATGAGGTCATAATCAATGATGTCATGAATGACGTAGCTAAGTTAGTCAAGAACGCTTAATTGATGACGGATTAAGCGTTGTTGTAAGAATTGTATGTCTGTACTATTTAATAAGCATGCTATATTTTGAAACTAATTTGACTTGGCGACGTTGCTGGCCATAGGCAGCAGCAGAACTCAAAATATTCAACAGCTTACCTGTATAGTTTTCTGGAAATTACTAGTCAGGCAGTTCAAGGATCGATCGATCCCATCACAGCGAAGTGTGGGCGGAGCTTAGCTAGAGATGGGCGGGGCGTAGCTAAAATTGGATTCCTCCATTTGAAGCCTAAATTCACAGAATCCAAATTTCAAGGAAACTAAGATGTGGTAAGATGTTGGATGGTTTGACAATAATTTGAATGGGAGCTATTGCTACTGCCTCTGGGAGCAACAGCTCGCAGTCAAATCAGTTTCAAAATATTCAACAGGATATATATATTCAGATGGATCCATTTCTAGCCATTCCACGCCCATTGCTAGCTAAGCTCCACCCACTTTGTACGTGTGTGTTGCGCTCATTGTGCATATCTGTATGCTTAACCGGGAGAATTGTACATCTAAGGGTTTAACCCCTCTTGTGTCAACTTAAGCATTTAATGGTCAAACTGACCAAAGATCAACTTTGCAGTAGGCTTCAGACATGGCTATTTGAAAGGCCTAGAGAAGAGTATCTTTTTTAAATATTTACCACTAGAATGACTGGCTCGGTAACCGAGCCAATCATTCTCGTGGTAAATTTTCATAAATACTCTTCTCTTGGCCTGCAGAGAGACACTAATAAGTAAAAACTATTACCACTTTAATGGTTAAGCCTGCGAAAAATATATTCCGTGGTAAATTTACAAAAATAATCTAAAATTAAAATATCTTAAAAAATATTGACCATCAAAAAGTTTAATTGATATATCAAGCATTATTTTGAGCGCTTTGAGGCGCTGTTGACGCAAGAGGGGTTAAATTATGTATTTATAATTGTTCGACTGTTTGTGATAAGCAGCAATACTGAAGGTGGATATTTCTGAACATGTTCCGAGTATTTATATTAGATTGAAAAAGGGCATGACCATTGGTCAAACACAATAAAGAAGGCGGTCAGATGCGATGCTTAATCATATTTATTCCTAACGCATTATATGTCCAATGGTAATTCGAGCCCTGTGCGCAGCCGCGCTTACCGTGTCACTGTTCCGCAAAGAACAATTCTGTCATAATTGTGTCCGATTCATATTATAGAAGGCTGACTGCACTACTAGAAGTCATTTACACATGGCGTGGGAGGTGCCCCGTAATTGTGAAGATTGACGGCTGATATTGTGTCAATGGCTTCGCATTACAAAGATGGTATTAACGCGTTCCACGAGATCTGAATCAGTGATTCTGACGGTGATCATGGCTACTGTAGCTGATATAACAGCAGTGTTTCTATCTAAACCAACGAACTTCACAGCAACGAACTTCACAACTGCGTACATTGACTACATCTGAGCTAATTCCTTCACATATTTTATATTGCATGCCATTCAGCTATTATCTATTCTTCTGCCAATAGGATGCTATGCATAGCGGAGGCAAGGTATTATTTAACCCTTTTATGGCGAGCCCTGCCAAACCGTCCGCTTCAGTGGTCTTGAGGAATGTCAATTTGCAGGGCAAGTGAAGACAATTTTTCAGAATTTTACCACTGGAATGACTAGCTCGGTAACCGAGCCAGTCATTCCATTGGTAAATTTTCAAAATAGTCTTCACTTGGAGGGTAAATGGACGTTTAATAAGAAATTATTTAAATGTTTTTACAAAATTTATTCAGAAAAGGGTTAATATGCTCAGTTTTCACTCGTGTGTGTAAATGTGCGGGTTCGTGTCTCCATACATCTGTAAGAAGAGACTCTGAGAATAAGGCGTGCTATCCTCTTATGAGTATATAAATGTTAGGAAATAGGGTACCTTCACTCGACATATTCCATTGTAAGTTGTTCGTTCCCACCTGGTTTGGCGAATTTAGCAAAGTGCATGGACACAGAGAAGTTGCTGGAGAACTTTTGAAAAGAAACATATTAACTAGTGAATATTATTACTTAGGCCGAACAGGAATATTAGTTTTGAGACAAATTGAAAATGTTATTTTATGTTCATGTTCAGCTTTAATATCTATCAATGCTATCCATATAACCTATGACATTTTATAATATTAAATAGCACCTTATAAAATCATGATAACAGAAAATCCTAACCTAAGAATAAGTAGATGAGTCAAGCCCTCCAATTGCGTGTGCCTATACGGTCCTGATTGTCAATTTAGAAACTGATTTCTTCCAAGGACATGTCTGCAGCGACAATTTTCAAATTACCGCGCACCGAACGAGCGATCATGCAGTATAATCGCATATTGATTTGTCATATAAAATAATTACGTTCATCTTTGCAACACTCAAGCTTTTAAGAGAGTTTAATCGATTTTAATGCAAGTGAACCGAGATAGGTAATTACATATGACGGTTGCCTGGATTTAGCGTAAAATCTGTCCATATATCAATAAGCTATATTTTCCTATCAGCTGGAGATTGTATCCATTTTTAATCAATTTGAAACGCACTGAGGCGCGTAGGAATACAACTAATATATTGCCTATCATCACTTGAGAGTTCGCGATTGCGCACAATCTTCCTCTAGACGGCTCATATCGTGCTGTCTATCAAAAGCTCCTGATCCGATTTGACTCAAATCTTAGCATAACAATGAGTGTTTTGTCTACCAAGGAATCATCAACCCAAAGTCTGGATTATGCCACATTTGGGACGTCACTCAACTTGTTGCCATAAGCAACATCATTCGTTTATTGCACGTATCAAGTTTCACGGCGGTCTTTCTACGTGGACAGGAGTGAATGCGCGAATTTGAACCAACGTTGCCGTGCGATTAGTTGTGAAGCGTTCTATGTAACCGCTTCTACTTTACAAAAGCGCAATATTTACTCAGTTGCCAACAGTTAAATGGCATTGCAAATAATCGCATAGTGATATAAGCAAGACTTTAATTCCGCCTCACATGGCCCGTTTTACCTTTGATACACATTAGTACCTTTAGGATGCGACACGGTATCAGTGGATGTTTCTATCTCTGAGGAGATCTGTGATATATAAAGCAAAGTTTCCATGCGAAATTGCTATATCCTCAATAATCTTGTCGCATTGTCGTGTGCATGGATGGGAAAAAAAAAATCTCAAGCACTCCTATTCATATCAGATCTTATCTTAACCGCTCGTGTGTCAACAGCGCCTCACAGCGCTCAAAATACTACTTGATATATCAATTAAACATTTTGATGGTCATTATTTTTCAAGATATTTTAATTCTAGAATAATATTTTTTTGTAAATTTACCACTGAAAAAAGTTTTTTCTTGGCCAGTGTCTATCTGCAGGCCGAGAGAAGAGTATTTTTGACAATTTACCACTAGAATGATTGGCTCAGTTACCGCACCAGTTATTCTACTGGTGGATATTCAAAACTACTCTTCTCTAGGCCTGTCAAATAGCCATGTCTGAAGAACACTGCAAAGTTGTTTTTTGGTCAGTTTGACCATTACAGGGTTAGGCTGACACAGCAGGTGTTAATATATCTTGTCTTAGCACAGCAAATCATACAGCGTGAGAGAATACCGCATACCACAGACAATCGCGGGTCATGGCAGTGTTCGCACACGCCTATTCTTGTTGTAAACAACATGGTTTCGGCGTTCGAGTAAAATACATCTGGACAGATCTTAAGAAATAGAAGAAAATCGGAGTATGTGATGTAATGTTTTCCGCAAGTTGTTGCAATAAGTTTTCTTGTGAACATGCATGTTTGTTAAGGCGGGTTTACTTTACACGATATTATAGGCGATTGACATTTTGAGATTAATCAAATTAATTAAACACGATATTGCAGCAGACGACAAGTGTGCTTGTACATCAATTCTCTGCCCCGTGCTTAAAATCGGTTTGATATACTATAGGTCTACTGCGTGCATCTCCTAGAAAATATTTTCCAATTCAGTTCGTTTCTAAATTCAATGTAGTCCGCTACGAAATCGAAATATGATTTGATTAATATAACAATGGCGATCACTACGTTCGTAACATCTCATAGTGAGACCGAAATTAATAATTGTTAAAATGTTTGTTTATCTGCGTTCCTTCATATTCATTTTATTAGTTGCCATTTCTGGATAAATTTAATTAATAAGTGCTAAAGGACCGCTTTGGAATGATCGTAGACAAAGCCGCAATGTACGATTTTAAAATTACATTGCACGAAAACGCAAAATAAAGTGTGTTCCAATTTCACGATTTCTCGCATGATAGTTAAAATCGTGAGTTTCAAGAGTTTTACGTTATCCGACTCGTCATACGCGACATCTCGCGCACGACCAATCGCCTATAATATCGCGCATTGTAAACCCGCCTTTACGCACAATTTTGTCTTGTAATAGTGAAGCTGCTCACGGACAAAGGTCATCCCTCGTGAGGCTGGCATAAGTCTTTGCCATAGAGATAAAGTAAAAAATATCCGACACAAGAAAAGCTAGTAAGAGATAAGAACCGTGGACAAGAAAGGAGGAGTCATCCATTCAGCTCAATAAATTATTAATTGTAACTAAGGATTCAGCATGAAATGTTTTATCATGCAGGGGAGATGCGCAGATCTGCATCATATAAAACAGTAATAAATATAATAAAACATGTGGTAGCAGACCAGCTTAGGAAACACAAATAATGATACCTATATACAAGAGGTCTCTTAATACAGAGAACTTGATATATGATTTGAATTCCCACACACTCCAAGGTAAACTACTGAATATTTCGAAACCAATTTGAATGGGAGCTGTTGCTGTCTATGGCAGCAAGAGCTCCCAGGCAAATTAGTTTCAAAATATTCAACAACATGTTTATTACATTTTAGATTCACAAAATAGATACAATTCGTAAACTTTCATGACGGACTTATCGCGCTTCATGATGAAACTACGTCATTTTGATTGTGAGTTCAGCTAACAAGTGACGTATTTGATTATGATGTCATATACTCGAGTGACAGATAGAATCACTCAATTACTAGTCAGATTCCAACCCTGATTGTACGGTCATGGAACTTCCAAAGCCCAAGTGATGACCCGAAACCTTGTTCATACTGAAACCAATATATATATAATAGAAATTGAAAGAGCTGTGGTCTCTTGATGGTATCAAATGCACGGGTCATGTCAATTCTCAACTTGTAGAAGTCCCAATTCTTTGATAGTACTACTATGGCATCATTTGTTGTTGTCTAGATTATGTCAGCGCAGCTATGTAATTTCTTTAAACCATTCTGCCAGTCTCCAGTAAATTTGTGAATCGTATCCCTGATACGAGATAATATGACACTTGATAGAATTCTGCAGGTATTGTTCAAAACACTATAACTAAATAACATTAATACGTTGGGCCAACGTTGGCAATTGGTTGGCACGGTTGCAGTTGACTATTGGGTATTGAGCCAACGTTGGCTATTGGTTGGTACCGTTGCCGTTGGCACTAAAGTTGTGGGCCAACTTTGGCATAACAGTGGCAAAATTACAGTTGGGTAACAGTAGTTTGGCGAACGTTGGCCCAACCACTTATAGCCAATGTATATTACAACTGTTATATACATCCGTTGGGCCAATAACCCCATTTGGCCACTGAGAAGTGGAGGAAGATCAGAATCTTCGGTTCCCTCCGCCACTTTCCTCAAGTGATAATGTGTGATTTCATGTGGGTACAGATCCAACACTTTCTTTGTTATGTAATAATTATCACGTTGCCAATTTTAAACTAATTTGATAGCAAGCTGTTGCTACCTTGGGAAGTCATATTGGTTTCAAAATATTCAACATTTTACCCGTATGGTTGCTTTTACACAGCACTGCCAAGCTAATGATTGCACCACAGAGCACCATAGTCTATGATCCTGAGGTCTGGATAATGGACATGGGCCCATGTAATCAGTCAATTTCACTTCTGATGTTTCAAGTCTATGTACCAATACTCCGGTATATATATATATATAATTAATAATGTATTGAGGCTAAATTACCCTCCAGGGAACTCTATCTTGTTGGTTTATGTCTCGACACACAGACCTATTTTCAGATTTAGGTTTTGTACTCCAAGATGATACCCTGATGGCAGCAGTGGTTGTCTCTTGCTAATCTGTACTGCTAATATCCGCATTAATTCCAACAATTTATCACTCTCTTGTTGATAATTATGCCACGTTAAATATCTAGATTGCGTGCTATGCCATTGGCTAGTGAATTGACCTTTAATGGCTAAATTTGGTCAAGGAAATAACAAAATTGTTAATTGAATGCCCATTTGCAGAGCCAGAGAAAAACATTTAAACTATCGTGAAAATTTAAGCATTCCTAAAATCTGATTAGCGTCACAAATATTACATGAACATTTGTGTCAATATTGCCGTAGTCTGAATAGAATGTGCTATATTATGGTGTTTGATTCCAGCATAATGGCTTGATAGAGGCATGATTGAATAAGGAATCCGTATGTTCCTCTTTCACCATTGTTTGGGAGTGATGAGCGACATAAAAAAGGTTTGTCTAAGTGGAATAATATTTCGGTCAATCGTGTATGAACATCATCTTAGACATGTGTCACCGTGGATGGGGCGCCAATATGTATGTTCATACCAGATAATCTAATTCAATTCAATGTATATAAGTCCAGTGACATTTTGAGAATAGTGAATTTGCAAACGCTACAAGTTGTACCGTTTAACCCTTAGCATAATGAACACCATCTTAGCTATGATTCATCATTAACGTTATTGCCGTTTATATGACCATTATTATCGTATTCATCGGCACTATCATTGTTACTAATTAACCGTTTGCAGTGGTAGTGGTGCCCATTTTGCAAGTTCCGGAGAACACAATCCTCGACACCCGCACAACTGGAATGACTTGCTCGATAACCAAGCTTGTCATTTCAGTGGTAAATTCTCAAAATAGTATTTCCTGATCAGCAAACGGATATTGAATAAGCAAATATTTTGCTTCCTTGACCAAATTTAGCCATTAACAGGTTAAAGACTTTATATGAGTTAACATTACGGACGAATGGAATGTCTATCTCGTGGGTCATTGCTTTGTGAAGACATTGACAGATTGGGAAATAGGGGAATCCAGTTCTAGCCATGACTCGCCCATTTATAGCTACGCTCCGCCCACTTTGTACACGATTTGAAATCGATTTGAAACTTTGAAACCTGAATTCCCATACAGGTAAGGTATGCATATTTTGAAACTAATTTGACTGTAGTGGCGTGTTGGTTGCTGAATATTAATTTGTAAATTCATCAAAGACATACAATTTATACACTTCATGACGAACTTTTCGATTTTCTTGACTGAGCTATGAGTTATTACGTTTGTGAAATCAGCCGACTAGTGGCCGAATTGATTATAAAGTCAAATACAGGAGAGACACCCTCCATTGTTGGTTTTATTCAATAGAAAACTGTACAGGTAAGCTGTTGAATATTTTTAAACTAATTAGCCTGGGTACTTTTGCATGCCTGCAACAACAGCGCCCAGTCAAATTAGTTTCATAATACTCAACAGCATGTTTATTAAATAGTAAATACATACAATTCGTATAACAACGTTAAGTCCGTCACCAATTATGCGTCCGTGACGAACTTATCTATGTCATTCATGCCGTCATTGATTGTGATGTAATTCTACATGTCAAGCAGTTAATTATGACGTTATATGATGGACGGATAAACTGGAAAGGTCACTTAATAGTATGGGCTGATTGTATTAGTTAGTAGGCTGATTGGTAATTGAAATATGGTCAATATTTAGAGATGGGTTTTTCGTGCAAGTAAACAGTAATTATGCATGTATCTCAATATTGAAACCTATAAATGAATTTTATGTAGGGTTGCCAGACCAAATTAATTTCCGAAGTATTTCAAAGCTGATGTAGCCTAGAGCAGCCAACCGCAAAGTCATTGGGTGCTGTATGCCCCTTGGCAACCTCGCCGCGCGTGTGTGTGTGTGTGCGCGTGGGCGCGTGCGCGCGTGCCTGCGTGTGAGCGTGCGTTATGTTCGTGCGTGCGTATATGCCTGCGTGTGTGAGAGCGTGCGTGTGAGGCCGTGCGTGCGTAGGTGAGTGCGTTATTAGCGGGTGTGTGCACGAATGTACGTATGTGCTCACGTGCCTTGGCGTGTGTATGTATGTACGTATGTGTGTGTATGTTTTCTGAGAAATTCCATGTGCAATTGTATTGAGATACAACATGAAATTGTGATACCACGGAAGAAAAGCGCGCTAAGCTAACAGAAGTGAAGAGTTTCTTGAACAGAATCAATAGAATATTAGCCGGCGTTATAGGTTCGACGAGTGCGAGGTATTCTTCTGTCTTTGCATTGGACAAATATTGATAGAACGTCTATAGAAATTGATAAAGCCGCAATCGCTGCTTAGAATAGAGTATCTCTTCACAATTCACCTTTCCTCTGTATCCATCCATCCGTCATATGCCGTCATAATCATCGACAGGAATGACATCACAATCAATGACGTCATTATGACGTCATGGATAACGTGGGCAAGTACGCAGTGAACGCATATTTGAAGACGGACTATGCGTTGTTGTACGAATTGTAAGTCTTTACTATTTAATAGATATCCTGTTGAATATTTTGAACCTAATTTGACTGGACGCTGTTGCTGCCATAGGCAGCAACAACACCCAGTCAAATTAGTTACAAAATATTCAACAACTTAACTGTATAGTTTTCAGGAAATTGATAGTCAGGGAATTCGCGGATCGATCAATCCCATCACGGCGAAGTGTGGGTGGAGCTTAGCTAGTGATGGGCGGGGCAAAGCTAACACTGGATAGGTCCATTAGTGTTCCACAGGGGCGGTGCATAAATGTGTTCTTGCGACATTGTTGGTGCTTTAATCACGATATCAATGGCGTTAAGCGTTTGTTACTCAGAATGCCTAGAATAGCTTCGCGGGATATCCCATCTGGAGAACAGCAGGATAGTTCACCTGGATGGAAGACCCATAGATATTTTAAATTCTAAGAACTGTAAATTGTGCTATTTAAAACTGTTCAATAATAACACTGGCAGACATTTCCTGTTGACCCGGTGTCCGCTAACTCTTATCCTCGTAACGAAATCTGCTATTTTGACATTGGTAATCACGACAACCAGCACCCCAGGTGCGGAAAAACGATATTATCATTCCATCCACAATCTCAGATTTGGAAGAGCAATATTTTCATCACACCCGGGACCCAAGTCTGCGACCGATGTAACCACAACACGATCGCCTCCTTAGACATCAATGTCTTCCAGGCAAATTAATTCCAAAGAGATTGTTATTTTGGATATGCACCACTGAACGGGATAAACAGGTTCAGACATAACTACCTAAACCTAACCCTTAACTGATTGCAGATTGGTCACGGCGTCTCTTTCAGGGTATCTCGTACGTACGGAGACACGCACGTGTACGCAAGCTCACACATAACCAAGCTTCACCGCCTGCGCATTACAGACAATATCGCCATCAGCGCATTATTGAGGATCTTGTAACTTTAGAAGGCCTTCAACATAATAATAGAGCAGAGAGGATATGAGCGGAAAATCCGGTTATTTAATGGCGTTCTGCCACTCGTGGTTTTTCCAAGAAAATTGTATCATCTATGCAGTGTAGTTTTCGATTATGATATCATTTAGCGCCATTCACGATGGAGGCGGTAATAGTCTTACAATGTAGTGCGCGTTATGATTACCAGCCAATCTTAGAATATTGTAGCGATACTTGATATATACATTGCTAGCAAGGCATTCAAGGACGTTCAAACACACCCACTCTTGAATATTTTGAAAATACACCTATTTGACATGAAGCTGTTGTCGCACGAGACAGCGATAACATCCAGTCAAATAACTCTCAAAATATCCAATCACATACGTCAACCTTTAAATTGCAATATGGTAATTTCAATGTTGTAAGCGTTAAACATCTCCGGACTAAGTGTGCTGTTCGCATTCAGGTTATGATAGAATTTCCGTTTGTCCCATTAGTTCAATCATTTAGTATTCACACGTTCATAATTGCTAGCTGCGTGCGGATGGAACGCAATCGGCTTCTTTGAAAATGATATTTCTGCAACACATCCGTCTTCAGAATTCAGATCACAGTCTATACTATATAGAGCCTATCAAACCATACAATCGACGCTGAATGCTCTGGCATTGCCTGGCTGAAGACAATGCGGACGTATTCTGTCAGATGTAGGCCCGGTACCGATGTCACGCCCATTTAAGAACCCGGTAGGATTGAGCCTATGTAATGGTATTTGCTATCAAAGACACGTTTGAAGAATATTGAGCAAAAAAAATCCTTTTACAAAATTATCCATTTAAAGGGCGTGGGTGTTTATTGTTATAATCACTTGGTCTACAACGTTATACGTGGTAACAGCATCACCTGACAGCCTTATTCTATACAATGATAATAGATATAAAATAACCCTGATTAGCGAAGATAGTTATCTCAGCTACGCACACAAATACACCCTGCATAGCAAATACGAATACATCTTGTATCCCAAATACCCATGCACCATGCGCAGATGGCGTCACCGTCAAGATCATTTTCAATCATCATCCCCTGTCATCAGTCATCAATCATCAACCATCAATCGTCGTCGTCGTCGTCGTCGTCGTCGTCGTCGTCGTCGTCGCCGCCGTCGCAGCTGTCGTCGTCGTCGTCCTCATCACAATCAAGTATTGCTGTTATTCGTTTTGCTTGTTGAATGCTGATGTAAAATACATATATTAATTTTTTTTCATTTCAGAAGCATGACAGTGTATACCAATACGATCTGTTGGTTCTAATTGCATTTAAACTCACAATAGGAGTGTGAGGTCTGATAAGTGAGAGGAATTTGAAGCAGCGACCTATATATACATATATACTTCGAATCAACAACTGTTTTTCGCTGGGATGGGCCAGCTACTGACCAGCTGTTATAAGGGCATGGGCTACCACGGCACGCCAATGACCGCAGCCGCCCAAGTTCGTCGTAATCAACGGAGAAGGACGATTGCGCATTATTATGAAGATCCAGAAGCCCAGGCAAACGGCCCTCCGCCGATTGGATGCAACTCTTTAAGTCCTGCGCATGCAGAGTTTCGCCGGAAGTCGGTGTACGATGAGCCATCTGCTAAAGGCGATCCCCTGCGGAAATCATCGTTTTCATCTTCCACACGACGACTGTCTACGGCAACATTTTCATAACGAAACTAGGCTAGGATAATGCAATAACAGCAGTTTGATAAAGTGGATTTAGAACAAAATGTGTTCAATGCAGTCCATGTGTTATTTTTCAAAAAGGTGTTTTACCGATTGAGCATAATCTGTTGAATCCTTTGAAGGGTGGTTGTTTGAAAGTCGTTGCTGCCTAGCCAGAATATTATCTAAATAATCACCAGCATGATTGCAGTGGCGTGCTGTGCTTACACTTAGATGGTTGCACATGCTCACCTTCAGAGAGCAGTTGAGTCGGGACCCAGTCACTCTATTTGTAAACACTCATCATTTTGACACCTTTTGTGTGATGAATAAAATGTGACGTCATAATATCAGTATGCCATCCCATCATCATATTAATGTGTGACGTCAAATCGCCATGAGGAGGAATCCCTTTGTCTGCTGTGTGTCGCTGGATGTGATTGGATGGCAGGTTTAACCCAAAGACCTTTCAGCCAATCATAGCCATCACAATAGCAGAAGCTTGCCAACTCATAAAATAAAATTGGTTAAGCTAAGAAGGTCACGTGATCTGATCGCACTAGCTGCACGTCTGAATATTGTGCGCCCTATGAAGAAATACTAATTAAAATTCTGGTGCTGTGTATTCGAACGTTGAACGTCGGATCATATTTAGGCTTTGGATTTTATGTATCTCCGAAGAAATGAACTGGAATTTTAATATCATGGGCATGATTTGATTTGTTGCTCTGATGGATGTGGTTATGTCGATCCCGAAGAAAGAAATAGGAAGCTTTTGCAATATAATACTATAGATATTTTCGTGTATTTCCATTTTACCGTTAGTTGGTCGTCTATATACATATACATAAGGTTGTAATCCACTTTTCCTGGATATTAGTAAACGTATTTTTCAAGAATCTACGCATTTTATTCAGTAAATGGTTGTGTATTGCGCATTTCATTATGAGGATATTATTGCATTTTTTCCAGAGAAAACAGTAATAT
This sequence comes from Chaetoderma sp. LZ-2023a, assembly GCA_034401795.1. NCBI lineage: Eukaryota > Metazoa > Mollusca > Caudofoveata > Chaetodermatida > Chaetodermatidae > Chaetoderma > Chaetoderma sp. LZ-2023a. Next base: position 96,122,323 of record CM067373.1, on the reverse strand, counting down.
GGAGCCACTTTATTATTTTCAAGCAATTCAACTGTTCAATGGTTGATTGTGTATCTATATTTGAGGTCGTAACTTTCTATTCTTGAGACAGTGTTTCTCAGAGAGCATAATGTGATATGAGCTACCGGCCATCTTTTGGCCCACAATCTGTGTTGCTTATGAATAGAACATGTTAAAAATAAGTTTATTCATATATATATATATATATATATATATATATATATATATATATATATATATATATATATATATATATATATATATATATATATATATATAAATATATATATACTAGATACCTGTCTATATCACTCAGTCGTGTACATTTGATGACCACACACCTGCACGTTTTCTGACCACATACATTCACATTTCTTGATTAAAGACCAACACATTTCACACGCACATTTCCTGACTACACACATGCACATTTCCTGACTACATACATGCACATTTCCTGACCACATACATGCACATTTCCTGACTACAGACATGCAATTTCCTGACTACATACATGCACATTTCCTGATTACATACATGCACATTTCCTGATTACATACATTAGCATTTTCTGACTACAGACATGTACATTTCCTGATTACATACATGCACATTTCCTGACCACACACATGCACACTTTCTGACTACACACATGCACATTTCCTTCCTACACACATGCACATTTCATGATTGCATACCTGCACATTTCCTGACCACATACATTCACATTTCCTGACTACACATATGCACATTTCCTGATCGCATACATGCACATTTCCTGACGACATACATGCACATTTCCTGACTACACACATGCACATTTCCTGATCCAATACATGCACATTTCCTGACCACATACATGCACATTTCCTTACTACACACATGCACATTTCCTGATTGCATACATGCACATTTCCTGACCACATACATGCACATTTTCTGATTGCATACATGCACATTTCCTGACCACATACATGCAAATTTCCTGTCTACATACATACACATGTTCTGATTGCATACATGCACATTTTCTGACGACATACAGTACATGTCCCGAATACATATATGGACATTTCCTGAATGCACACGTGCACATTTCCGGACTGCATATATACATATTTCCTAATTACATCAATTGTGGAATCCCGTTTCGTCATAATGAACTGAGTCGCATGTAGGCTGACATCATATTTAGTCTATCTTGAATACTCGCCACGTTGTACGAACTGTATGTCTTTACTATTTAATAAACATTGTGTTGAATATGTTGAAACTAATTTGACTGGGTGCTTAGGCAGAAACAGCACCCTGTCAAATTAGTTTCAAAATATTCAACAGCTTACCTACATAGTTCTCTGGAAATTAATAGTCAGGGAGCTCAGGCACCGATCGATCCCAAACGGGCAAAGTGTGTGTGGAGACTAGCTAAAGATAGGTGAGGCAGAGCTAAAACTGGATTCCTCCATTGCATACATACACATGTCTTGATTCCGCACACATATACTCCCTGATTGCAAACATTCAAACGTCCTGAGAGCACAAGTGTACATTTCCTGATTGAATCCATGGCGACGCTTCAAAATACTCAGTAATACCAGCAATACCAACACCACAATGATGTGAATATAGAATTCTTGTGATTATCTAATATTCAATGCCATATAATGTCAAAATTGTTCAAGATATCACATGCCATTTGATGCCAGAAGATACGTGCTTGAGAGGCCGGTCAGGAGACCACTACTCCTAAAGAAATTGCCCCATTTGTCTCGAAAGACCATATCATCTTACAGGTGGCTTCTATGGAGAGATTATTTTCTACAGTGACTAATTGATTGTGCTCCATTAGGTGGTTACACGAAGCATCTTTACTGTATTTGCGCTGAAAAGTTGACTTGATGCTGCCAGTACCCGAAGTGTTTGTACAATGTATTTATGCATTGGAATATGTCATTGTACGTATTGAACAGGAGCAAACACATGAGGTTGTAATATGATTGCTTCACCGCGTAATTAGAGTTGACTTCCGATTCGTCTGATAATGTGATACCCCTTGTTGTGTGCCTGCTAATGGAGTGGACGTTATTGGCGCAGACTGATATCTATATATATTACTACGAGCTCTAGGATTCCAGATGGAGACTCAGCGTGACCTTCACCAAAAACATTACATGTGATATTATAGAACATTGCGAGATGGTGCACAGTGCAAATTAATATTGATACAGATTTCCCGGAAGGGCCATTAACCCCTTTTGTTTCAACTTAATCGTATACTGGTTAAACCGGCAAAATGGCACCCGTAGTTCTTTTGAGTGATGTGCATTTGCAGGCTAAGAGAAGACAACTTTTGACAACTTACCACTGGAATGACTGGCTCTGTAACCGAGCCAGTCATTCCAATGGGGAATTTTCAAAAAGAGTCTCCTTTTGCTGCACATGTACACTGTCAAAGCAAAATGTTGGATTTTCTTGAATAGTAACCATTTAATGATCAAGCTGAACAAACCGTGTGGCAACAGGGTTGTTTTTGTAAATTTCTGTGTCAAATGTGCACACATTGTCTTCTCTAAATGGACAGTTACTGAGTGAGAATTGCAATTTACTTTGAGATATCTAAAGCTTTAAAGGGTTAATTGATATAGGTAGCATTGTGTGCACTTTAAGGCGCTGTTGACACAAGAGGGTTTAGCCCTAAGCTTCAGGATTTTATATAACATTCCAGCGATATATATATATATACTTCTCGACATCTGTTGTAATTTAGCATTAGATTTAATAACCAAATTTCATATTTTGATGTACACTATACACCATGGACTGGGAATGTTGAGATATAGGCTGTTGATTGGGAATCGTGAGGCCTACCCAAGGGACAGGAAATGTGGAGATATGTCCCATTGGCAGAGTATGTCGAGCTATGCCTTCATAATATTGGGAAACGAGACATAGCCCATTGACCCCGTCAATGGGCTATGTCAACATACCCTGTTGATAGTAAATGGCGAAATGTACGTTTGTGGCAAGGAATGGCGAGGCATGGTCTAGTGAAGGGAAATGGTAGCACAGGATGTCAGCATCGTTTTATAATGTGATGCAACTAGTTGGTCTTCAACAGCTTACTTGTATAAATATATTGAAACTGTTGTTTTCACGATTTCAATTATGACTCAATAAACGGAAGCAGTTGTGCTGAATTGAGTATATTAATATGGGATCAAAATGTGTCGTTAATGATAGGTGGTCGTTTAATACATCTCATTGTATGTATGATTACTGTACTCTGCGGCTGTAGTAGTAGAAACATCCTACAGCTGCAATCAGTCCTACTTCGCTTTTGCCCACTGTGTCTTGTCCTCAGCCAAAATGCTTAGCTTCCTCAGGTCCATTCTTGACTTGACTGTATCTAATCCTGCTTTCTTGAGGTCGCCTCGTAGCACGCTTAGCAGATTTATACAATGACGTCCTCTCCTGGCCTTATAATTACTGGGTCCAAGTAGGGCGAATTCCAAGGCTCTCTGTGCTGGTGTGTCTTCTGGCATCCTTAGCACATGGCCAAACATGGACCATCTTTGCTGACCGACTTTTACAGACAGCGGCGGCGTATTACACATCTTGTATAGTGCATCGTTGGAAATTATGCTCTCTGGCCATCGGTGTCCAGTAATGGTGCGTAGGTGTTTGCGGTGGCAGGCGTCAAGTTTGTCTAGAGCTGCCTTTGGAGCTGTCGAGCTGTTACAGTTATACATCATCAAGGATACGCAGGTTGCATTGTATATACGTAGTCTTTTTACCAATGGCATCTTTGATCTACGAATCCATAGCTTCCAGAAGGACTGGAAAGCTATGTACCCCATGATGCAGCGGGCAGCAATGTCAGCTGTACTGCAGAGAGGTGAGCCGAGGATTTCACTTTTCCTCCATGGTTCGCCGCCACGGAGTGGATTGTCATTTTCTTTAGTTTCATGCTTTGTAGATAGGTATATGTGGGTGAACCCTGTTTTGGATTCATTCATAAAGAGATTCTCAATCTTTAGTTTGCTTGCAGCTATTGGGAGATGTTCGTCAAGGGGTTTCTTTTCCTCATCTATAAAGTCCACATCGTCGGCGTATTCAATCTCTAGCGGCATGCCCAGTATTGACACCGGTGGGGGTGGGGTGTTGGTCTTGTGGAGTTTTCCCGCACGGATTTCAATGCAGCAGCCAGGTAACAGGTGAAGAGCACAGGGGATAGACCATCTCCCTGTTGGGAGCCAATTGATGTCTCAAACTCTACAGATTTCACTGACTTGACTCGTACTCTCAGCTTGGTGTCTGCAAGCAGTAGTCTCACTAGTCGTAGCTCATCTTCATTGCAACTGGCCTGGCGTAGTACATCAAGGATCTTCGAGCGCTTAATTGTGTCGAAGGCTCGTGACATGTCAATGCCCATTTTGTGGAAATCCCAGTGTTTGGACATGACTACCGACACCAGCATGCGTTGAGCACATACAATGTCTGCGCAGCTGCGTCCACATCACATTGATTCTGGTATATAGATTTTGGTGCCAATAGATGAATCCATTTTAACTATTGACCACCCATGTCTACCCAATCGCTGCCCATGCCTTCCGCGTGTTGGTCTCGATTTATACACCTTGAATCCTGAATTCCCAGAATCACAATTGCATGGTAACTACACAGCTATCATATTGAGCAACAGCACACAGTCAAATTAGTTTGAAAATATTCAACAAAATGTTTGTTAAATAATAAAGGCATACACTTCGTACAACTGACGGGCTATTCCAGGTTCATGATTACGTTTTTCTGTAAATTATGATTGTGACATCAGCCTTCATGTGACGTAATTGATTATGACTGACAGGTCGGATTGATCAATTGATGCTTGCTCATTAAGGTCAGACCTTCTGGCGACTACCTGTCATAAAGAATCGTCATCATTTGGCCTCCAAGTTCGGATGGCCTCCTTAGACACCTGGCAGACTTTCCGCCTCTATAAGGTTTATAAAGAAGCTTTCCCGAACCATACCGCAGCTGACTAAAATAACATCTGATTTCACCATGGTACTGATGATAAATTAGATGCTGCGACATCTCGCTTATCAGTAGGTTGATATAGCTGGGCGATAACTTGCTCACATTATTGGGCGGTGGTCACAATATTTGTTCAATTGCAAGGATTGTAAATATTCATGTACGGAATGATTCTTCTACCTCTATTTAGCACTGTATTCTCAAAGGCCCACGTTAACGCCAGAGTTCTTGAAAATAAAATGATTAAAATTGTATACCGTTCATTTTTTTAACTTGTGAAATTGAAAAAGATCTATGTATCCCTAATTTACATTCACAACAGAAAATATATTAATTTATGCAGAACGAAATCATCATATCATTCAGATACACAATTTAAGCTTTTAAAGCTATATAAATTTCACAACTTCAATTCCTTTCATTTTTGTGTGAATGTTGGCCTTTGATTATAAAGAACTTTCTTACAAAAAATAATATGAACGATTTATATACACAGATTAAAGCCAGATGGCTTGCACCAAGTACTTCTACATTTTACACATCTCAATTTTTATAATTAACTAATTTCAATTTGTCTATCTTAGATTATGTCTAGTTGATACGACTTAAGCACCTCAAGGGACGTTCGTTTCTCTTTCGACACAGATGAAGTAGTGGTCGTCTTTTCTAGCAGAAACATGACTATTTAACTCAATCTGATTGTACGAATGCAAGGGCTCGTTATCGTAGTCAGTGAACTGTTCCTTGAACCATTCTCGAATTGCCTCCGCTTTGCCCTGGTAAGTACCGATAAAATGTTCTTATGAGTTGTGTACAGTCGGTGGTGATGCGTAGTCAGTAACTTTCATGGCTCTGGCTGGCCGAACACATTTTTTGACAGTCATCCGTGGCAGTGATTTCATCGGCCAGGGAGTTTAAGCCTTCCCTGATGTGGCGCAGAATGTTTTTGCGTTCCCTGTGTGGTGTGGTGCAGTCTTCAATTTAGCCACTTTGATAGATTCGCAGCCGTATTTCATTGTGCTCTGCTGATAGTTTTCTACTAGAGGGTCATCAGTATATCTAATTCGGTTCTTGCTTTTGAGACCTCCGATGGTGCTGTTACATGATGATTCCATACATTTGAGTATTTTGATTAGGGCTTCTTTTGGATTGGAGCTGACGTTGATGTTAGCTATCTGCTCCCGAGAGCAGCATGAAACTTGAGTGCCAGTGTCGCTGGTGAGCTTTGTTAGGTCGTCGATTACTCTACCCCCTACCTGGTATGGCGTTTGTACTTTAGCCAGAGATGGTCCATCTGAATGGGTGTAACGACTGGCTTATGACCAGAACTGGGGTCTGCATCTCCAAAGGAACGAGCATCTCGTAGTGGAGGCGTTGCTTCTGTTTTGTATGGTATGAAGTCTTTTTGGTTGAAGACTGCTGTTGTATCCTTAACCTCCTGTTGGGGCTTTGCGATCAGGAATGTGTCCTGCCCATGATGTCCGATAACGGAATAGGCTTATGAAAGCCGTGTTTGTAGCAAGTAGGCTGTTGTAACCGCGGAATGTCACCGGTGCATCTCTATTGCTGTTGCATGTGCCTTCGTCATACGACCCCAAGCACAGGCCAAGTCCTGAATTCTTGTCCGTATTACTTAGTTTTCCCAGCTTGGAGCTGAAATCTCCACGCACAAACAGTTGTCGGCTGACTGGGATGTTAATGGCGGAGTTCAGTTCTGCATAGATTGAATCTAATATTGATGGACGTTTTTGGCCTTTTCGGACCATTCCACGTTACAATGGTAAGCTAATAGGAAGATTGAGTTGTCTAAGGATGTCGAACACAGTTTCTAGTTTGAAGAAGGTTAGACATAGTCAGCGATGTCTCTGAATACGGATGTCAGCTCGTAAGCATTGATGACGTTAATCTCCAAAATGAGTTGCTACTTACGGAGAAGACGGGAGTCACTGTGTCATCTTCCCCCTACCATCCATGGATCCATTCATAAGAAATCATGTCAACCCTCTTGAGACGTCTTATACAAATCTTTGTAGATCTTACGTAGGATATAAGAACACAAAATGGCTCGCAATTTCCACTTCATATAATCCAATATCTATGAAGTATAACTGTATGTGCAATGGTGTATATCTGTAAATTGCTATGTGTATTATTATATTTTTGAATAGCGATATATATATATATATCAGGTTAGATGAGTTGGTACCCTTTCTGTTTCTAATGTCTCTGATAAACATGTTAGGGAAACGCTGTTGATGTGTAAGATAACAGCCGCTTTAAAACGCATTACAAGTTAATGAACAGTTAAATGGCTGAAGAGGACAAAAAATAATACTGTAAATTATTTATTTTCAATTCAATCCGTTTACTTAAAAATCATAAGCTAGATTTAATCTCCTTATTTGGAAAGCAAGATAGCAACGCTGTGGCTCTGATTCGGATTTATCAATATTGTCAAACTTAACAGGGTGCAGAGATTGTACCTTCTTTAGACTAATAGGCGTTTGAGCAGCTTTGGCACATGTAGAAAGAGTGTACGAGTTGATAGTTATCATCAGACTAACAGTTACACGGGCAACACGAAATTATTTTCTGTTAGTCATAAAATTGATGCCTGGTTAGGCATGTCAGTAAATCTCATGTATGTGGACACCTTCTGGACAATCAAAATATGGTCACTAAGACCAGATGTTCACTTAATATAAGTCGGATTTTGGGGCCAGAATATGGATATTATTTCGAACTGGTAGTCTTAATACAACATCTCTTAAGGAACTACCAGATTGTGCAAACAAGAACGAATGTCCGCTATAGACAGCTCTGACTGTAGGTATTCGCAATGGTGCACAGTGGTTATTTTCAAGCTATGTTGCATCAACTAGTTTGTGCTGTGATTAATTCAGAGCTATCTAAATTAGTGTTCCATGGGGGTAGCTTAATTTTGTACATAAATTTACGCTCGATTTGTATATAGATCAATGTATTATCAAGTACAGAAAAGACAAATGATGCTACACATGCTTGTTTAAATAATTTTCTTAACTACAGTCGAATAAGTCTATAACGCAATCTGTCAAGGACCATCAGCCAAAAGATGGTCACTTTATATATGTCATTTGTTAAGGTATATATCATTTGCGGCCAAGTAATGTGTGTTCTTATGTATTAATGAAATGCCATAGTTTGGCTCCAAAACGCAGTGGCCGTTATTATAAACAGGTTTGCTTGTAAATAGTATTGATATCCCATATTTAACAAGTCTGTATGGTTGTGCTAAGAACTCGCTTAGAACATTGACTTGAATAGACTCTCATCTTCACTTGTTTTGTGCGATCAGTCGGCTATATATTGTCTTTAGGCAGTTAACAAAAAGACTGTTGGTGACTTATATTTCACCTTTCCAGAGTATCAATCTATCATCTGACGTCATATGACGTCATACTCAGCCAAGCAGAATTTAGGATGACGTCATAGTCATGACGTCATAAATAATTATGTTCGAGTCGTCTTTAACTCTTAGTAGTCCGACACGTTGGACGAATTGTATGTCTCTACTATGTAATAAACATTATGTTGAACATTATGAAACTGATTTGACTGGACGTTGTTGATGCCATAGGCAGCAATAGCACCCAGTCAAATTAATTCCAAATTAGTCAATAGCTTCCATGTATAGTTTTCTCGAAATTGGTTGTCAGGGAGTTCAGCGATCGATCGATGCTAACACAAGCGAGGTGGGGCTGGAGCTTAGCTAGAGGTGGGCGGAGCATAGCTAAAAATGGAAAGGTCCGTTCTAGTCTTCTTGCTGTAGTATTGTTGTACAAGCCACGATGGTGCCATGTTTGATTTGATATCAGAATGGTAATGCTAATTCGCGGTCATGTTGATATCAATATAAGTTTCCCGATAGTTTATGGATAATAAAGCTAAACAAAACTTAGCATTTCGGCTGACCACACAAATTTAACTTAAAATGTCAATACCCATCTAAGCTGGCTGAATGTTTATAAGACATGGCAATGTTAATGCATAGATGTAAAATTGATACGAATGCTATAATAGCAACATTATATTTGAAAATTAGGAATTATATGGTGTAATAATAATAATGGACAGTGGAATGTGGGGTAGTTTAGTTATCAATAAAGTTCACAAGTAGGCCATATTTATTCATGCAATAACGTGTTTCAAAGGTAAGCGTCAAGTTAGTTTTGGCATGCAGGTATCATCACCAGAGAGACACCACTATAAGAAATGCCAATTAGAAACGAGTAGCACGGCAAGTAAAATTTCAATTCGTGTGCTCATGTCTTAAAACTTGCCTATAGCTTTAAGGTTATCAAAGAATGGCCACTAAAGACACATGATTGCCTAATGCACAATACTTACCATACGATGTTGGTTCATCGAGACATATGGTGGTACCCTTCTTAAAGAACCATTATCCTGCGGACCAAAAGATCGAACCTTTCCAGTTTATCCATCCATCATATGACGTCATAATAAACTACGTGACGTTGATGATGACGTCACAATCAATGACGTTGTGAATGACGTAAGTCAGTTCGTCACGATTGGTGACAGATTAGATTCTTGTTGTACGAATTGTATGTCTTTACTATTTAATAAGCATGATGTTGAATATTTTGACACCAATTTGGCTGGGTGCTGTGACTGCCATTGGCAGCAACAGCAGCCAGTCAAATTAGTTTCAAAATATTCAACAGACTTATCGGTATAGTTTTCTGAAAATTGATAGTCAGGGAGTTCAGGGATCAATCGATCCCAACATGGGTGAAGAGCGGGTGGAGCTTAGCTAGAGATGGGCGGGGCATAGCTAAAACTGTATTCCTCCATTATAGGTATTATATGGTTCTGTTAACCCTTTAACCATCGAATTTCTTCAAGAAGATTAAAATTTTCTCATCGAAAATGCCCATTTGCAGACCAATAGATGTCTGTTTTTTAGAATTTACCACTGGAATGACTGGCTTGGTTATCGAGCCAGTCATTCCAGTGGTACATTTTCAAAAATAGTCTTCTCTTGGTCTGCAAATGGGCATTTCTCAAGACCACTGCAGAAGCCGTTTGGTTGATATAAGGGTCAAAGGGCTATCATAGTACATTGATGTAAGATTCTACAGTCAATGTTCTAATTGAGTCATTCTTGTGAATTTGTACATAAACATGAGGCATGTATTTTCGTACCTATAGCAACGAGCATTTGTGATATTCGAAAATGTATATCGTAACATCGATACTTTTTGCAAATACCATTTGTATTAACCAAATCTATGATGACTGAATAATAATAATAATAATAATAATAATAATAATAATAATAATAATAATAATAATAATAATAATAATAATAATAATAATAATGCTAATAATAATAATAATAATAATAATAATAATAATAATAATAATAATAATAACAATAATAATAATAATAATAATAATAATAATAATAATAATAATAATAATAATAATCTACGTTATCTTTTATATAACCTGTAGTGTATGACCACTCTTCTAACCACCAATACATCGTTATCATTAACATGTTATCTCTTAGTATAAGTTAGTCCTTATTATGAAATGCCTAAAATTGATGGTCAGCTTATAACAGAGCAGTTACTCGTATCGCATGACTGCCAGTCTGTGGCACAAATGGTAGATGGTCTTCTAGCTAATTGAGAAGGTGTGTGTAGGATAACAACCTGTAACATGTTCTGTTAAAGACATGTGTCCGTTTCGAGCTATGCCATACCCGTTTCTACCTATATTCGTCCACATTTTACGTGCGTTAAAGGGTCAAATCACGCCAAAATGATGCTTTTATATAATTTTTGTATAACTGTCGAATTGCAGACAAGTAAATTTCCACACAGAAAGTCATGTTCTTCTATTTCCCATGAAAGTACCAGAGTCATGTCATCACGTGAATGAATGTTGTGGCATGATGTCATCTCGTGAATAATATTTTGCGTTTGATCATTAATAGCTCACAAATACTCATTCATAGACCATCATATTAATGAGATGCATGAACACATATTCTGGATCCGCGTGAATGACAACTCCCGCGATGAGCATATTGTAAATTGTATAAGGTGTCAAATTTCATGACCATGACTGAATTTGGGAGAAGTTATCAAAAGGTTTTTAATTCATAAAATATTATACAAACCTTTATGTTTGGCCTTTTAATTGAAATTTATTCCACGTTTGCGATCTCCTTTAATCACCACAACTTAGGTCCATAAGGTGGCCGTTTAATGCAGGTTTGACTATATTTGATTAAATTAGCATCATCTCCGATTAGCCTGCAATATGAATACTTCAGCCCAGACTGAGTAATTTGTAATTGGAGCTTACTGAATGGTTTCACGCTGATCACAATGGCCACGTGCTCAACTTGCTTACAGATTGATGTGTCTCCAGAATAGCAATCAATTCCGTGTCTCATATTATGGACATAAGGGCCTGTCTGTAGTATGTGGCATTTCTAATATTGAGGTTGATGAAAGATTGTATATGTAGATTGATTTAACCCTTTGAAATTTGAAACTAACAAATTATTAGTCCAAAGCAAACACATATATACTGTTGATTATTTTGTGAGTAATTTGACTGGAATCTGTTGCTGTCTTTGTTGAACTGTTTAAAATATTCAACAGGCCAGTTATTGTACTGTAAGTAATTTGTCACAATTAGATCTAAATTAGATCTTGCTGTAGAATTGTTAACTTTTATTAGCGTGACCATTGGTGAAGTGCCTGGAATTCCGATAATTGTCTCAGTTCAAGACCACACTGGACGTAGGTAACTTTACAGCACAATACTAAATGTCGCTCCCTATATAGTACAGCACGCAGTAATCTGTGAATGAATGACAGAGATGTCATCCAGTTAGTTAATTATGTCGCTTGTTGAATCTATTTCTTAACTCCAATGGGACATGTTATTTGCTTAATATTTTAGAAAATAGTGTAAAATGAAACTAGAGTTCGGCCGCAATATTCTACCAAGACATCTATAGTGATGGTGAAATGTCATGCGTGTAACAATCATCCCGATGTTCATATCAGAGTTCTTGACGTATCAGATGTTGCGCTTATACGACACCACCATACTACTAGTCATAATTACCGCATGCTTATATACAGACCAGAATCTATTTTCGTGTTACATAGGCCTAGAATAAAATTCATTATAAATGTTACAAACTAAATTGAATGCCAATGAACTACTCTTGTTTAAGGGTAACTATTACATACTGACCTGAATAACTATTTTACTCAGTTCCTAAATGCTAGATCTTTAATAGAGCACAAGTTTCTTGCTATGCCATGCCACTTTTTAGCGAGGGCACGTCCACTTTGTATGTGTATTTGAATTGCTTTATAAACTATTGATATTGTATTCTCAAAAATCAAAGATTCAAGATAACTATACAGGTGCGATTTTATAAACAGGTCCCAGTCAAATTAGGTTGAAAGTGTCAAACAAAATGTGTATTAACTTGTAAATTAATCAAAAACATACAATTCGTACACATTCAGGGCTGAATATTTCCACCTTTGCGAGAGACTTTCGTCATTTTGATTGCGACGTCAACTAATATATGACGTAATTGATTATGATATCAGATACTTGAGCAACAGATTGAATCTAGCACAAGCAATGAACAGATTTCGTTAATAGAGGGTGGACAAAAATGTTAACACAGCTATCTTGCCTGCAATGGGTTCATTGACGGTATTTTACAACACAAAATATTGTCACCCGAATCAAACCATCGGAAAAAACTCGTTTAATTGTTAACTGGACATAAATCTGGAAACACATATGAGGTGTTCATTTCAAACTAACTTTAGGATTCCCATTTCTTTGCTGATAATTTGGAGGTCGTCAGCGGTCAAGTTCATGTGCTAAGGTCACGGTCAACATCAAATTTGACCAGATAAGTCAAACTTAGAACATATTCGCTTATGTACACACTTTTGCAACGTAGACACAGCAATAATTAGGACGTTCATTCGATTGGTGATACTATTTAGGTGATCAAAGTTAGAGTCATGTTACAAATTCAATGTCAACTTTAAAATTGACCTAAGTGAGGCGAAATTTGAGCAACGTCATATATCTACATACTATGGTAATCTAGAAAGAACACATTTGAGATGTGATTTCCACCAATAAGTGTGATCTTCTTCCCTTTGGTAATACTTTTTTAATTTTTTAGTTCTTTTATGACATTTTTGGAGCCGAAATTAATAAAATGCATTGTCATAACATCGCACTTAACACACCTATGATGTCATTTATCAACGCATCAGATTGTTTGTAATACTTTGGTTTATGTGAATATTTCTCGATTTCATACAATATCTTGGGAATGTCTGTAAACAGTACTATATCTAGATTTGGCAGAGATTGCATTGTCCAAACTGTTCGTTTCAGAAATGTACAGACAAATGTATTTAACGAGTAATATGATTGTTGTACAAAGGTATGTCTCATACATCCATTGTCTCCCATAACGTCTAAATCTTGGAGGTCCCAGGGATCCCACACCCTGAAATATGTGGCCCAGGACCATGTACCATGAACTCACAACTATGAATTATGGTGGCCACACGCCAGATTTTGTGGGTATTTTTTTTGCAAAAACCTATAAAGCCAATTAATATTTTGTAATCACACAATATTTTCAGCTGTCCTATGGGACCGACTGCCACAAATGTGTAGGTCAAAAGTTACTCTTTTGAGAATCCCTTAACACATCCTAAAACATTGAACCAATAATCGTAGGCTGGTTAACTGTGAGATCACAACTATGAATTGTATTCCTTTCAGGCGCAACAACATTGTTATATTTACCACTGATAATGTGGACCCAGAAGTTAAAAAAATACATTTACTCTAATGTCATAATTTAACAAACAATTATTATTATTATTATTATTATTATTATTATTATTATTATTATTATTATTTAGTATGTCTCCAAGAACGAAGCTGGAGCTGGAAAACTGGAGTCATGGTTCAGTTTATTATTATAATTTTTATTATTATTCTTCAGACAAATTTGTTAAAATTTCAAAATGTTTCTCCGAACACAGTAGATCAAGTGAGCTAAGTCTCAGGGCATATGGTCCAGATAACAACCCGAATAGAAATCGCTAAGGAGATGATGAATGGCTGCACATTTTGGCGGACATCTTGATGAAGTCATAAATCATAGAATAATGTGCTCCTCTGGAACGTCTGATGTGATTTAGCCGAAATTTGGGAAATCTAATTAGCCAAGGTGGATGAGTAAACTTGCCTAGCAGAAACCTAGTAACCTTAAAAACACGTCCGCCATGGAACAATCGAATTTGGGCAGCCATTTTGAACTATTTTACTTGATGGATTTTGATGGCGAGAATTGCTATACTTATGATATTTGGGAGTCTAAATTAGAATTTGCCACCAGAGATTTGTTTTAACCCTTGTACTACAGAATAAAAAATTTTATTTCATGAATTTTGTTCTAATTTTCCAGTGTATATTACACATTTTGGAAAGATAACGGGGCCATTCAATTCTTAACCATTTTACTGCTGAATGGGCAACCACTAATTAATCCGTTTACTGCTGAATATAACAATGACTTTGTTTTGTTTGGACGCTATGGTCGTTTGATCCATAACTTGTGTGATTGATGCCTAACATTTTCATTTTTTTAACAAGGGCCTCAAATTACCTGGTATGTTGAGCCATTTTACTGTATGATTTCACGTTCGTCTGCACTTTCGGATTGCCCCATAGTTTGAAATGTAACACTGTTTTTCAAGGCTACGTGTGTGGAGTTGTAGGATAATTTTTGTGATAATGCACAACTTTCGTTTAAGCAACACCCGCTTAAATTTTTTAATTATGTCTAAAGTATTCAATAAAGCATTGCCAGTATTCACTACGTGACTGTAATTATTGGCTGAATGTATTCCTTTAATTAGATACGCCGTTCTACTTTAATGAATGCTATGAGTAATCCATTTCACAGCGATATGTTAATTGCAGTATTTGACATGCTCGTCACGCTGAAAGACGACATATTGTTTGCAGATTAATATTCGTGTGTCATTGTGAAATTCACCACATGTTGATGACTATATAATATGACATACTCCTATACATCCTTCAAAGCACTTGTATAACTAATATTCTCTATGGACACACGAATCGGCTATTTTCACACATACCGTGAGCTACACAACATGTGACCGTCAGCAGCTGGCGGTTATTGAGTATTAATGCCCGTCATTGAAATCATTGGTGGGCGGTTATTGAGTATGAATGCCCGCTGTTGACGTCATTGGTGGGCAGTTATTGAGTTGTAATGCCCGCCGTTGACGTCATTGGTGGGAAGTTTTTAAGTATTAATGCCCGCTGTTGGCGTCATTGGAGGGCAGTTATTGAGTATTAATGCCCGTCATTGAAATCAGTGGTGGGTGGTTATTGAGTATTAATGCCCACCGTTGAAATCATTGGTGGGTGGTTATTGAGTGTCAATGCCCACCGTTGAAATCATTGGTGGGCAATTATTGATTGTCAATGCCCACCGTTGAAATCATTGGTGGGCGGTTATTGAGTGTCAATGCCCACCGTTGAAATCATTGGTGAGCGGTTATTGAGTGTCAATGCCCGTCATTGAAATCATTGGCGGGCGGTTATTGAGTAATAATGCCCGTCATTGAAATTAGTGGTGGGTGGTTATTGAGGGTTAATGCCCACCGCTGAAACCATTGGTGGGTGGTTATTGAGTGTCAATGCCCACCATTGAAATCATTGGTGGGTGGTTATTGAGTGTCAATGCCCACCGTTGAAATCATTGGTGAGCGGTTATTGAGTGTCAATGCCCGCCGTTGAAATCATTCGTGGGAGGTTATTGAGTGTCAATGCCCACCATTGAAATCATTGGTGCGCGGTTATTGAGTGTCAATGCCCAACGTTGAAATCATTGGTGGGCGGTTATTGAGTGTCAATGCCCACCGTTGGAATCATTGGTGAGCGGTTATTGAGTATTAATGCCCGTCATTGAAACCATTGGTCGGCCGTTATTGAGTGTTAATGTCCACCGTTGAGACCATTGGTGGGCGGTTATTGAGTGTTAATGCCCACCGTTGACGACATAGTTCAACATTACAGAGGTTTAAGACGGCAGTTTCGCTATTACGTTCTTTTTACATCATACACTCATGCTAATTGACATACATAATACAGTTACTGTGTGATAAAGTATGCTATATTAGTAATAATGGCCAATCATCTAGCTGATATTTAGTGATCAGTTTTTGTCCATATATAGATCTTCTCCAAAGCCACCTAGCGGATTGATACAAAAGACCAGATATATTAGCTAGAGCAGTTCTATAAATGGAAGTTTACGAGAGAACTGCATTGGAAGCACACCGAAAGATGGGCTAGTTCAAGTGCAGGTACTCTTGGAAGCCGTATATCTATTCATGGAACAGATTTAGTTATTATTATTATTATTATTATTATTATTATTATTATTATTATTATTATTATTATTATTATTATTATTATTATTATTATTATTATTATCTTGTTAGTCAATACAGATTTTTTTAGAGAGAGTTGTGAAAATTATTCCAAAATATTGTTAATCAATACATATGTTATAGAGCGAGGTGTGAAAATTAAAAATTAAATATTGATCGTTAGTATAATGTAAATAAGCTAATAAATCCACTGGATATTGACTTATTACAAACTTGTTCTGTATTTGTTTGTTTAGTGTCCCCCATAGAAAACGTGGTGTATAGTCTATTGAGTACGTATTATATGCAAATGCGTGAATTCATGTACAGTTTTTGTCAACTCTCCGTAACACTCTAATTCCGTGGTAAACACTTTAAAATGGTCTAAATGTCTATTGAATTCTAAGATTGTAGGCATACACAAATTATGAGGACAGTGTCATTCCCCTCATTCCATCATCAGAAATACAACAAATGTGTATTGAAATCACTGTCAATAGGTTAAATTAAAGGATAGTTGAGTTATAGCCGGTTGGATTGGTAAGCAGACACTATAGGGGTCATGAAATTGTCGCGAGGCAGATTCTTTCTCCCAGACATTCTCTATAGAGAGGTCCCTGACAGCCCAGCTTACTGGACCAATTCTGCGTCAATCCCGGGCGGTCCATGCCCTGTGTTATTTTACATCAAAAATCTTCTTGTCGGCCAAATCGTGCATGGTATATGTAATCAAATTCGACACAATAGCACGCACGCACGCACGCACGCACGCACGCACGCACGCACTGTACGAAGGGGCCCTTCCCCGCCTGGTATGCTCTTTCCCCTCCCAACACATTTCAACTGTTGCACTAGTACCAGCACAATCACTACGCATTCCAATACATCTGTAAGTCCGTAGTTACTCTTTACTTAGGTTATAGAACTCAGCGGCGTAGCCACATGGTGTCTAGGGGTGCCTATGACCACCCCCAGCCCACCGCACCCCCTTCAATGTACATAGAATGATCAACACAGATGTAGGATTACCAGTCGAACAGTCCATATTATCCCTTCTTATAATTGATGCGACTAAGACAATGGACCTTTCCAGTTTTAGCTAAGTCCCGCCCCATCTCTATCTAAGCTCCACCCATACCTCGCGCGTGGTGGGATTGATCGACCTCTGAACTCCCGGACTATCAATTTGTAGAAAACTATACAGGTAAGCTATTGAATATTTTGGAACTAATTTGACTGGGCACTCTTACTGCCTATGGGGCAACAGCGTCAGTCAAATTAGTTTCAAAATATTCAACAGCATGTTTATTAAATAGTAGAGACATACAATTCGCACAACGTGTCCGACTATTAAGATTTTAAAAGGGGTCAAATAGAATCATGTATGACGTAATGATTACGACATCATCCTGCACGCTAATTCGCTGGTTATGACGTCATAGGACGTCAGGCGATAGATGGATACTCTGGAAAGGGGTATTGCCTTTTTCTGGATCCCCGCAATACATAAACATACAGCACATAAACAAACGGTTTGTTTACAAACGACGTCATGAGAGTGATAGACTGTTAGTGTATTTTAAGCTTAAATCAGTTCTTCATACTTATAGGTATTAAAATTGTGTATGGTCTAAATATCTCAGCAACTAGAACACATCCCGCCCAACTAGATATTTCTAAGTCAGCTAATGAGCCGTAATACCAACATAAATAGTTTTCCAAGTTCAATATTTAGAAATGATAAATCCAGGAGTGTCAACACAGGTTGGTATAAATACATTTGTGTAGAAAAAGGTCCACATTTACCTCTCGAAATGCAGGACAAGAATTCTGGTGCTTTCAGATTTCAAAGATTTCCGCCGGGACGCACCCCTCCCCCCCCCACACACACACCTCCTGCAAATTTAAGGCTGGATACGTCATTAATATAGGTAACACTCCACTAGTTTAGAGATTAATTTTAATTGTGAACCTCAATGAGAAAAAAGGGTCACCCTCAACTACCCAAATTTTTAATTACCTTTTAATGGGTAAAGATTGAAAACTGTAGCAGCTAACTGAGGGTCCATATATACCTCTGGAAATACAGGAGATGCCATCTGATAACGTGTAGATTTCAAAATGTCACGGGGGAGGACACCCGGACCCAATGCCATGTTTGGCAACCATTGGTCTGGGTTTTGAGAGGTGACCTTTTCATGTACACATGTCCTGAAATATTCCAGGATCCGCCCTAGTCAGCTTGCATATTTCAATGTAAATCAAACAGTATTATATACAAACCTGCTTTGTATTCGAAATGGTAAACACCCCAGAGTGCACTGCGCGTGCAAAATCGGCTTTTCTCAGTGTGTATATTACATGACGTAGTTAATCCGAAAACAGCAGATTGTCAATGGTTGCACATTTAGAAAAACGTTTGAAACGTTGCCCTTTTCGAAGTCAAGGCTGTCTATAATGGACAACTGATGTTCGGGTCCCTTGTTTTACTGATTCTTGTTGCAAGAGTATACAACACGCCAGTAACTATAGCAAGTATCATATTCTTTGTTATGAATTGGGCTGAATAGATAACATCTCACCACCACGTGTAAGCACGGGAAATTAAAGCAGGAAAATAGAGCAATCAAATTACCTAAATCGGTTCCATAATATGATCACCTCTCCCCCCCCCCCTCCCACATACCCACCCTTGATTAATCTCCGTATACAGATGCCGTTTCCTATTTAAAAGGTATTTCATGAACCATACTCTTGCACACGTCACCACGCATATATCACATATACATGAGCGTCCTCGTGTCTAATGGACCTTTCCGTTTTATATATGCCCCGCCCATCTCTAGCTAAGCTCCACACACACACCTCGTTCGTGTTGGAATCGATCGATCTCTGAACTCCCTGACTATCCTTTTCCAGAAAACCAGGTAAGCTATGGAATATGGTGGAACTCATTTGACCGGGCGCTGTTGCTGCCTATGGCAAATTAGTTTCAAAATATTAAACAGCATGTTTATTAAATTGTAGAGCCATACAATTCGTACAACCAATTGTGCCTCTGGAGGAAGAACATCCATACAGTCGAGTTATTTGATCCAGTCACCCATGGATTCTCACTTGAAACATGTAAGCTCAGTGAAGTTAGCTGGATAGAGTGTACTGGATACTGAATATTAAAAAACCTATTGTGTCATATCGAATATTCAATATCAGTTAGTGGGATGTTGAATATTCAATATCTAATATCCAATTTCCAGCTAATTTCACTGAGCTTATCAAGTAGGTGCTGGCCTTTCCAAGTTTATACATCATATGATATCATAATCGATTAAGAGACGTGTGCAATGACGTCATGATCATGACGTCGTGAATGACTCCATATAGTCCGTCTTTAACACTTAATAGTCCGACACGTTGTATGAATTGTATGTCTTTACCATTTAATAAACATTCTGTTAAATATTTTGAAACTAATTTGACTGGACGCTGTTGCTGCCATAGGCAGAAACAACACCCAGTCAAATTAGTATCAAAATATTTAACAGTTTACCTGTATAGTTTTATGGAAATTAATAGTCAGGGAGTTCAGGGATCGATCGATCCTAACACGAGTGAGGCGTGGGTGGAGCTTAGCTAGAGATGAGCGGGGCATAGCTAAAACCGGAACGGTCCATTGTTACGCCAGTAGACAAGGCCGTTGGGTTGACTTCCAGACTCTGGACATATATTGAACATTGGATGTGTGCGGAAGGATAGGCTGGGCGGTGGGATTGTTGACCACGATTGCCAAATTAAAAAATAATGGCCAGCTTGGCTCTCTACCATTCACCATTCTCCCTGTCCGTGTCTATGTATACACCTGTGCAAAAGTTAAGCACCACCCTATTTTTACGCACATGCGAGGGTATATTCATGTCCTATGAAGAAAGCAATAGCATAAACATTTATGTACCCATCCATCTTAGTGCAAGAGGTAATAATGCAACTAGAGGAATGCTGATTATGATGGTGGGGAAACACTGTATGTTTTTGTTTGAACTTGAAAACGAGGCCTGAATATGGTTACGTTGACACAACTGACAACTATTGCCCTACAGTTGACACACGTGGCTAGATTGTCATTAATGGTGTCTGAAAACGAAGTTTAACATCTGTGCACGAGTTTGAGACTGTCATTATTAATACCGGGTATATCTACCTTGTGCCTGGATGACGGCCTGGACACGACGTCTCATGCTGGTCACCAACCGACTGATACGCCATTTTGGTATTCGTTGCCATTCAAGATGGAGTGCGTCTGTTAATTCGTATAGGTTCTGCACAGGAGGATCCCTCCTTCTCACCATGTTTCCCAGAATGTCCCAGATATGCTCAATAGGGTTCATGTCAGGGCTCCTTGCTGGCCATGGTAGGGTTTCGATGGCATTCTGGCGGAGGTATTCATGCACAGCTCTAGCACGATGTGGTCGGGCGTTGTCATCCATGAATATAGGGTGGGTTCCAGGTGCATGATTTACAAAATGAGGGACCACAACTCTATCCAGTATGGAATCTTGATATCTTTGTCCATTTAGTGTTCCAGGTACAGTCAACAGATCCAGCTTACAATCAAATGAGATGCACCCCCATATCATAACGGAACCTCCACCAAATGGAACTTCTTCCATGATGTTACGTTGGTCGTACGCCGTGCGTCTGGACCTCCATACACGAGTTCGACCATCTGTGGCATGAAGCAGGAACCGACTTTCATCGGACCAGTGTACCCGTCTCCAGGATCTCATGTTCCAGTGTCTTCTTTCGTTGCACCACCTCAGACGCTCCTCTTTGTGGTGTGCAGTGAGGAGAGGACGTCTGACAGGTCTCCTAGCTTTCATGCCAGCAGCATACAGTCTCCTTTTGACGGTAGACATTGACACTCTATTGCGCGTTTCCCATTGCTGGCTGAGCACTCTGCTGTTGGTGAATGGAGATCTCCTAACAAGGCGTACTAGGGCTCGATCATCACGGGCAGTAGTCTTCTTCGGTCTTCCAGATCTAGGCCTGTCCTTCACCTCGTTAGTTTGCCCATGTTTTGCAATCAAACGACTGATTACAGTATGGTTAATGTTCAGCTGTCTGCCAATCTCTCTGCATGACATACCAGTGGTATGCATGCCTATGATTTGCCATTTCACACGATCACTTAACCTTCGTCTTGCCATAGCGGTTCACAATCAAGAGCTAATTCTCTCTGTACAAATAAACCACGGTCATGAACACAAAATTCCTAATCTTGTCGCCTAAATCTGTATGTAATGTTCTACACCTCAAACTGGACTTTTACATAACTGAACACGTGTGCTGTTTCCCGCCACGCACGGACATCAAGCGGCGTGAAGTCATGCATGCATGTGCATTTCGTACTTGGAATTATGTCAGCTAACGCGGGGACAAAAGTATGGCAGCCTAGTTGTACCATCATGTTTCTACGTTCTATTGTTTTTGCTGGTGCTTAACTTTTGCACAGGTGTATATATAGTGCGTAAGACGCCATGCTTTCTTGATAAATGGAAACTATTAATATTGAGGACTAAGCTTGGTCTTTACCAATGTGATACATTTTATCGTGAATGATTATAGAATGGAGGATTCCAGTTTATCTATCAATCATATGACGGCATAATCAACGTGACGTGTAGGATGATGTCATAACCAATTACGTCATAAATGACGTAGATAAGATCGTCACGAACACTTAATTGATGACTGACTAAGATTTGTTGTACGTATTGTATATTTTACTATTTAATACACATGCTTTTTAATATTTTGAAACTAATTTAACTGGGCGATGGCAGCAAGAGCACCCAGCCAAATAGGTTTCACAATATCCAATATTACATGCATAGTTTTCTAGAAATTGATAGTCATGGACTTCAGGGATCGGTCGATCCCAACACTGACAAAGTATGGGTGTAGCTTAGCTAGAGATGGGCGGGCCACGCTAAACTAGATTCCACCATGATAACATTATGAAAAATACTGAAAATATTTTGACTAAAGGCGCTCCCTCTATCAGTCAACATATATTCAGATTAGTCAGCAGATATATTATTCTTGTGACAGAAGACGAAACTATTGTGATTATGGTGGGCCATTAATTATTGACAGGGGCCGTGCACAGTACTACACATTTCAGAAAAAAGTTACAATGTTGAAGAAAACTAAATAATATACACCTGTAATTCAACCCGATCATGTGGACGAACGATATACTTGGTAATAGTAAATGCAAACAATAAGTCACTAATTAATAGGTAGGTGGTCTCTTATTACAAGTGACTTGCCATATTTTACCCACCCGGATGTGGTTCTGTAACGCATGTTTTCTTTTGCCTCAATCAGTTGCTGGCTTCCTAAAGATATTTAACTGTAGTGTGTGGCCTGGCGGCTGCCATCCCGTGTTTGTCCCCGTCCAAGAGGACCGGGTGGCCAGTAGTTGCAGAGCTATTATGCTCTCCTTTCGTTATTCCTTAGCGCCCCGGGCTGGAACGCCAAATGAATGACAAGGCAGTCGGTCCGCCGAGGCAGACACTGTCCACGCTCGGGTGTCACCAGTTTCAGTTTCAGTTTTCTTTATTTCACTCAGGCCGTTATTAAACGGAATATGAGGGTACATAAATCGATAAACATGTGACGGTAGAGATCTGTATACATGAGAGTACTGCAATTATTATTATTATTATTATTATTATTATTATTATTATTATTATTATTATTATTATTATTATTATTATTATTATTATTATCATCGTTATGATTATTATTATTATTATTATTATTATTATTATTATTATTATTATTATTATTATTATTATTATTATTATTATTATTATTAATAAGTTGCTGCTTGCAACTTACGACGTACACCTTCCAGCCGTCGTCGAACTGACATGAATGCCTGACAAAGAAGACGACACCAGTGTATCACTGCTTCGACAGTTCTGCCCAGCTACTCTAGTTACACATAGTCCACGCACTGTCCTGGGCGACGGTAATTGCCTATATAGATCGGTTTCACTAGGCTTGTTCGGTGATGAGAGTCACCATCTCCATTTGCGGCTCTTAGCGGCTATGGAGATAGCAGAACATCAAACGGCGTACAAGAAGACTGATTACGTAAAGGATTACCGTGTGGTTACACCACTATTCAAGGATCTTCTGGATTCCGTTGTTACAAATGGTGGTTATGCCGATCTACTCCATATCTATGCGATCAGAGCTGTAATTCAGCGTACCACAAGCTCTTATTTTCCATATATGGGTGTATGTGATAGTAGATCAGCTGCATACACTCGCACCGTTATCGGTCGTGGTGTTAAGCGTCGCAAGGCACTCGTGTGTATTGCTATGTGGTCAGTGTCAACTCCAGTTACACTTAACGCGTTAGAAGTACAACCTGACCACTTTGTGTTGCTTTGTAGAAAGCCGGCAAACGTTGAACCAGTCGTGATTGACCAGCCAGATGTTGCCGCCAAAGAGGTGGAATCAAGCTTACACGTAAGGTTCGTAGAACCATCACATGTTTCTATGGAATGTGATAACAATGTCAACGATGATTCAGCCATGTCTGGAGTGGCACATCTCGATAAGTCAGAACTATCTGAATGCGACATCACGTATGAAACCTGTTATAGAAGGCAAAATAAAGGCCGGGTGGACAAACAATAATTGTGAGTCCGTCAATAACGTCCTAAAAATTAAAACACACTGGAAACCACACAACCTGCCAGATCTGTGCAATAAATTAGAAGAACTGGTTAATGTTCAAACCAAACAAATGCAAAGAGCATTCGTACAAATTCTTACAAATCACTTCAAGAAACATTTTGTAGGAAAGGATGCGTGGCTACGTAGAACGGCCGAGGAGAGAAGTAAACATTATAAGCGATTCCTTAGAGACAATGGACCCACAAACAAGGTCACATCAACTGATGTGCTGTTAACTGTCTGCGTAACACCATCAGCTGGTAAAAACCCCAACCAAACAAAATGCAAAAGGGCTGAATGTTCTAGAACGCCAAAAAAGCTTGAATTATAAGTAGTTTGAAATTTATTTGACTGAAATCTGTTGCTGCCTTAGGCAGCAACAGTTTCCAGACAAATTAATTTCATAGTCTTAAATTGTGCTTAAACTGTGCTAGATCTTCGGTATTGGTCTTGAAAATGTCTATTTGTACGCCAATGGAAATCTAATGTGAACATTTACCATTGGAACGACTGTATCATTCCAATGGTAAATTTTCAAAATTAGCTTTCTCTGGGCGTACACATAGACATTTTCAATCTTAAATTGTGCTTAAACTGTGCTAGATCGTCGGTATTCGTAGAAATCTAATTTAGAAAATTTACCATTGGAATGACTGTATCATTCCAAAGGTAAATTTTGAAAAATTAGCTTTCTCTTGGCTTGCAAATATACATTTCCGATCCTAAACAAACTCAGATCGTCATTATCGTTGAAAGGGTTAATATCATACTTACACATATTTACACTGTATTTACATTTTTTTTTTTTCAATAAAACGTATATTTTTATTGTTTAATCCGACATGTTCGTGCTGTTATTTCTAATCCAGTCAAAGTTACGGGCACCTGTGCATTCAATCCCCATGCTGTTGAATTACCACATCCCACAGTCCTCGAAATGTATTCATGGGTGTATCCCAGAGTATTCCGTGTATTCCAGAATATTCCAGAATATTCCGGAATATTCCGGTATATTCCGGTGTATTCTGGAGTTTAGTGTGACCGGGTATGCCGACCTCATCCCTACTGTCCATGGGCAGGAGTTCGGAACAATTGGTGGTCACCCTCGGGTGACCTTCGGGTGTCTGTGCTGGTCTCGGGGCTTGTGACGCCGTTCCCATCATACAGGTTTGGGACTCTACCACAAACGTTTGCTGACTGGAGCGGCCAGCCATCTCCTTGGAGACGTGCAGGTCCTGCCGGATATTTCTGACAGGGCTAGGTGACTGAGATCGATGAGTTATCGACGACATGGGTTCATCCCGGCGATAGGTATGCCAGCCTCATCCTCACTGTCAACGGGCAGGAGGTCGGAATAATTGGTGTCACCATCGACCTGGTCATTCCACCCGGTCGGCTCCAAGTGTTTCCCTCAGTCCGAGCGAAGGAGAGTGGCACAGATGTATAAATTCGTCCCAGCAGATGCGGGCAAAGTGGCGTGAGCGGTTAAAGATGTGTCGACTGAGGAGGTCGCAGTTACTGAGGAGGTGGTAATGATTCCTGTGGCGGTGGTTTCGGTAGTAGAGGTTCCTGTGACAGTGGTGGTGGCGGTGGTTCCGGTAACGGGAGTTTTAGTTCTCAAGGCGTTGGCAGTGGCTCGGTTGGCGACAAGAGAGGCTGATCGCCCTGCCACGAGTGGTCAAAAAGGCATCCCCAGGCCAATGAGTGAATCCTTCCCAGAAGAGGGATTTGTTCAGGTTCAGATGTAGTGCATGTGAGGTGGGAGGAAAGGGCCGCATGTGGCTCTCTCAGGTAGATTCAATCTTTCCTGCCTACATTTGAGCCACGCTCTTTTCAAGCATATCTCTCTCTCTCTCTCTCTCTCTCTCTCTCTCTCTCTCGCTCTCTCTCTCTCTCTCTCTCTCTCTCTCTCTCTGGGCTCTCTCTCTGTCTCTCTCTCTCTCGCTCTCTCTCTCTCTCCCTCTCTCTCTCTCCTTCTCTCGAGCGCTGTGTGTCGAGGAGGAGACAGGAGTGAGACTGGTCTTTTGCTTACGTTTTAGTTTTCCTAAACCCTGTGCAGGTATTTTAACCATTGGCCAAAAGTAGCGTACAGGGGCGGCGATGGAAGCAATTGGCTTCCTGATCGTCAGATGACCCTATCCGAACTAAGGTTATGCCGGAGGCGGAAAGATTTGTGAGGCATCGGGAAATGGTTGTCTTTTAGGGAAAGGGCCCTGTGTCGGTAGAGCAGGAGAAAGAGACAGTGGGCTTTTCCTATCTATCCTGGGTGATGAGTACGTCGCTAACGGTCACTATTCGTTTCGTCGGTCAATATATCTAAAGTTATTTGTCATGAGAGTCATTTGGCTAAACTATTTCCTAAAGATGTGCTTTAGGAGGAGCGGCAGAAGAATCCTGCTTTAATGTCCTAAAGTACAGTGTAGGTTAGTCATTGCCACCTAGTTGATCTGCTGTTCTCAGCAGATGTTAAGGGGCAGGTCTTCGTGTGAGCCTAGCCCTAAATCTTTAAAGGGCATCCCAAACAAGGTGGTGCCTTTAGTTATCCAATATGTTTTTGCAAGCTAAGGCCTCCGACGGCCACAAAAGGACGCAATCGGTTAGTTTATGCGAGAACCTCTTCCCTCGCAGGGTCAGGCGAATCTTTTGCTCAGAGCCTAGACCAGCTTGAGCTACATCAAAAAGATCATGACGTAGTCCACGGGGCATTCCTTCCATGTTGCAGACATGCAAAAAGGCCCGTGTAATTAAAGAGAAAAGTGTTCAGTGAAACCTCTGCTGAACCTGAGGGCTATGAAGATGTGGGAGACTTGGAAAAGATTCTGGTGATGCGGCGGTTATCTGGTTCAGTCACAAGAAATGGTGTTAACCGCAGAAACGTTTGATTAAAGCTAGGTTTATCTTGACCACGTGCCACTCGGTCTAAAAAGAAACTGTTCACTAAGCCTAAGGGGATACACTTTGTACGTCTTAGTGATTGGTGCGAAATTTAGGCAGCAAAATCCTCCCCGTAGGAAAAAATGCAAATGCATGGGTCCCAAGACCCGCTGGGGCGGTCAAAAGGATGGCTGGGGTTAATCGAAGCCATGAACATGAGGCATCCATGGGGAGTAGTCTTAGATAGCGTGAAGCGATATCGATGTTGAAACTGTTCGCTCAAGTGCAACTAGTAAGTGACAAGATTCTTCAGGCACAAGTAAGGTGAGCTGAGAAACGTCGTGAACCGAGGAACTCAGCTTTCCTAGTCCTACTATATTTCCTACTCAAAAGTCAAAGACAACGCGGCGCAGATCGAGGTGTCTGAATGCACGCATCGATTGCGGGAACTTCGGCGGGGGCTAACCGGGAAAAGTGGCAGATAGTCAGCTGGTGACTGTTATACTATTTAGGGGCGGTCTAACTGAAATGGGCAGGGAGGGGGGGGCCTACTGGACAGAAAGAAGAAGTAGCCTTTTGGCAGGGAATTGGCACAAATCACTGAGCGCATCACCCACTTAGAAAAGCAGCTAAAATGGTGAACAGCCTTATCCATACTAGTGAATACTTATACAGGCAACGATGGTAGAATGCTAGTATTTGTCTTCATATTTAATGGTGCATGAGACCGACGCCCGCAAGTTATGGCTAAGATGGGCGATCTCCTTTAGAACGTTCCTTGAGATGAAAGTGGAACAGATGCTAGAAAGTGGTAAAAGAATGATAAATGACACTGAAGGCAATATATCTAGAAATCTGTAAGAAATAGAGAACTAGGTTAGTAAGTACATTTATGATTTTCTCATGCATGGTAGAATGTTCACAGTCACTGTCGAAAAACAACCCCCGCACCCTGGATGTGGGGGTCTAGGTTTTGCTATTGTGGGTGTTGCTGGATCTTAACCAACCTTGGTAGGTATATTCCCAAGCTACAACGTCACACAATGACTTAATCCTCTACGAGATCAGATCATCACAATAAGCCTGGCAAGCAGTACTTCTTAGAATAGATGAAAGTTCAGTGGTCCCACATGGAGAAGCAGTCGCGAGAAAAGTGGTACAGAACAAGTGTAATTATCTCACAAGTCTGCGGCACAAAGTGGAGTAGTAGAATTAGTATCGGCTTCCTCGAAAATGTCCTTTTATCTCAGGAGAATCAGAATGAGTTGGTAAAACGCAGTAAAGGTGAATCTGGATGGAGGCGAGTACCAAGCTGAGGTTTCCTGAGTTTATTTGTAGCAGACGATGGGCGGAAGTGGTGTTTCTCGGCGATGTTTTGGTGCTGGAGAAATCAGCAAGTTCTGCCGGGGTGCAGTCGAATCTATTCTTCGTCAAAGTCAGGAGACTGTGCAGAAGTACAGTCAGCGGATTTTTCTGAGCAGTACAGGAGCGGTGGAAATTTCTGAAGGCGATGAATTTAGGGTGTTAATTTGGCCGCTCTCTATAGTGGCTGTTCAAAAATTGGATGCCTCGCTGTCGCCTTTGTAGATGATGACCCGTCCTGAGCGGTTAAGCTCAAAGTTCTGCTGTGCATTCCCTGACATACTGAATAATGGAAGCAGAGCCACTACCATCAACCGGGGTTGTTGGCGAGACGTACAGTGCCCAACCTTTCAAAGGTCACTCATGAAGTAGAAGTTATTGGTTTGGTTGGCGTCTATTGAATCCCTGATTCCAGGTCCAAATCACGCCATTCTAGGCTGGTTTTATTTCAGTCTATTATTGGTAACTTGTCCAGTTTTCACTGGTACCCATTTATACTCCTTTGTTGAGAGAGGGACCGAGGAGTGAAGGAGATCGCCTATGTTTCCAGCGATCGTCAATTGGCCGAACAGAGAAGCGATCCCAGGGTCACCGGTTTCACAGCTCTGCTCATTACCGCCTGAACTTCCGCTTCCTCCAACAGTCAGTCGTGAAGTGGCAGAGCGAGCAGCTTTTATACTCCCAGCTTTGCATCTCTCTTTATCTTTTGACGATGGCTGTCTTTCTTACGATATCCCCAGCCAATCAGCGATCGTCTTTACGAAAGCGCCATTCTCAGCATCGTCCAGCAGGAGTCAGCATCTTGAATGACAGGGTCGTGCCATATATTATTTTGTGAGTCCATGCCAGCAATCATAATCCTAAGGGCCGCTTCCTTCTTGTCTTGACTTGTATATACAAGTTGAAGGTGTCCACTCAGTCATCGGTAATGCGCGAACGTGGCTATGTCCCATTCTATGAAAGAAAACCTCTCTATAACGTGGATACTCCCAGTGGCCTGGCGCATTCGCAGCGTGAGCAAATCGTGTCTTAGACATTCTTGCCATCGTGCGTGCTTCCTAGTATAGTCGTCCGTAAGGTGGCCGTAGCACACACCAGGGAGGCGGGTTACCGGTTCCGGGTTGGCTAGTCCCTCCAGATACCCGACCACTAATAAGCAACACCAGTCTGTGTATAGGAGTTGGTCTTTAAAACAGAAACTTACCATTGAAGGGAATTATTGTACTATCGCTTTTAAATCTAACTTTGGCTTCTAATAAACAGTTAAACTATGGCACTTGCTTCTGGGCCCAGAGTAGAGAGTCATTAACATGAGTTCTCATAAGACATGGTACCTTGACGAGGATGTATGGTCACTTGGCCCTAAAAGCTATGTGTAATAGCAAATGAGCAGCAAATTTCCTTATAGACAGGTTTGGTGGTAGATACTTCTATCCTCGATACGCTAAGCATTATCCTCTGCTAGTCTAATCGTTCTAAAGAATATTTGTTACATTCAGATCGTTTGAATTAACCTTTTAGTATTCTGGTTGAGAAGGTTTACGATGACAACGGTAGAATGGATACATCAGTGAAATTTACAGTTGCTTTTTAATTACAAAAAAAACGATATCCTGAGCATCAGAATGGACATTTCCATTTTTAGCTGTGCCGCGCCCATCTCTAGCTAAGCTCCACCCACACCTCGCTCGTGTTGGGATCTATCAATCTCTGAACTCTCTGACTATCAATATCCAGGTAAGCTATTGAATATTTTGGAACTAATTTGACTGTGCGCTGTTGCTGCCTATGACATACAAATTAGTTTCAAAATATTCAACAGCATGTTTATTAAATAATAGAGACATACAATTCGTACAACGTGTTGGACTATTAAGAGTTAAAGACGGGCCAAATATAATCATGTATGACGTAATTATTATGACGTCATCCTGCACACCATTTAGCTGATTATGACGTAATATGACGTCAGATTGATAGATGGATACTCTGGAAAGGTGAATCCCCATATGCGATGCCTCATCTGTCATGCTAGCATCAGAACCAGTATTCTATTTCCTCATGGTTCTAATGCAAGGATTATCCCACTTACCACAGCAGCCAAGCACGCATAGTCTGAGATAATGGAGCAAGCCAGATTTAGCTATACCCCACCCATCTCTAGCTACAACGTGTTTATTAAATAGTAAAGCCATACAATTCCCACAAACTGCCGGACTAATAAGCGTTAAAGACTAAATCGAGTCATTTATGACGTAACTTATTGTGACGTCAGCCTACACGTCATATAGTTGATTTTGATGTCATATGATTGACTCAGAAATAGGATTCACGACTTAGCTGTAACTGTATATTTCTGTTTCACTAATTAGCAGAAAATGTCTCGGGAGTTATATACGCTGATTAGGCGCATCTATCTGAAACAGATATGAATTAAGCAGCAATGGCTAACCATGTAAACAATGGACCTTTCCAGTTTATCCATCAATCATTTGACGTCATAATTAACTACGTGACTTGTAGGATGACGTCATAATCAATGACGTCATGAATGCCTTAGGTAAGTTCGTCACGAACGCTTAATTGATGACGTATTAAACGTTGTTGTATGAATTGTATGTAATAAACATTGTGTTGAATATTTTGAAACTAATTTGGCTGGGCGCTGTTGCTGCCATATGCAGCAACAGCACAAAGTCCAATTAATTTCAAAATATTCAACAGCTTACCCGTATAGCTTTCTGGAAATTGATAATCAGGGAGTTTTGCGACCAATCGATACAAACACAGGCGAAGTGCGGGTGTAGCTTAGCTAGAGATGGGCGGGGCATAGCTACAACTGGATTCTCCATTACTTTATTCCATTCTGCTGAGATGTCTCGCCGCTTTTGGAGCTGACGTTCGTCCTCTGGCTGCTTCCATTATAATGCGCAAAGTGGCCAGCCTGTGGAAATTTAATATATCGTTCTGTCCCGTCAGTCTATTGATGCTTGTACGACCCTGGAATGTGCGTCGAAGCGTAGGATTTGAAAAGACAGAATAGAATGGCATTCCGCAAAGAGGCTGTCTGATGTCTAGTAGCGAGGGGGTTATTATCGTGCTGTTAAGCAGGTATCCTCTTATTGATGAAGCTAATAAGTCACTAGGTTAGTAAACACATTGGTGGGTTGTCTCCGGTCAACTAATTACGCTATGCACGACACTGGTCTCGTAATCCACAGTCTAAAATACATATTCATAATCAAATCTGACTCATGGTGCGTATTGCCATTTTATCCTGAAAACGCAGCTTATGTGTCCTGTACTCGACCGATACATCCCAGTATTTGCCAAGTACCGCCCCAGTAAACTGTTTTATCACAGAGAGCGGTCGGTGTTCTTTTTATTTTAAAATAATTCATTCCTATGATTTGGTAACGTCCATTATTGTCTTTCAACTCCGATATAGAAGTCACATTAGAAATTGCGTTGCTAAAACCAAGGATACATCCGATCTGTCATTCAAGTATATGATATCTTAATCAATTAAGTCATATGTTCGCTGACGTCGCAATCAAAATGCGTAATGAATGATCTAAGTAGGTGGCCATGGACCTTGAATAGTCCGTCCGTCGGTTGTACGAATTGTATGATTTTATTCTTTAATAC
The DNA here is from genome assembly GCA_034401795.1 of Chaetoderma sp. LZ-2023a. Lineage (NCBI taxonomy): Eukaryota > Metazoa > Mollusca > Caudofoveata > Chaetodermatida > Chaetodermatidae > Chaetoderma > Chaetoderma sp. LZ-2023a. Next base: position 96,090,092 of record CM067373.1, on the reverse strand, counting down.
ATATTGTGTTGAATATTTTGAAACTAATTTGACTGAGTGCTGTTTCTGTTAATGGCAGCAACAGCCCCAATCAAATTAATTTCAAAATATGCAACAGGTTAGCTGTATAGTTGTGTTGATTCATCCATTGCTTTGTAATAAGACAACGGTTATCAGCAGCAGCAGCATTTTAACAGAGATTGCCAGCCATCTAGAATTCGGACAACTCCTACATATTTGACCAGTTAGACATGGACCTGCATGGGAATGCTCGCGATATAAGTACCTTACAACCCACACACACACACCATCCCATTCTCAAACTAGGTGCTATGCCGATATTCTAAACCAGTCTTTCATTCACTGCGTCGGATGGAATAGTGTACAGGTACATAATCCTCACACATTGGCATCAGAAAGTGACGCCAAACGGCTGACATCCACAAGATTCACAACAGATGACAGTGCATTGCGTTCCATTGCCCCTTGCTTCGCTTTGAGGTAATTAGGCTCAGTCTGAGGCATCCAATGAACGTCACCGCAGATGTATCTCATTGAACGCAAACTCACTGGAGTCCAGCATTTTCAATGGTAACTATAAGTAGGGAGTACCCTTATGTTAGATTCTTTAATTCTCAACATTGCCACAGTGGTCAATGGTAAACCCTCGGTGCTTTACTTGTATTATTATTTCTATTCGAATATATATGATTAGTCTGTTCTCTGCATAGCAGGCACATTATAATACGCTTCGTTGTTAATGAGAACTCTAATAGAATTAAACAGCTTAAGAAATGGATCTCTATCCCTCAAATTAGTTGCAAATCTTATTTAGGTTTCTAGACTCTTTGGTTATAGTAGGTTAGCCAACATGCTAAAAAGCCATTATTTAAGAAGTTTGCCTATCGGAAAGTAATAGTTGATAGCTATTCATTTTATATATCTCATGTATGTTCATTTCATGAAAATACTTGTTAGCAAGAAAATCTGGATTGCAAACATGAGATATTGCTATATTAATGGCCACGCCCACATTTCTGTTTGAGATTGCCATTGGGGAACCCATGGCTTAAAATTTGAATGTCGACGGTAATGAATATAGCATATCAGCATTTAATATTGGCGATTACATAACACAACATATTTTGAGAAAGTTTTGAAGTCATACCTTCATTATTTCTTGGAAAATTGCGTTTTCACTCTTGAAAGTTTGATCTTTTCGGGGTTTTTTTGTTGCAAGCATGGTTAGTTATAAAATATGCCCAAAATACTCTTTTCAATCAGTCTGTATAATAATTTGTCAAAATAATAGCATATATATGCCCTAACCTTTCCGGTTTTTTAATGTAATAGGCGAAGCATTGCAGAGATATAGAGCCCCATATTTTTAGCAAATTTACGTCATTATACTATTTGCACAGTAAACAGAAGTACGTTTGTATTCAGTGATCTGGTCTATAGTGGTTATCTAGTTGTGGGACCACATTCTGGTGGTTCTATAAGACATGTGGTTATAAGGCGGCTCATTTCAAAATTATCAAAAAGACCATTACAACGTCAGTTAATCAAACCGACTATAGTGGATAATATATTAAATGTCCACACGCTTTATTGCAGCAAAAGCAATCCAGTCATCTATCACAGAACATTCTGCCACTATCACAGGAAAAGCATATGATATGACTCATAGCTGACATTAATATATCATATGACTGTGCAAGTAACTTAGTAACAAATGAACTGTATAATCATGTGGCATGGTTAATTACCAACTCTGACATGGAAATAAAAGATTGTGGGCGTGTTGTTTTGAATCGCGATCTGCATGAGCTTGTTCTTAATTTAAGCCAAGATATTATGTATGGGACAGCAGGTGTTTCAATGCCGCTTCCAAAAACATGTGTGTGTAGGATTGTATATTTTCGAACAAAGTCGTAGCAAAGAGCTAATTACACTTCTTAATAGGTTTGGCAACAGTATAAGTTATCCAGATGCGCTACTGTATATAACTCATGCAGCAGAACAGGTAAATGATAATACTTAAGTAAATGGGCTATCCATACCAGAAAATATGCTGCCAGGTTTGTTTAAACAGTTTGCTTTTGACAATTTAGATTTTCATGACAATTTCATGCTGTCCCATACATTTAAGTCTGAAAGACAGAAGAAAAACACAGCTTTTGACTGATACAGATTTACCTGACACAGAAGATAATGAATATACGCTGAATGACACAAACATAGGTTGGATGCTGTCTCGAATGATACCAACACACCTTATGCCAACCGATGACTTGAACATAGGTCCAACATGGACAACCTTTCAGAAAAAGAAGTACAATGTAGAAGAGTTAACAACGATATGATATGGACCACTATTCCCAGAATCTCCAACCGAGCCGGATGTTGTTCAAGCATCACTGGATTATTTCCTCAAGGCATCAGAAGCACTGGACCGATAAGATGTTGTTGTTACAGCAGATCAAGCGATATATGACATTGTCAAAGGTCTGGCAGCAAATTTTCCAGATAAATATGGTTCTATTGTAAAGTGGTTAGGTGGATTCCACATTCTAATGAACTACGTGGTGCCCTCGGCAAAATGATGACTGGTTGAGGAATTGTAGATGTGGTGGAGAAGGCTGAGTTATGCAAGAAAGGAGCATTAAATAATGTGCTGGCTGGTTAAGATTATTATAAGATGGTTCGCTGTCTTTCTCTTGCAGCGGAAGCAATGTTTTCATTGAAACAGGAAGCTTTTGAACAGTGGATGGTGGAAAAAGGTGATATCGAAATACCAAGTCGTCTAACATCACCATTGGGAGGGTTTGCAAAAGATACAGGTGAGGAAAACTTGGATGATCTGCTAAGATTTATGGAGGAAAATTGGGATGAGCTCACCTCGACACACCATACAGCAGCCAAATACACAACCGAACGTGTACAATCAGCTTTGTTGTGGTAACTTCACTGTAAGACAGACAACAGCTTCATTCAATGGGGTGTGGACAGACTTAGGGGTTGAGCAGACATTTAACAAGGAGGGGGAAACATCTATATTCAAGGGAGCCAATCTTAATGAATCTGCACGAGACAAATATGTTAAAGCAGTACCTTTCATGGCTACGGTTGGTGAGCATGTTATGGTAATGACCCACCTAAACAATAAAGACGATTTACAGCTAGCTACAAACAGGAAGGCCATTGAAGAAAAAGAGATGGTCGCAAGACTCATTAATGTTGTAAGATTTGAGATGATAGATCCCTTTTCAGCTGTTGACAAAGGTGATTCTTTGATAAATATTGCTACCGAACAAAAAACCCGAAGCACAAGTTTGGCTCTTGCGATTACAAAAGGGAAAGAATCTATCACCCATTATAACACCATTTGCAGAAACAAAGATAAAAAGGAAAGTCACACAGACAAAGAAAATATATCAAGAGGAAACAACAGTGACTCGTTCCTTATCCAATGACAACAGCAAAGAAGTAAGAAATGAAGCATTCAGCCATGAATGGATAGAATACCCATCTTCTCTGTTCGAACCTGATGTGCAACATGGCACACATAAAATGAGAAAAGGTTGTAAATCAGAGTATTATAATGAAATGCAAACATATGCAACAATGGATGAGCATTCCTACCTGCCGGTTTGTGATATGCCAACCACATTTCTTGCAGATGCGATGTGTTCCCTACAAAAATCCAAAAACGTGGCACTAGAACATTTGAAGATTTCAAAGATGCGTATCTAAACAAGATAATTGCTATGAAGCCTGATGGTTGTGACTTAATACATTTTGCTGGAGATAGATATGACTTTAGGCCAAGAAAGAGTTTGAAACAAAAAGAACGACAGAACAGGACTAAAGTTGAAACTGCAGAATACATTCGTGCATCAGGGGTATTACTTCCTGCATGGGCGAAGCTGACGGGGAATGGGAAAACGAAGGCAAATATATTAGACTACCTCTCAGAAGAATGGATGAAGCCAGAGTCGAGACAAAAGCTAAATACTATTACACTAGTTTTAGGTGGAACATTTAAGAACTTGTGTAAAGCAGTGTCAGTGACCATTAATGGTGTTGTTGACATTGATGAATTATCATGCTCGGACCATTAAGAGGCTGATACGCGCCATACGATATGGTGCATGCCGACTATTCAGTGAACAAACTGAGCTATCATCGTATAGTAATTTACTCAGATGACACTGACGTGATAATGATGGCCATATACCATAGTACCGTGAGCATTTCGAAAGAATGCTACGCATGGAGAAATGTCTTCCTATTCACGACTTGGTAGTTCGTCTGACAACTATGCTGAATCACACAGCCAAATGCGTCTCCTCTATCTTACTCGCCACCTATGTCATCACAGGTTGCGACACCGGAAAGGAAAAAGAAGGCATTCAAGTTTGCCATTTCATTGATGAAGGAAAATAAACTTCAAGGATTAGCAAGCTATGGCAAAAATAGTACGGATAAATCTGGGGACGTGATTGGGGATGTTAGACTGATCGTAGCATCATTTTATAACAAACTCACCTTCTCATCATTGGACCTTTTGAGAGAACACGTGTTTACCTCATTCAGAAGTGATTTACGGACGCTTCCTCAAACAGAAGATGCTTTTTTGTAACACTGCTATCGGGCTCTCTATAAAATTGCTATGTACAAATATGCTCATAATCATATTCTCGGACTACCTGATCCAACAGACGGATTTGGAAAGTCTGTATCAGATGGGGTTCTTGCAGCAATAAAAATGACAAAGTCTCCAAACCCAGACTTAAAACAGTTTACAAAATCATATTGTAGCTGCCAGAAATATAACGGCAAACCACGTTGTACAAAGACCTGTCCTTGTGACATAGCTGGTGAAATCTGTGTTGCGGCCTGAAGCTGCGGGTCGAAGGCGAATTTTTGTGGACCGGATTATGTCTTTCAAATTATTTGAAAAAAAAATCCAATTTCGTATGAATAAAACGCCAATTGTCTTGAAAGTGCGTGTACTTATGTAATGTATGTCCCTCTATATGTTTCATGACCAAAATCGTTGCTTTTGAGATTCTTACTTTATTCCACTAAAATGGATTTTCTGTCACAATGCCGAAATGCGGTTGTCAATAGAGCAGGTAATTTGCAAAATCTCGAATTTGCAAGACGGATATTCTTGCTAACAGGCATTTTCCAAAAACGTATGCTAAGAGGAAGAGGACAAAACACAAATATAAACTATTACTTTCCGATAGGTGAAAAGTGATTTTTTTCAACCTTGGCTCCTCTACTATTAAGGTTTTTTCCGAGATAGCCGGTCACCATTTAGAATATTGTGCCCCGTCGAAGTCAGACCAAAATACGTCATTGAAAAATTAATTCACTTTCACCATTTTAGCCACATTGGAGGTATTATTTTAGGGTGTATGTTGCTGAGTATATAAGTAGCATTTTCATCGCTACGAGTGACGGTCATCTTGGATTTAGTTATCAAGGATACATATAATCACAAAAATAAACACGGAAATGGATTCCTTACCCTCAAATTAGTCGAGGAAGATGTGATTTTGAGTTTTCCAGAATGCTTGATTGAAAAGTTGATTTGTCAATTAGCTGCTGGTGGCCATTTTTAATTTCTCGCTCTAATCCATTTGGCCCATATTTTCCAGACCTGCAGAGGAGCTTATTTTGCAACAAATACCATAAAGTACCAAAGTCAACCATAAGACTTTACTTGGTAGAGGTTGGTTACGGAATATGAGATTATGACCCAGCTATACGACAAATTCTATGATGTAACAAATATATAACTTGAAACTCTTTTCGTCACATACAGCAACGACGTAACTGTCGCTCGCCAGGTAGTGTCGGGCCGTTCCGGTGCAGTATGTCGACTCACCGCGCCGCAAGTGCATGACGAGTGATGACGCTGGTTAGCATCCGATATCGGGGTCACGGACCTTGTACGAGACTGCCCTGCGGGAAACAAAAACCGGCTCCTAAGGCAGGTGGAACTCAATCATTCCGGTGGGGCCGTGCGACCATCGTCGCGAACATTAAACACAACTGTCTCATCCCACGAGTTTGTGTCAGCAGCCTGTCCATAGCAATTTCGTGATCTATGGACTTACAAGATTTGATTTGGTGACCTAAAAATATAAGTCTATACAATGAGTTTACCTAAACAATTATAAATATGCTAGATAACACTACAGTAAGAGCATACGAAAATACGAGAGATAGAGACAGGTAGATGAACTTTTAAACATGGGGCTCCCGGAGGTACCACACAGACTCGTAGGTCCGCAGTGGTATCCCCGCAAGGGAGGCTCCCGTACACGAGACTTAACTATTTAACTTAATATAAGTTATTGTACCTCCAAGCTGAAAGGAAGAAGGTTATCTCGGACGAAAAGTGGTGTGTCTCACGCGGGCACTACTCCTAGTGCAAGTTTTGGGTGAGGAGTATTATCCAAGCGTGGACCGTCGTCGCTGAATCCTTGCGAGAGGCAAGTGCCTCGCGCGGGCCTCCGTCTCAGGAAGGTGTCGCCACTGCTTAAAGCGGGAGAAGAATAGTAGGCAAAAATTGGCCTACTCTAATATTTCAATCAAAAATGCTTTAGAGAGAAAAGACCATACCTAGTGAGATTATGAGTATAGCGGTGCGTACTGTTTTACGTGAAGACAGGACGGGGCATTCCCGATGGATTCCCTTGTTACCGTCTTATGTAATTCTTGGTTTGCTGTATTAGTAGTTGCCGCTTTATTTCTGCGGGCCTTCTACTTTGCTTAATTCCTTTTAGTTGTTTTCAGAACAAGAATAATTTTAGGCCGCAACTGGCTGCTATCTACCTAGCTATTAGACACGGCTGTCCCGGAGAAAAGATTCCCCAAGACAGCAATACTAGAGACAGCGCTCATACATGTTATGTAGCAGGATCTCCGAACTGGATAAGAATCCAGACATCCCGCCCCGTAACCACATAAAACATTACAAGACATGGGTTACATTTCACGAAAGCATTATTAGGCCATTTCTCTTATCGTTATGGTGGGGGTAAGAGAGACGAATACCCACCGTAAATGTCCTTCCTGCAAGGGCGTGGCAGATCTAAATATCATGCCCAGTCATTTTAACGGAATTCGGAGGGAATACGTATCTCGCCCGTCACCGGGTCCTATGGAACTAACCGGTTTACCTGTCATTAGGTTTACATACAAGTTGCCAGTTTTGCACTGCAGTGCGGGAGGATTGTCAGTAAATAAAATAATAATTAATACATGTGTTCGCGGTGCTTTCCTACATTGGCTTAATGTGCTAACTACTAAGTATCAAAAGATACACGGGAATGTGTGTGACACCGCACCCTGGCCATTGCCGCTCGGAAACCCCAATAGTTTCCCAGAGTCGGATCAGCCCATGATGCGGATGGAGACATCCAAACAATTAAGAATCCACAAGGCTGTGTGGAGCACGAAGAGAAACAAAATTTTACTTATCAGTCTTACCGGAGTGCGGGGCTAGATTATCGCACTACCGGAAGAGAAGAGTATATTACACAGTATGTAATGAAGAAAGTGTCTCTAATCATTTTGAACCCGTCCTATTGAGCTGAATAGAAAAGGTTTAGTCGGTAGCATGCTGGGCTAAACAGAGTTTTGTCACGGACAGTGACCTCAGTGAAAAATTGGTGGTGGCGGGAGAAAGTGCTGCATATATAAGTGTTGCTGTATAGTGTTTCCTACGTGCACTGCAGTCCTATATCTTTCTATGAATAAACAAAACATATGAACGGATGGCCACTGGCCATATATATATATATATACATAATCTAACCAGAACAATCAATACGGTGTCAAATGATCAAGATATATATAACAGTACAGGTTAACGAACCTACTATAGTGCGGTTAGAAACACATTGAACAAAATGAGAATAATTATCAACAAATACAGAAATTATAACTAGCGGTGCTAAGACCGTTACCGTTCCTTTTAGTCATCGGGACCGTTCTTACAGATAATATAATTAGCAAAACCTATATAGAGAAATTATTAAACTGTGAAGTATAGTTACTTGAATACTTGGTAGTCATTCCTAAGTTAGGCTACCGTGTTATTGAAATTGATACGTCAATCCGTAGTCGACGTGGGATGATGCGCTCTCCGGAAGCTGGAAATTGCCGCAGGTTGGTTCCCGCAAGCTGTTTTCCGCAAACAAGACTCCCGCAAGAACACTCATGGTGGGAGTGCATCCCTCATCACTGTAGGCCTAATAGGATGTCTAACGAGCAGTCAGCAAAAGATACAATAGTACTACGTGGTGAAGAAAGTTCCCATACACCGATCGCACGGATGGAAGGTGTAAACAACCCGATCACAAGCGCGGGTTGTCAGAGGCAAACGAAGATACAAAGCAAAGCTTCACGGTGCTGGGTACTTCAGCCAGCTCTGAAGACGCACCGGGCAGAATTTACTTGCTGCGGTCGAAAGTAGAAAGAACCTACACGATATTAGTGCGGCGGAGGTAGAAATACCACTTTTAGCGTGGCCGGCAGATCCGGCAAGTTGTCCATCACAGAACATCCTGCCTCTACATCTGTAGACTCACATATTCAGGTCGTAAAGGCCTCACCGCAAATTTGTGTTCTGAATGTAGATGTTAATATTCGTGAACAATTATCAGAAGTTCCAAATTACTCCCGTAAATGAGTTACACAATTGTTTTAGTGCGGTGGGTTGGAGAACTGCACGCTACGGGATAAAACCCCGACACATAGCGAAGGAAGACGCGGATTGTCTGTCGCGCTTGTTAGTAGCTGGTACAGATCCAACCTGCTTGGCCCCTGGCCGATGATGCTCTCAATCACTGGATCACGTCTCCTTTTATACTCCTCGTGACGTCACGGGCGCAGGCTCCGTCCAATCATCGTTCGAGCAACAGCTAATCAGCGCGTAGCTAATAATAGCGCAGTCGAACGTTCTAGAACATTCTAGAAGTTTTGCGTCCACGTGGTTATGACGTCACGGCAATATTTTGAAGATAATCACGAAGAGTTTTCCCTGGATAACTTACTCAGCCATTTCTCAACCGATTTTGAAATGGTTTACAGATTTGAAAAGCCCTCTGAATTCTGGTCTTGATTAATGCCAGAGTTAACGGAAACAGGTAATCAATAAGGATTACATACAGGGTACCATCTCGGTACACTAAAAGCGCCATCCTATCTAGGTCATAACTACGCGCTCCATACAAACAGCATCTAGGCGCGCACACGCGCATCATGCACTTTAACGAACTTTTTCGACACGCTATCTCTCCCATAGGCCTCTATACGCTTATGGCTCTACCCAGAGGGGCGTGTTCAGGAAATGAATCCAGGACGGGTGGTGCGTACCCAGCTCAGCTGGTACGGCCGGTATCCGACCGGTCGATCCGAACTACATAACCCCTTTGTGTTAACTTTACACTTTTTTTATGGTCAAGCCGTCCTCCACATTTGTCTTGGGGAATGCCATTTTGCGGACTAAGAGAAGAGTATTTTTTGAAAATTTACCACTGCAATTACTGGCTCGGTAACCAAGCCAGCCATTCCAGTGGTAAATTTTCGAAAATACTCTTTTTTGGCCTGCAAATGAACACTGACTAATAAAAAATATTAAATGTTCTTGACAATTACCTTTTGGTCAACCAGGTGTATGCTATTGTTTGTAAATGTCAGTGGCGCATTTACTAAAATAGTATTCTATTGATCCGCAAAAATGTTCTTGAAAAATATTGACCATTAAAGAGTTCCTTGATATAAAAAGCATTCCGTGCGCTTTGAAGCGCTGTTGACGCAAGAGGGGTTAAATTCAGCATAGTAATAACATTCTGAACAGCTTGAAATTGAATCATTTTGGTGCTTCGAGGCTTAGAGTGTTAAGGAAGATCAGAGATTTTTGCTTCAAGTTTAAGTCCTGTATTTTAAAACCATTTAGAGTGGTTTGCTATGTATTAAATTATAAAAACCCTCTTGGCCAAATTAACAGCTTATCGTTTGGCAAATAGGGGTATCGTTATTATCGTCAGTATTTACCTATCATTAATCGTCCATATTGTAGGCTTAGGTCCTTATTGAACTCATTTCATTTTGCGTGATGTGGATAGTATTTCTTTTCAAAATATAGTTAAACTTTACTGATTATTTTGAAAACAACTTGACTGAATGTCGATGCTGTCAGAAACAGCGACTTCTTTCGGTTAAATTTTATTCTTTTAATATTCAGTATTTTTTCAAATGAATGACCTTTGTAATCCGCGGATATTGTGGCTCAGATTGTCACGTTTTTAAGTTTTAACTAGATATTTGTTTGGATTTCCGCGTACAATAAGATCCTGATACATGTAGCCTAGATGGCGTGTGTATTTATCATTTTATGTAGCCTAATGCCGCCAGATGTTTAAATAGTGACCAAGACCAGAGATGAATGTAGGCCTCAAATAACCTTTTCTCAAATACACTCAACGACTTTACTTCTCCAATGTACAGTCATCGAGTCGTCGCTATTTAGCAAAACGTTCTCTAGATTATTGAAATAAAATACAGCAGCGGTCTGCATGATTAAGTACTACCTACATGATGAGCGTTGAGAGGTTTGTGGATGTAGTTATTTATAACGTTATGAACGTGCGTCTGAAGTAGCGTGCATAATAGAGCTTATATGCATATATTTATTGATTAATATCCAGAGGAATTGGGTATAAATTGTTGAAAGTAGAAATACATTCGCCAAGCATACTTGCTGACAAGCCTATGTAACATATGTATGCAAGATTATATGAAAGATACAATATAAATGTGCTTGAAAATAGATATATTTGTATATATAAAAGACCGTGTTGTGATCAGTCGATCACTGAACTGTAATTTCCAGAAAACTATGCAGGTAAGTGGTTGAATGTTTTGAAACTAAATTGACTAGGTGCCTATGGCAACAGCAGTGCCCAGTCAAATTAGTGTCAAAATATTCCACAGCATGACATACAAGTCAGACAACAACGCTTTAGCCCGCCATCAGTTACGCTTTAGTGACAAACTTAGCCACGTCATTCCCCGCGCAATTGATTATAACGACATCTTACACGTCACGTAGTTGATTATGACGTTATATGATTGATGGATATACGAGAATCACCACTTGTCGTAGCCGTGCTATTCTGTTAATAATAATAATAATAATAACAGGATTCACAGGCAATGTTTGTTAAGACCAACCTTATTTAATTTAACGAGCTTTCACACATAATCATGGCAAGAATCACACCAAAGCCATCCAATGGAAAATTCCAGTTTCTGAATCCCCATCCATCATATGACGTCATAATCAACTACATGACTTGTAGTATGACGTCATCATCAATTATGCCATGGATGACTCTATTTAGTCCGTCTTAGATGCTTACTAGTCCGCTAGTCTGTACGAATTGTATGCCTGTGCTACTTAACAAAGATGCTATTGAATATTTTGAAACTAATTTGCACCCAGTCAAATTAGTTTCAAAATACTCAACAGCTTACCTGCATCGTGTTCTGGAAACTGAGATTCAGAGAGGACAGGGATCCACCGATACCAACACAGGCAAAGCGCGGTTGGAGCTTAGCTATAGATGGGCAGGTCATAGCTAAACTGGATTTCTTCATTCGTAACAAAATGCATTATGCATATATGAAGGCATTTGTACAAAGATGACAAGCATCGAGTTATTAGATGTAAGTGCCATTCACTGTGGCCACCAGCAGTACTAGATGCACTACAGCGGCGTTTCTGTAATGCTTATCTAGTAGAATCGGTTGCGCTGCATTACTGATCGCCCGTGGTACAGGTCAGTCCTTGGTATTGGATACACTGCCGTACGACAGGTCTGGCTCAGACCACCTTATCTATCTGCTATCGGTTAACTGTTGCCAATCGTGTTAGATAAATATTATAGCGTGGAAGTAACAGGACCGTGGAAGACACGGAACCGGCGACTCTCAGCTTAGCTCATCACTCCTATTATTTGTCTCTCTTTTGTGTTTGTTCAGATTCTTTTATTGGCTGCTTAGACAGAGATGTATTTGCGCCATTTTTGTGTGAAATCTGCATGCTCTCAGATGATCTCTGGTCAAGCTAAGAGATAAATATGAACCATTCGTTGGTGCTTCATTATATTTGATGCCACTGGTATTGCTGGTGCTGCTGTAGTTGCTGCTGCCACTGCTGCTACTGCTATTAATGCTGCTGCTGTTGCTGCTGTTGCTGCTGTTGCTGCTACTACTTCTACTACTATCGATACCGCTACTACTACTACTACTACTACTACTACTACTACTACTACTACTACTACTACTACTACTACTACTACTACTACTACTACTACTACTACTATTGCAACAACGATAACTGCTGCTGCTGCTGCTACTACTATTACTGCTACTGATGTTGCTACTAATGATGCTGTTGTTACTGCTACTGGATTTAACATTACCGGCGATGATGTGACTGCCACAGCTTTTGCTCCAGCTATTAATATCAGAAATTTCAATGGCAACGGCAGCGGTGGCATCAGAAGTATAGGTTCGTTGCATATTGCTTCAATAAATATCTGTGGACTTAAATCTAAACTAAACGTCTATGTAATTATAACATTATTTGCCTAAACGAAACAAAACTGACAGAACACGATAGCCTATCCATACAAAATTATTGCATGATCATAAAATCCCCAGAGGATCTGGCGGAATAGCTTACTTGAATAACCTTAAAAAGCATGTAAAACTGATTGATGACGATACAGACAACGACTGTGTGTTATAGTTACATGTACAAAATATTCATCGTAATGTACTAATAGCAGTATATATATATACCTCCCGAATTATCTAGATATTATTCTAGCGACTCCTGGAAACAAGAATTATTAAGTTAGGTGACCGATACTCAAACATCTGCCTTATAGGTGATTTCAACGCAAAAACTGGGATAGCAGCAGACTATGACACGTTTGATAAATTCACACTTAATCATTTTGGGGTGACAAATGCAACCAACACAGACATAACTTCAATACGACAAGTAGGATGCCCATTAGAAAGATATAACAAATGTATTGCACATGCAAACATTTATATATATATAAAAAATAAGGGGGACCCATTGGATCCCACAAACTATCGACCCATAACTTTGCTGAGTTGTTTGGAAAACGTATTCACTTCTGTGCTGAATGAACGGTTAAAACATATGCTGAGCGGCATGAGATTATCACAGATGCACAAGCAGGTTCAGGGAGGGCAGGTTAACACTTGATAATGTATTTTCTTTATACACAATAAGTAAATACTTCTAGCGCAAAGAAAACATCTATACTGCTGTTTTATAGATTTTAAGCAAGCATTCGATACAGTGTGACGAATTGGCCTGTGACATAAACTCATCAGAAACAACATAACAGGCAAATGTTATCACATTATTTATAACATGTATCAGTCAATAAAATCCTTTATGACGCAAAACTAAGACAAATTTGAATGTTTTATCAGTGCCACTGGTGTAAGACAAGAGAAAAATTTGTCACCCTTTTCATTCTGCATTTTTATCAACGCCCTGGAAAACGATTTAAGGGAAGAAAGAGTACCAAGTCTGGCGTCCATTAGTAATATACGTTATGAAAAACTAGACATTTATTTGTATTTAGCCATACTGCTGTACGCAGATGATACTATTATAATGGTCGACTCAGTCGATAATCTTCAAACTTCATTACATGTTTTTAACAACTATTGTACTTATTGGAAATTAACTGTTAACTTAAGTAAAACAAAAGTAATGGTTTTCTCTAAAAGAAAAAAATATAATAATAAAACATTTTATCTGGGTCCAAACAAATTGAAATAGTAAGCGCGTATCTCTTTCTGGAAGTACTTTTTAAAAAATCATTGGGCATTTTATCAGTGTAGGACTCGAGTGTAGGACCCGAAATTTAAAACAGTCATGTTCCAATTGGTTAGAAAAATCAGAAAACACGACATCTCATTAGACCTCTAATGGAAGTTATTTGACGCTATGATAATGCCAGTTCTTATGTATGGGTCGGAAATTTGGGAATATGAAAACCTAGACATGTTAGAAGGTTGCAATATACAATTTGACCGCAAAGAAAAGCACCCCAATTTAATGTTGTATGGAGAAACAGGGCGTTATCCACTAAGTATTACAATCAAGACTAACATGGTCCGGTTTTGGACAGATTTAGTGAATGCGGGGTACGGAAAATTGTCCTCTGTACTTTACTATATCTGTTGAGAATTGGAAAGGAAACCAATTTTAACTTTGCATGGTTAACAGCCATAAAATCGATCCTCCGAGAAACAAATCAAGAACACCTATGTAATGCCCAATTTAAGATAAACTCTACACATCGACGAGAGTATTATTCTACAAGGACATTGAATTTGAAAATTATTTTAATGTTCTCACAACAAGAAACGCCATTACTCCATTTCATTTTAGGACACTAAACTTACCTGTTCATCCATCATCCAACCTCGTGTGACGTCATAATCAACCCAAGCAGTGCACGATGACGTCACAATCATTACGTCACAAACGGATCTATATAGACCGTCATAAAATCTCAAACAGTCTGCCATGTTGTATTAAGTGTATGTCTTTGTAATTCTTTGCAATTTAATAAAACATGCTGTTGAATATTTTGAAACTAACTTTACTGGGTGCTGCTGCTGCCTTAGGCAGCAACAGCACCCAGTCAAACCAGCCCCAAAATACCCAAACAGCTTACTTGTGTAGTGCTTTGGAAACTGAAACTGATAGTCAGGGTGTTCAGAAATCGATCGATCCCAACACGAGCAAGGTGTGGATGGAGCTTAGCTAGAGATGGGCGGAGCATGGCTATAACCGGAAAGGCCATTGAGATGAGATGAAATAAAATGAAATGAAATGAAATGGAATAAACGCACTATCCCCCGCCACACCTAATTCCCACCTCTCCATTTCCGTGTGCTTGATTATTTGTGTAGTTTTAGGCCTTCTTTCATAAATTTTGCAACATTTAGTCCGATCCTGGCATATTCTGTACTCATTAGACATGTAAAGATGTATTCACTTCCGCGTTTTCGAAAATATTCTGGAATGTACTTATCTCGGAGTTGCTTAAGAGCTGGACATTCTATAAGGAAGTGGTATTCATCCACTACCTTCCCAGTTGACATAATGTGCAAACCCTTTCCCTCCTACTAATGCCAAAAAATCTGCCCTTTTCTATTGGCAGGTTCTGGTTACTCATTTTGAATTTACAAAAACTCATTCGTAGATTTACAGGAAATGTAATTAGGTATTTTTCAAGTTTGAAACTGGTTTTGAACTTCAGATACGTTTCACATTTAGCGGAATCTCTTAATAACCAATTCCATGACTGCACAAATTGGTCTTGGAGTGTTTGTTTCATAAGATTATACAGTGCATTACTACCAGTTTCGTCTATTGGAAAATCAGTCCAGGCGTGGGCAAATCCACAGGATTCAAGTATTCCTTTCATAAACGAAAACCATTTGAAATTTATGTTTAATTTTGTAAACTGGTTATTGTTTCGAGTACTAAATAACTGGTAAATAAATTTAAATAAGATCGACGAATATTTATTACCATTGTCCAGTAACAGGCTTAGCCAGAATGTTAACATTCGAATTTTTATAGTAAGTATAACGGGAAATGTACCAAGTTCCCCATACATCATGCTAGTTGTTGTCATTCTTACATTCAAAATATATTTACAAAATTTTAACTTCACCTTTTCTAATTCCTTTACGTTTTCGCATCCCCATACTTCGCAACCATAGAGTACTAAATAACTGGTAAATAAATTTAAATAAGATCGACGAATATTTATTACCATTGTCCAGTAACAGGCTTAGCCAGAATGTTAACATTCGAATTTTTATAGTAAGTATAACGGGAAATGTACCAAGTTCCCCTTACATCATGCTAGTTGTTGTCATTCTTACATTCAAAATATATTTACAAAATTTTAACTTCACCTTTTCTAATTCCTTTACGTTTTCGCATCCCCATACTTCGCAACCATAGAGCATGATTGGCATAACTATTTTATCAAAAAGATCAAGTTGCAAATCAACAGGGAGGTTTACGGACCTGCTTTTCTTTAATAAAGAGAACATGGCTTTGTTTGCTTGCTCCACACGCTTTGTTTGGCATTGGGAAAAACTGCCATTTTCAGTCAGCTGAATTCCTAGGTATTTATAGAGTTTTACTTGTTCAATGATTTATCCATTGAATTTTAATTGATACTGAATTTTAGGTTTTCGTCCAAATATAACAATTTTAGTTTTATCACTGTTAACGCTTAGTTTCCAAGTACGGCAGTACTCATGTAGCCCGTTTAATAATTTCTGCAAATATGTTTCTGTGTCCGCAAGCAAAACAGTGTCGTCTGCATATAAAATAACCATTAGTTTAAGCACATCCTTGTTTGCCATAGATAAATAGTTACAGCCTGCATGGGCAAGGGAGTCTTCGAAATCATTGATAAATAAAGCAAAAAGCAAGGGGGACATATTTTCTCCTTGCCTAACTCCAACTGATGTTTGAAAAAATTCAGATTTGTAATTGTTAGTAGATACGCATGATTTGGCACTTTTATAGATATTCACAATAATTTGCAGTTCACTATTTTGTACCATAAGCCATGGATGTTGAGCCAATCTGTGAGATGTCATGAAAGAATGGAATGTCTTTACCGCAAGTAATTGTATCGTGAAGACAATGCGAACTCAAACAATGGTTGGCGTTATTCAATCTCCAATGTCAGGCTGGTATTTTATGAAGTTCCTCTCAAATCTTGACCCATCTTGTGTCCACTTAACCATGTAATGTGTGAATGTGCAATCATGCGTACGTGCGTGCGCGCGTGTGCGTATGTGTCTCTCCGTATGTACGGGCGTGGGTAGATGCGTGTGTGTCGTTGAATGTTTTCGGAGAAATTCCATGTACAATTGTATTGTGATATCGCGGAAGAAAGCGGGCTAAGCTAACAGAAGTGAAGAGTTTCTTGGACAAACTCAATAGAATATTAGCCGCCGTTATAGGTTCGACGAGTGCGGGGTATTCTTCTGTCTTTGTTTTGGACAAATATTGATAGAACGTCTATAGAAATTGATAAAGCCGCAATCGCTGCTGAGAAGAGAGTATCTCTTCACATGTAGTGTTCCACATGGGCGGTGCACAAAAGATAGCTTCCGCTAATGTAATGCTAATATAGTCCACATAGCCTAATAGTGCTTTTGGTTACTCATATTGTGGAAAGTAGCATCGCGGAGCATCGAGGACACAAATATACCAACCCCCCCCCCCACCCAAACACACGCGCACGCACAAGCACACGCACACGCACACGCACACGCACACGCACACGCACATGCACACGCACACGCACACGCACACACACACACACCCATCGCTCTGGCGAGCAGAAGGATAGTCCTGGATGGAGCGCACAAAGAAAATCGAAAATCTAGGAACTGAAAATCATGCTTTTTAAAATAGTCTGTGAAATTACTGAAACACATTTACGTCGGGACTCGGGCCACATACCACTTGTCTGAGAATTGTAAGAGTAAAGCGACAATTTAGAAAGTGTAGTAAGGCCTTTAACAATTGAAATTCTAGTGTCTTAAATTCAGGAATGGCGCTAAATATTTTGAAAGTAATTTGCAAGGAGCAGGTTGCTGCATCATTCAGCAGAGTATTGCTTACATAATCAGGCATTTGTCATTTCGCGTCTGTGAGAGTTGAAGGGATGAATAATCTAAGTACAATATTAAGAATAGTATACAATACTTGGTATATACTTGAGTTTGTGTTGCAAGCTCGTGATCTGATTTCGTACAGACAATATAAGGTTCAGGAACGAAAGTTTGACACGCTCCCAACTGCGTCCTCTTTTAAATCCGCACACTGGCAGATGCCTGCAAATCATGGCAATTTTAGCTCTGATGCGTTTAACAAACGTTTTATAATAGCGTTTAACCCTTTAACTCTTATATCAGCCAGAAAACGACTTCTAAAGTGGTCTTGCAAACTGTCCATTTGCAGACCAAGAGAAGACTATTTTTGATAATCTACCACTGGAATGATTGGCCGGATAACCGAGCCAGTGATTCCAGTGGTACATTTTCAAAAATAGCCTTCTCTTGGGCTGCAAATGGATGGGTTTTTTTTAGGAAATTGAAATTTTCTTAAACAAATTTGAGGGCTAAAGGGTTAAGATCATGAGCGGCCTCTGGGTGGAGGGAGGTACTGGTACTTGGCTTTAGGCAGTGTGATGAGTGTGTCTCACACAGCATCAATAATGATAATACTGTTAATAGTAATAACGAAGATTGGTGCTTGTACACAGATTAATCGGGTAGCGGGGGTGGGGGGGGGGGGGGTGATTTGTATATAAACCCGTATAATTTGTGCAAAGACTGGGTGTAATGAATTTATCAGTATCAAACATACAATTCGTACAACATGACGGGCAATTAAACGTTTAAGACGGACTAAATCAGGTCATTCATGACGTAATTGATTCTGACTTCAGCCTACACGTCACGTAGTTGATTATGACGCCATATGATTGAGTGAGAAACTGGATTCCTCAATTGAGGAATTTGTTGTTCATGTCATTTGGCCGCCACGCGTAACCATTCCTTAGGGCACTTGGTGATCTTTAAACCATTCTCTGATTGATAACTGTTGTCCCTGGTCAGAGACACTGAAGATTTCGTCTGAGTTGTGTGCAGCGATTGATACAATCTTTCTTCCTAACGAATAAATGCGAAAAATAAGCTAAATGATTCCTGCAAAGATCTAATTTGCAGCCGAAAGAAGACTCCCCTCCTTCCAGTCGCAACTATTTGGCACTTAGTCAGAGAAGCCGATCAGCTATAGCTAACTACAAAATTAACCGGCGGTCGTGTTCAAGAATATAATTAATTTTGCTTCGACCAGGTGAATTTCCAACCCTCCCCACCCCACCCCCCCCTCTCACCCCACAACCCACCCACCCCCAATGTCCTACGTTTGTAGTTCATTCTGTGTCAGGAACCAGAGATCATATAATTGGAAGAGCGATGTTATCATCACATACGGTATCAAAGATATGGAAGGACAATTTTATCACTACACCCAACACCACATGTTTTGGAAGAGGGAGGTTATCAGTACACCCGTGATCACGTGCTTGAAAAAGTGAGATTATTACTGCACACGTGACCACACGTTTGGAAGTGGTATATGTTCACTCCACACGTGACCACAGGTTTGGAAGAGTGATATTTTCACTACACGCGTGACCGCAGGTTTGGAAGACTGAACTTATCACCACTAAAAGCGCTAGCACAGGTTTGGAAGATGGATGTTACCATCACACCAGGTACCACAGGTGTGTGAGCTAGCCACAGCACGCCCCCACCCCACCCCCACCCCATACCTAGGTATCAATGTTTTCCAGGCAACTTAAGCTCAAAGTATTTTACAACAGAATATCACGTACATCGTAAAGAGATTGTTATTTTACATATGTTTCGCTGAACGGAATAAACAGGTCCAGACTAGAGCTGCACGATATACCGATCATAAACCGGTTAAATATGATGACGGTTTGCAAACCGCCGTAATCGTGCTCAAACTGAAAAACCGAGTTTAATAAAATTTCGATGTATCTATTATGGATTAATCTTTTTTTAAATTAAAAATATTGCTGCTAACTCAGCCTCTGTAGTGGTCTTGAGAACGGTCAATTTGCAGACCTAAAGACGTCTATTTTTTACATTTTCCACTGTAATGACTGGCTCGATAACGAAACCAGATACTCTATGTAAATCTTCAAAAATATTCTTCCATTGTCAACAAATTCCATGAGAAAATTATAAATCTATTGACAAAATGTGTTGATTAAAGGGTTAAAATGCAGACCCATTTGAACATACGCAAGTTTACATTTCGGTTATTTCATATTCCCTCTGAATTGCTTATGATGAATTATTACAATATTTACAAGATGCTGCTGTTGTTTGTAGCATCAAATCTCAGTCAAATTAGTTTCGAAATATTTAACATACACGATAATATTTATAAAATTGTAAATGACTGACGTACTAATTGGTCTTTCGTATTCAGTGTTAACATAATCTAATTGGGTATAAAATTGTTTCTCTCCTTAATTCTTGTGCGCATGACTGACGCCTGTTCGGTGTGTAATGGATGAGTCTCATACTGCGTGAATAATTCATTATCACAATGCGGTTAAAATCACACGATTATCTACATTGTTCAAAACCAATCGTTCAAACCGGTTTGAAAATTGACATTGTCACCGGTTTGACATTGTGCGCAGCCTTAGTCCAGCCATAACTAACTATACCTATCCTCGCACCACAGACAAAAGTGCCACAAGCGAATTATAGAGGACCTTGTAATTTTAGAAGGACAGTAAACTTAGTAAAACAGCAGAATGGATATGAGCGGGGAATCCGGTTATTTGATGGCGTCTCCCGCTTATGGTTTTTTCAAGAAATTATATCATCTATCTAGTGTAGGTTTCTATTATGATATCATTTAGCGCCATTCATGGAGGGCCTGGTGGCAGTCCTATAACGTGCTGATCGTTGTTATTACCAGCTAATCTTAGAATAACGTGTAACGTTACTTGATATACACTGTTATCAGGGCATCTTTAACGTGTTAAAAATACCGACTCTTAAACATTCTGAAACCTATTGATCGGAAGCTATACCGGCATCAAACAGCGATAGCATCAAATAATTTTCAACATATTCAACAGCCGGCTTCCTGTGCGGTTGAATTGAAATTGCGATTTGGTAATTTCAGTGGTGTAAACATTAAACATCTCCGTATTAAGTGTGGTGTTCGCATTCAGGTTATGATAGAATGTCCATTTATCCTATTTGTTCAACATTTGTATTTGCATGTTCATATTTGCTAGAAGCGTGTTGTCGGAACGTGGTTGGCCACTTTGAAGATGGTATTGTTGAAACACGCGTGTCTTCAGATCACAGTCCATGCTGCATATAATCTATAGAAGTAGACAATGGACGCTTAACACTCGGGCAGTGCCGAGTTGAAGACAATAAGAACGTATTCTGTCAGAAGCAGGCCAGCCACCTATATTACCTCTGCGTAATACTTTGCTACGCTGTAGCCTGTGGAATGGATTTGCCATCAAAGACATGTTTGATGCATATTGATAAATCCCCTTTTACATAGGTCTCATTTTAACAGACGTAAGTGTATGTTTTAGCTCACCTGGGTGAGCTTATACATTAACGATTTGTCATTAGTAATGGGTGCGGCAGGTCGTTATTGTTCTTCTCAGCAGGAGGTCTTTGAGCACAAGGGCGATCGTACGCACAACAATGGCGATCGTCCGCACACAAAGGAAGAACAATGGCGATCGTACGCATACGTTTTTTTAGAGCAATGGCGATCACCCCCCCCCCCCCCCCCCAGTGATTTAGAGATTTCAGAACAATGACGTCTATATTCGCACACTTGAGAATCTATATTTAGTATATGTGACTCATGGTAAAACCCCGCTGTATGTCCTGAATATTGTAACCCCTAAACGTTGGGTATGTTACGTTTTAACTTAGCCGCATGCGCCCCCCCCCCCCCATCCGTGGCCTCTCTGTGTGGTAAAAATAATAGATTTTAAGAGGTGGACTGATAATAGGATGTAAAATAGAGTTTAAGAGGTGGTCTGATAAGGGAGGTCTAGTAGGAGGCTGAGGAGTAGCGGAGAGGAGGAGGAGGAGGCTGAGGAGGAATGCTATGGCAGCCGGCTGGTCTCTGCATGGTGATGTTCTCTGCGCGTATTTAAGCCTGTCTAGTTCGTTGTTGATATTTGTTCTTTTTTAAAAGAAACATTTTAGAGTGTAGATTTTACATTTTTAAATAAAGTTCAGATTAAGTGTGCGTTAAAGACATGTAAAGAGGCGGTTAATGTGATTTTGCATCAGATGCGTGACTCTGATGTCGCTAGATTAAACATGGATCTACCTTTATCACCTGATGAACATATGGATAACCTTTTACATCTGTGTTCTATGTTATATGAACCCGACTTTACAATTCCGCGAATGCGCGTATCTGATCAACATAGCGACATCACATTACGTGATGTAAATGATAGTGATGTTCCTGATTACTGCGAAGTCATTACTGTACTGTCTATTATGAATACCGATGCTGATGTTTTCAATTATCTGGATGATTTATATGATTATGACGTAATCATACCTACACAACCTGCTTCTACTGATGATCTAACCGATCATACGAGAACTGAAATATATTCCTGATCTGAGTACCGTATCATCATCATTTTTCAATTATCCATCATAACGATTGTGACGTAATTAATCCTAATTATTCGACCGATGTACGTGATGGACACGATCTAAATGTAATTGACGTTGCACTGTATTGCGCCTTTTGCTAATGACCTATCTCAGGATTTAGCATGCGTTCTTAATGATCACAATGTAAATTTATTTGACGATGCATCCATTCTTGACTTTATTGTGCCTTCATCTACTGACCTATCTTTGGATTTAGTATGCCTTCCTAATGATTCCGACCTAAATTTATTTGATGCTGCGCCAGTTCCTGACTGTATTGTGCCTTCTGCTAATGACCTATCTCTGGATTTAGCATGCCTCCCTAATGATTCCGCTTATCGCATCGATGTTCCTACTCATCAAACTCTTATTGACACGCATGCAAATAATTCGACAGATGAAATTAGTCTCATCACTGATGAAATCAGTCAATGTATATCAGAGAATATAGTCCTTACAGATGATCTACTTAATCGTTATTTGCAATGCGCTCACCGTGAGCATGCTCAAATCGGAGGGTCAGTATTTGATTATACCAACTATATATCTGTTGAGACTGTGCGCAAATACCGCAGTAAAAAGTTTCATCTCGAAGGTACTGAATATAATGTATCTTTTAAAAGTTATCCTATAGCTGATACGCCACTTTCTCATTCTGAGTTCGTGTCAGGCATCTTTCAATCTTTGCTTGATATGCATAGCGAATATAGTAATGTGCAGCCGAATGATCACGTGAGAATCGAGTTGATTCACCCTTCTTTGGAATCAGTGGAAAAAGTCATTCAGTCAAATACTGATTGTAGGTTATCAGAGGGTTTTGAATTTCACGTTTTTCTTGTAGTGGACTACAACTCAGGTGGGCGAAATGATACACTCCTAGGTGCGATCGATTCTAGACATTTAAATTTATTAAATTTTTATTCATCTGATTTAGATGCGTACATGCGTATTAAAAATGTATTATACCTCTATGCGCCGAATATCCATTCTGTTTCGTGGCAGGAATATTTTTAGAAATAAATGAACAAATCATTCTCTGCAAATGAATGGGATAATTTGAGACGTAATAAAACATATTTGACGCATATGGCGCGAGAATAGCATACAGCTTGTTGTATTCCTGAACGCGAAATTAATAGGACTGATTGGAACAAATTTCAGGAACATTTTCGCAATCAATTTTCTATTCAAGTCTACTCAGAGTCAACGCATGACCGCCTATTCAGTAGCAGTTCCCCGTGTTTACCGTGCATAAATCTTATGCATTCAGAACGTGATAATCATATATCCTTAATCATGTCTATGGCCGCATTTCTTATGGTACGTAATTACTGTACGTGGTGTAATGCGTCATACTCTAATGATCACTCATGCGCAGTGCGGTATCGTAGTTGTCAGACACCTTATTCTGATAAAGGATCTTGTACTTCTACAGACGCTACGCATAGGATAATGTGTACTGATTTTCATCGTAAGTTTTATAACCGTCAATGTATGGTGAACACCTCTCTAATGGGACCTGCAAAATGGTGAAGGCATGTTCCCACTGTTTCAGTCGCATATGTAGAGATGACGATGAACACGTATGCGGTATGACAAAATGTCACACATGTAAAGAAAAGTCTGTCATTACTGAAAATCATACGTGTTATCATAAAGTAATTGAAGAACCTATTTTGTCATTATCCCATGCACGCTCTATGCGTACGAATTCCGACAATTGTAGTTACGATACAGAAACATATTTATCGCCTATCGACAGTAGCAATACTAATATTCTAGCTGAGCATAAAGTCGATCTCGTAGTTGCCAAGATATGTTGTGATGCGTGCTTCGAGCAACTGCTCGAAGACGATTGCTCTACATGTCATCGAGGCACGAATCATGGATATGTTCGCTTTCACGGGTTGGACGCAGTGGATCAGTTCATTAGCTGGTTACGGGTGCATGTTTCGGTAAAAATATCGGGAGAAAATATGTTTTCTGTGACTACTTGGTGATGGCTCACAACGCACATGCCTATGATTCTCTTTTACTCCTTCAATGCATTTGCAAAACCGCTAACCTGCATCTTAAACCTACAAATATTATCATGCGCGGTCGTTCAGTTCTCTCATTTGACATAGGTACTATTCGGTTTATCGATTCCATTAACTTTGTTCCCCTTTCATTACGTAAGGTGGGCGATGCTTTTAATCTTCCTGTTCGTAAGGGGACATTTCCCCATCAGCTCAACACACCTCAGTATTGGGGTAGGGTAATACCCGTTCCTGAGAGGGAGATATTCTGTCCACAAAACACGAATGCGAATGAATTAATTGAATTTGATCGCTGGTAAAATGACCAGATATCTAGACACGAGCACTACGATGTTGATAAAAAATCTCATCGAATATTGTAATGAAGACGTAACTGACTTACGGTTAGCCATGTCTAGATTTAAGACTTTCTTTTCAGAATCGATGGATGGCCAAAATCCATATGTGACAGGGATAATGCTAGCGGGAGCATGTAATGCGGCCTATCGCACTTTATGGCTTTGACCTGAGAGTGTACAGACTTTACCTGATTTCGCACTAAGAGGAAAACGGGCTTATAGCGTTTTGAGCATAGAATGGATGGAATGGGTCAGTCAATGCGAGGGTCGCCAAATCGTGCATGCGCTAAATGGTGGTGAATAGAACATATGTAGACATTATGTGGATGGAGTTGATATATCTGAAAATATTATTTTCAAGTTTTTAGGTTGTAAATTCCACGGACATGAGTCTGCTTGTTGCGGAGATAAGCGTGATACGACATATGTACCATATGGTGATCAGACATATTGTAGATATCGGATTGTCTTATGGGAAGTCATGACCCCGGTAGACGTCTTATATTTGCAAGTAAGACCTCAGTGAAATTCATATTTGAAAATACCAGGTGAGCTAGGGAACTGAGCGAATATAATAGTAGCAAGCAGATACATAGTAGGAAGATGCACTGGTTGACTTGGACCAGTGCTGGTGGTACAGTTTCGCAGAAATAGGATAGAAACTGGATCGAAACTGTGGTAATGTATTTATCACAATAAGTTAGAATTAGAATAGATTGGAATAAGACCATCGGTTCTGAGTTGATGATGTCTGTCAATAGTTGAAGATAAAAGTTGTTGCTGTGGGATCGGCATACACTTTTATGAAATTCAGCAGTCATTTAGGCCATTAATTTAGTAAATAATAGAGTGGTAGGAATAGATATGAGTCGATGGGAATCGAGAGAATTATAGGAAACAGACTGACATATAGTTGTTGACGGTCGGCATTCCGACTCCCTTAAGCAAGTACAACAACACCAGCTGGCAATGAGATCATACAGCTCATGTGCTTATTAACGTTCGTTTCCTACAGGCTTATCCATGATAGGCAAGGGACAGGACAGAGGCATTGTAGCGTCCTGTAGGAATTAATAACACAATTGAAATTTGTATATCAACTATATGCCAGTCAAAGAAAGGCATGCTACAACAACACATTCTGTAATGTTGTTAGTTAGCTGACAGATCGCATCAAATCAGAACCAGCTAGGACCACTTTGCCCGAGTTAAGGGTAGATGTATGGTGTTTAATGATGACTACCGAGAAGAGAGGCCCAGAGTTTGATTGGCCGGGATGACGTCATAATCAATGAGCATCTAGTCAAACTCTGTGGCAGAGAATCAAAAGGAACAGAAACTATATATTACGATATATATAGATCTATATATCGTAATATGTATAGAAATTAGGAAAGCGTAGTTAGTATATAATAGGCACTTTGTCTATTAATCTTTTAATCTTTTACCATCGTTGATTCGGTATATAGTCTGCACCATCTGTGGAGACACGTTGTTTTGTCAGTAGAAATTCGTTGTGAAAAATTAGGCTAGCTTGATATCATATCGACCGTAGAGTTGAGAGTAATCAGTAGTCGTAATTTAGTCAAAAGTAATCCAGTAGGATAGGACCGTATTATAGATTAAGCAGTATTGTTAAAGTATAAAATATATCTATTTGTCAGTGACAGTAAAAGTCACCATTGCTAAGTAACCGTTTTATGTACAGTTAAAATATAGGAATAAAATTATCCCCTTGTAAAATACAAGGCACTAGTTCGGTTATTATTCAGTCTCCTAAATAGTACGGAGAAACACCGTACCTTACTCCGAATCTTCAGAAAGTCAGATCAGGCCCAGTTACCAGAAATATCTTCATACTAGCTAGGAAGAGGCGAGCGGTAACTATCCGATTGCAGCGACGAGAAGATTGATTGTCGCAGCAATCATCAACATCATAAGTCTTCTCGAAGTTGTAGTCGCGAGTGTATGAGTAATTTAGCGAAGAAAGGATAACGAAAATCTTCAGTGGCGAGCCTGCCAGGATTGAAGGAGGAGAACATTGTGAAAACTGAGTGAGTAATAAACAATACGAATGGCCCAAGTAGACAGGCCAGCTAACATAGTTCTAAAAGACGTAGCAGACAGAGTGCAAGTGTTCATAGATATAGCGAAACAATCTGACAGTGCGAAAGTAACGCAGCACCGAGAATACAGGGACAACGCTTTGATTAAAATAACCACTGACATTAATTGCGAGGAACAGCCTCGATTGAAGCGAGTTATAGTCTGTTTATATTACAATTAAAAAGACACTAAGTAGACAATCCATAATGGCGAAACCAGATCATAGAATCCCAACCGTAGAGGAACATGAGAGGCATCCGGAGCTACGGGCAGAAACAGTAGCAGCCATGAATGTGATGGGTACCGCGATGGCAGGTACCATAGTACAAAGTAATATTCGAAGGGATGCGGACCGGGTCCATAGGGAGGAAGTGAGGGAGCTGACCCAGCGAATAAGGCCATGTGACGGGCTCACCCCGGAGGAGGTGAGGCAGTTCCTGGACGAAGCTCACCGCGTGTGGGTAGCAATGGAGGGAAAGCTGGACGGGATACCAGCCTACATAGTCACGCGTGCTTCTCGAGGGCAACTATCGAGGGCGCTGGACTACTATTTAGTCGGGAAGAATAGAGATGAGGTTACATTTGACGAAATAAGAACCTACATTACGGAGAACTTCATCTCCGCCAACGAGGGCGAAAGAATTAAATACGACCTCGAGGGGGTGCGCCAAAGAAGAAACGAAACTATTATCGCCTTCAACAGGCGGTACAAGGAGTTGGCTAGCCGGGCGTATCCAGTGTCCAATGCCGACAATCAGAGGACGATATTAGGGGTATATATCAAGGCCCTTAGTGATGTTGGATTGGGAAGAAGAATAGTGAGAAAGAAAGCCACCACTCTTCAGAGAGCGATCGAGATCGCGGAGGAAGAGGCAAATTGCAACGATTTGCTAAAGGCCATGAGGATAGATGACCGAAGAGAAACCGACATGGAAGTGGGGGTGCTGGACATGGAGGAGGGGAAAGATGTGTGGGCCATAATAACGGGTATGAAGCGGCAGATCGCCCAGCAAACGAAATTAATTGAACGATTGTGCGATACCGTGGAGGCTTTGCAAGCCAATGCCAAACCTCAACCGGCACACAGAGAGCCAGGGCCACCTAAGAAAACGGCCATGCCAAAACGCCAGCCGACGAAACCGCGCAGCAAACCACCGGCCGAATACCCCCGACGGGACATCGTGTGTTACAATTGTGGGCAGAAAGGCCATTATAAGGCAGATTGTAAAAGGCCCATACAGCCTCCAAGAAATGACATGCCTAGACGAACCACCCAGGTAGCCCAACCAAGGGGCCAGAGACCACCTATGGTATGTTTCACTTGCGGCAAGCAGGGGCACATGGCGAGAGATTGTTATAATTACCAACAGAGCTTCGCGGGGTATAGAGATAGACAGACTGAGCAGGTTCCCACCGTACGTTGCTATCATTGCTTTAAGGATGGACATATCGTAAATAACTGTCCGCTTAGGGCACCGCAACCCAAACCGCAACGAAACATGGCCAAGAAACCACGTGTAGAGAGCAATATGGATATCGATGTGATAGACCGAAGCGATAGAACAATGAACCGGGAACCGAGAATTACCGCACAAAACTATTCTCGTAACGTGCGGAAAGACAACGCAAACAGAATTCGTAGTAACGAGGAGTACGAGGATCAGGACGGGTTCGTTCTGACCGGTGAAGGAACCGATGCGTACGGACGTTATGAGGGAGCGGGACGAAGAAATTCATACGCTGAAGTGGTCAGCGGACGAAGGAGCCCTTCGGTAAATGGCGACGGAGGAGACCGTTGGTAAGCGTACCGACCGAGCGGTTTCTGATCCGTTTACACTGGGACAACCACGGTCCAGAAGATCAGGGTAAGTGCTTGCATGCCTTAGTAGATACTGGTGCTAGCACGTCCTTGATTAGAAAGGATGTATGGCGTAGCAGCTTAGATGCTAGGCCGTTAAAAAGAGCTAAGACGCTCTTAGCAGTAAATGGTTCCCCAATAGAGCTTTTGGGGGAGACACAAATCAAATTTAAGAATGCACGGCCTATTCCTGGTACGGTAGTAGCGAATATGCGGCATGAGTGTTTGATTGGTGCGGATGCTTTGCAACTGGGAAATGCAAAGATTGACTATCGGACCAAAGAAGTAGTATGGTTTGGTCAGGTATATCCCTTTAGGTATCCCTACAGGGAACAGACGAGTTATATATATTCTAGTTGTAAGGAAACGACCGGATATAAAGCTATCGACAAAGTTATTGAGGACTTTGCGGATAGCTTTGATACGGCTCGTCCAAACACTTTAGGATTGGTCCCCAAAGTGAAGTGCACGGTACCAACAGGAGATGCGTTTCCTATAAGGCAGAAGGCCTACCGTCTGCCGCTGGCCAAGCAGTATGTAGTCAAAAACCAAGTGGCTGAGATGCTGGCAGCGGGCGTCATAAGACCATCATCATCACCCTGGGCGTCACCCATTACTTTGGTCCCCAAGAAGGACGGTGACACTAGGTTTTGTATTGACTATAGAAAGTTGAATTCTGTATGTCGCAAGGATAGCTATCCATTACCAAACATATCGGATATTTTTGATTCTATGCGTGGCGCAACGATCTTTTCTACTATGGACTTGAAGTCGGGCTATTGGCAGATACCAATGGACCCCCAAGACATAGAGAAGACAGCGTTCGTCTGCAGTGAGGGTTTGTTTGAATGGATTCGTATGCCGTTCGGTTTTTGCAACTCAGGTGCCGTATTTCAAAGGTCAATGAATGATATTTTCCGAGAATTCGTGGGAAAATATCTGCATGTTTTTGTAGATGACGTAGTTATATATTCTCGAAATCCAGCTGAACATGCACAGCACTTACGTAAGGTCATGAGTAAGATTCGAGAATATAATCTACAGGTTAAGAAGAAGAAATGCGATTTCGCTAGTCCGTCAGTAGATTTGTTAGGTTATCGTATTTCCGCACAAGGAGTAGCTCCTCAGGCCCAGAAGGTCAAGGTCATTAGAGAAATGTCTCCACCCCGAGATGTGGGTGAAGTGAGAAGTTTTCTCGGAGCTACAGGTTACTACCGATCCTGTGTGAGAGGCTATGCCGAAATTGCGAAGCCTTTAATAGAATTAACCAAGAAATACAAACGTTTTGAATGGGGTGCGGAGGAACAGCAAGCGTTCAAGAAATTGCAGAACTTGCTGTGTAGTGAGACGGTTCTCACATATCCAAATTTAAACGCCCCGTATAAATTATACACTGATGCGTCTAGCTATGCGATCGGTGCAATATTGGTGCAGGAAGATGCGAAAGGTATAGAGCGGGTAATCCAGTATGTAAGCTCTACACTTAAAGATAGTCAGCTTAATTGGCCCGTAATAGAAAAGGAGGCTTACGCTGTGATCTATGCGCTGAAGAAGCTCCGACCATATCTATTTGGCGCGCAGTTTACCGTGTACACGGACCACAAACCCCTAAAGAGTTTGTTTGTGGGAGAAGTGAAAAACACGAAAGTGCAGCGCTGGGCAGTGCTGATTGCAGAATACGGATGTAAGATCGAGTACATCCAAGGCTCGAAGAATATTCGAGCGGACATGTTATCTAGATTACGTCGTCCAGTGGAGATCGCCACATTAGACACGGGTGATTATGTCATACCCGAGGTAGACGAAGGTGCGTTACCGCATGTCCCTCTGGAGGCCTATGACATACCCTACGACGAATTGTGTGCCGAGCAGACCACAGAATACCCGGAGTTGTTCAAGAACACCCCGGAGGAGTATATGGTCAAAAACGGTATTTTGTATTCGTTAGTAACACCATCGGCGTTGGACGCTGAGTACCCCAGAATCATGTTACCTACCCTGTTCCGTGAGAAAGTGCTCCGGATGGCTCATGAACGAGCCGGTCACCAAGGTCTGCAGAAGACCATCGGTATGGTAAGGGATTCTTTTGTCTGGACGTCTTTAAGAAAAGACGTGGTGCGGATGCTAGAAACGTGTACAACCTGCCAGGTCAACCGACCTGTCAATACTCGAACGAAGTATAGCGAGATGCCCATGGCCAATTATCCGAGTCAGATAATTGGTATGGATTTGATTGGTCCGCTGTTAGAGTCGAGTAAGGGTAACGTGTATATAATGACGGTAATTGATCACTGCTCTGCCTGGGCTGAAGCATATCCAATTCCAGCAAAGACGGCTCAGAATGTGGAAGACAAGTTCTTCAATGAGTACGTCGCTCGTCATGGCATCCCTGAGATCTTGATAACAGATCAGGGCAGGGAATTTTGTTCCAATTCTCTGGAAGAACGATTTCATGAACACGGTATCGAGCATAGACGATCGAGTCCATACCATCCGCAAACGAATGGACGTACCGAGAGGTTCAATCGGACTCTTAAGGAGTTGATTCAGAAAGGGGTGAATAACGAGTCTCGTAATTGGGAAGATGAGTTGGGTGCTGCTTTAACGGCATACCGCAGTACTCGTCATTCCACGACCGGATATATGCCATTCTATTTGACGTATGGTCGACGAGCTAGAATCCCGTTTGCTATTCCAATCGACGCTTCGCAGGATCTTGGTGAGAGACTTACGTGTCTCAATAATGCCTTGCTGCGCGCTCGGGGAGAAATGGCTAAGTCTAGGGAGATTCACAAGGAACAAATTAATAAGCGGGCGAATGCTGGGGAGTACAGGGTCGGCGACTCAGTGGTCGTAAAGGCTGAGGAAAGGATGAAGTTAACGTCTCGCAGTGACCCCGAGTACGAAATCTTTAAGATCAATGGGCCCGTGGCTCATGTCCGACATCAAAGGTCTGGGAAAGTACGCGTACTTAATGTGTCTAAGTTGCGTGTGGTTGACTCAGAAATGTGTTGGGACAAAGTACGAACACGCCCTATTCGTAACCCTACCAAAGGTACGAAAGCCAGCCACCACCCAAGAGTGATGATACCCGAGTCCAGACCTTTGCCGGTAAACGACTCCGGTGCAACATCGAGTAAGCGAGCTCGTAGGAAGCGACCAGCTTATGATGAAGAGCCAAGGGTGTGCAAGGGGGGTAAGGTGGTTGATATAGATATAGATCAACCTAGTACGAGTCAGATTCGAAACCATGAATCAGCGAGTGAAAACATCAGGACTCCTCGTACTATGGTGATGGACACTTCGGAGGGTGTACCCGAAACCGTCCATGAGCCAATGGAAACGCTTCCCGCGCATCCCTACTTTCTGCGCAAGCGCAGTATCGCTCCTGACGTCTACTCAGAGCCCAAAAGACTCAGGATTGGCGCGTTTGGCCGTGCTAGATACGATGACTTCATCGGTCGTATCGATGCAGTTATAAGGCGACGCAGCCAGAGAAAATATTAATCCCTGCCTAATAGCAGCACTGACAACATTATATTGATAAATCAAATAGTTATAGCATCATGTACGTATTACGGTTATGTATAATAGCGGTTTTGGTGATTTTAGCGAATGCGAATGGAATTTGTAAAAAGGCAAGTGTAATTAAATTGCCTAATGGAGTAATGATTACTAGGCCGGAAAATGTAGCAGTGATTCGTGCGGAGTGGACGGTAGTGGTATCAATAGACCATCCATGTCTGCCAGCCGATTTTCTTAACCGTGTGGAGCAGTTTCGTGTACTGGTGGCGGACGTCGATAAAAAGACGTCATTAAGCGACAATGACATTTTCGGTCTCCAGCATCGCATAAATGGTATAAGAAAAGTGGCTGTACAAACTCAAGAGGCAATGATGAAGCGGGTTGTTAATCGTAGGAAGCGTGGACTATTTAATTTCGTGGGGGACATAGCCTCCTCCTTATTCGGCACTGCCACGTCGGGCGATATTGAGATGATTAAGGGTATAGTCAAAAAGGCTATGGGGGAAATGAATCGGGTGGTTCACTTCTCTAACCAGCTGGCATCGCATGTGAAATTAGCTTTCGAGGGAATCAATTCCAACGTGGATAGGATTAACGAGGTCACGGACAGTATGTCCAGATTCGCTAGAAATGTAAGCGAAATACTTAAAATTCATGCAGGTCGACAGGCCGACTTGTATACGTTAGTGCATCTGGGCCATATAATTGACTCGGCCGAAAGTGTAGTATACCGTTATCAGAAGGCTGCTGCACGATTTCATAGGCAAACTGCCTCATTAGAAT
Source organism: Chaetoderma sp. LZ-2023a (assembly GCA_034401795.1). Lineage (NCBI taxonomy): Eukaryota > Metazoa > Mollusca > Caudofoveata > Chaetodermatida > Chaetodermatidae > Chaetoderma > Chaetoderma sp. LZ-2023a. The sequence continues at coordinate 96,056,997 of CM067373.1, read as the reverse complement.
TAGGTAGATTAACGGAAGAATTATTTAGCCCATCGGATTTGGCAGAAGTAGCCCAACATGTCCGGGTAGGAAATCGGCTGATAAGGCCGTACCAATGGTACTACCGGAATGTAGTCGTGTATCCTTTATGGAAAGATGATGAGAGGCTACATTATGTAGCTACACTCCCTTTGATAGACGGCGGAAAGTACATTGAGTATGGAATACAATCGTGGCCGGAACCTATGGCTGCGGAGGGATACTGTATGCGGGTGTTGGTGGCTAGGACCAGCATTGGTCTGGATACCAAGACTGGGTGGTATTTTACCCCGTCCGAGTGCCGTGGTACGGGGCCGCGAGTGTGTCATGGTCAGCTAAGGGTCGATAAGACCCACGTGCCATGTATTGTCAGTATACTGACTAATTCCACGGATAGCAATTGTAATATTCAGTTATCCGAGTCCAATGACACCCATAGTAAGTTGTTTGCCAATAAGAAAATAGGTGTGGTGTTGCAGACCTTCGGGGAGACTATGGAGATCCACTGTGACGGACGACTGACTGACCGTTGCACGGTAGGGAATGGAGTGTATGCGTTGATGTCGAGTGAGTGTGGATATAGTGGTAGAGGGTGGCAATTCGAGCCGGTAATGTCTTATAGTCGGACATACACTCGAGTGAGCTTGGCCCTGGATATGCCCCAATTGGATGTGGCCGGAGTTCTAAATGAATCCAGAATTGTTAGCCAACTGAAAGTCCAAGATTGGAACCATTTGCATAAGACTAAGTACGTGCCGCTAGCACCATTATCTGCGGTCGACCCAGCGATGGTCGATGGCATGGGAGTACCATCATTTATCTCGTACTCAACAGGCTCATTCGTAGTAGTTATAGTGATTTTTATTGTGCTATTTAAATGTGGAGTTATTTCACGCATGTGGTCATGGATTAAGTGTAAGCCACATGCGGCCAAACGACCACGTGCGGTACATATAAGTGCACCACGGATTATTCAGGACCAGCAGTTCCGGAGACCTGCAGCCCTACCGGAGCAGCTGCGTTTGTCAGCCGGGTCGTCGCCTAACGCTAATGACAGGACTGTGATCGACCCGACGGCTGATGACTGGGTAGACGTGGAGATAACCAGGGACACTAATATCAGTGTACAATATGAGGATATCAATTGTAGCACGAACTAAATAATAGTGCCATGTTTGATTATGTTTTCTTCATTTCTGATTAGGGTATGGATTCCAAGGATATTCCGTAAAGATGCACAAACTTTATTATTGTGCCCCGTATTGTTGTTACTGCATGTATTATGAATGTCGATATGACCATGTATATGACCTGTAATGATTTGACTGTAGGATTAGGGTTTGTAGTAGTTATGTATCGTTTAACATTGTATTTTTTTTTTCGTTAAAGAGGTTTTATCATTATTATAGATTTTCGCTATTACAGTGTTAACGGAGGACTCCGTTAGCTTGTGGACGTCAGTTATGGGTAGCCCTGGTATAGTGTGGTTTGGTTGTTGATAGTGCACAACGAGTTAATTATCAATGTCTTAAGGCCTTAAGAGATGGTTAATTAACTTCGGTTGAGGGGCATATGTAGATATCGGATTGTCTTATGGGAAGTCATGACCCCGGTAGACGTCTTATATTTGCAAGTAAGACCTCAGTGAAATTCATATTTGAAAATACCAGGTGAGCTAGGGAACTGAGCGAATATAATAGTAGCAAGCAGATACATAGTAGGAAGATGCACTGGTTGACTTGGACCAGTGCTGGTGGTACAGTTTCGCAGAAATAGGATAGAAACTGGATCGAAACTGTGGTAATGTATTTATCACAATAAGTTAGAATTAGAATAGATTGGAATAAGACCATCGGTTCTGAGTTGATGATGTCTGTCAATAGTTGAAGATAAAAGTTGTTGCTGTGGGATCGGCATACACTTTTATGAAATTCAGCAGTCATTTAGGCCATTAATTTAGTAAATAATAGAGTGGTAGGAATAGATATGAGTCGATGGGAATCGAGAGAATTATAGGAAACAGACTGACATATAGTTGTTGACGGTCGGCATTCCGACTCCCTTAAGCAAGTACAACAACACCAGCTGGCAATGAGATCATACAGCTCATGTGCTTATTAACGTTCGTTTCCTACAGGCTTATCCATGATAGGCAAGGGACAGGACAGAGGCATTGTAGCGTCCTGTAGGAATTAATAACACAATTGAAATTTGTATATCAACTATATGCCAGTCAAAGAAAGGCATGCTACAACAACACATTCTGTAATGTTGTTAGTTAGCTGACAGATCGCATCAAATCAGAACCAGCTAGGACCACTTTGCCCGAGTTAAGGGTAGATGTATGGTGTTTAATGATGACTACCGAGAAGAGAGGCCCAGAGTTTGATTGGCCGGGATGACGTCATAATCAATGAGCATCTAGTCAAACTCTGTGGCAGAGAATCAAAAGGAACAGAAACTATATATTACGATATATATAGATCTATATATCGTAATATGTATAGAAATTAGGAAAGCGTAGTTAGTATATAATAGGCACTTTGTCTATTAATCTTTTAATCTTTTACCATCGTTGATTCGGTATATAGTCTGCACCATCTGTGGAGACACGTTGTTTTGTCAGTAGAAATTCGTTGTGAAAAATTAGGCTAGCTTGATATCATATCGACCGTAGAGTTGAGAGTAATCAGTAGTCGTAATTTAGTCAAAAGTAATCCAGTAGGATAGGACCGTATTATAGATTAAGCAGTATTGTTAAAGTATAAAATATATCTATTTGTCAGTGACAGTAAAAGTCACCATTGCTAAGTAACCGTTTTATGTACAGTTAAAATATAGGAATAAAATTATCCCCTTGTAAAATACAAGGCACTAGTTCGGTTATTATTCAGTCTCCTAAATAGTACGGAGAAACACCGTACCTTACTCCGAATCTTCAGAAAGTCAGATCAGGCCCAGTTACCAGAAATATCTTCATACTAGCTAGGAAGAGGCGAGCGGTAACTATCCGATTGCAGCGACGAGAAGATTGATTGTCGCAGCAATCATCAACATCATAAGTCTTCTCGAAGTTGTAGTCGCGAGTGTATGAGTAATTTAGCGAAGAAAGGATAACGAAAATCTTCAATATGAAGAAGCATATTCTGCACTTCAATGTCGCATTTCTTTATTTGAATCACGCGGATATATGATGGGAATTATGTGGGAATGCGACTTTAAAAAACAAGTCGCTGATTCCTCCATACTAAATGATTTTATCACCGAATTGGACTTAGCCCACCCAATATCTTCATGTGAAGCGCTATTCGGCGGACGTATGTCCGCAATTCATTTATTTATGGAAGTGGATGACTATACCACGCTCGAATAGTTAGACTGCGTTTAGATGTATCCTTCAGTGAAGAAACAATGCCATTTTCCAGAAGGGTCATATACGGTACTAAGAGGCGATGACTTGAGTGATAAGATGATGCATGACTTCTTTGGTCTTATTAAATGCAAAGTCCTTCCACCTCGTGATTTATACTTTCCCGTGCAATTCACGCCTCATGTTTGTACTATGCACCAAATGCGCAAAAAATTAACAATCTTCTGTATGCGAACATACAGAAGAACAGCATAGTTTATGCGGAACATGGACTATGCCAGAGTTACAGCTAGCTATACGCAACGGTTATGTCATTAAAAAAGATGTATGAAGTATGTCATTATCACGCGCTATCGCAATATGAGCCGCATGGCAACAATGGGTTATTTTCAGAATACATTAACCATTTTTTGAAAATTAAACAGGAAAGTAGCGGTTATCCTGATTGTGTCGGTAGTGAGAGTGAAAAGATGAATTACGTGGCTGACTATTATAAACATGAAGGAATACAGCTCGACCCTGCCAAAATATGGAATAACCTGGGTTTGTGCTATGTTGCTAAATCCTGTTTGAATATTTTGTGGTGACGATTTTCTCTTCCTGATCATAAAAAGATTGGCATGATATCTACATGTAAAGGTTTTCTCTCCCTTCTGAATGATAAAAGTGAAACTGTAGGTGCCATTACATTCCTGAATGATAGTCTTCTAATGGCCTCCTATTCAGTCAATGACGAGTACGTTCAGTCACCATTAAATACCAACTGTATTCTTGCATCTTTCGTGACAGCTTATGGCCGAATAAAATTGTGCGAAGTCTTTCCTTACTCAGATGCCACATAGCCTATTATGATACGGATTCGGTGGTATTTAGTACCCGGGAAGGTGAGTTGACCATTCAAGAATGAAGTGGGTATCTAGGTTCTTGACGAGTGAAATGAATTAACAAGTTTTTGCGCACTCAGTCCAAAAAACTATAGTTATGAAATGAAGCGTCGTGATGATGCATCGATCGTTAAACAGGTAACGAAGGTTAAAGGTTTAACACTGGGTACAGAACAATCAAAACAAGTTAATTTTGATACAATGAAAAAATCCACTGAACAAATTATGACCGATGGTGGAATTACGGATAGTAATAGCGTACTATTAAGCTACCCATCTAAGATCACGCGCACTGATCATTTTAGAATTCTTTCAGTAAATAGCAGTAAGATTTTCAGACCCATCTTTAAAAAACGAATTTTGAAATTGGGAGATTTATCATCAGTACCATATGGTTACACTAGCATAATATAAATATAAATAGTAACATTACACTTTTTTCAGTCAGTGCGTAAACAATGCCAGTGTCAACCATGTCCATTGAAGCCGCACTAGCTGCCCGCACTATGATAGCAAATATTGCTAGTCTGTGTAACGCTGATAATGATAAGATGCGTGCATTGTTTATGAGGAGCATGCAGTTCACTTTAAGGGATGGCATAATTAATGCAGGAAGAATTATACTCATGTCTGAAATTAGCAAGGGTTTATTAACCGAATATGGGATAGACATAGTGTATTGGGTTTGCGTATTATTGTTGCGAAGCTACATTAATCGATGTCTTTCTCATTCATAACATATGCTTAGTTATCGCACGCATTTCAAGTCTTATATTACCGCAAAAATATTTTGACTGAAAGTTGTTGGCATTCGCCATGAACTCACAGTCAGATAGTTTTCAAAATATTTTGCGCATCAAGCGATAATACACATTGACTTTGGTGTACTGAGTCTCTCAGTCATGTAATGGTTAAAAGTTGGTCGTACGCATTATTGCTCATAAAGTGTGCATTGAGTGGTAGAAGACATTGTTTGTTCGACGTGAATATGTACGTTATTGGTTGAACAAACGTGCGCCATATATTCAAATTAAGCGTGTCTATGTACGTCATTGTAACACACGTGTTCCTCTGTATGCTATTGTGTGCATGGTATTTTCGCCAGATGGCATTCAAACCGTGTGCGGATGATCGTTATTGTTACTAATTATTCGTTCTCTGCGATGTCATCTGATCCTTGATTTAAATATTTAAATCGCTCGGCATTTTGGTGCGATCTTGGTAATTCACGTAAAGCCCGAACAATATGTTTTGGTGAAAAGTGGTGTATCGATCTATGACAGTTTTATCCTGATGGTTATCCTACTAAACGTGTTTTATATCTCAGCATAGTAGCGTTTAAACAGCTGTTACAAATCATACCCGATCTTGAAGACACCGTAAAACGTGCGCGCAAAAAAGAAGGCATACTATTTACATATTCTTTGGACAATTCTGTTCACATTTCTATCTGTGACGAATTTCCGTGTATTGACATACGCTATTTTTTCTGCTCTGATTCAGAACCATGCCCCACAAGTAGCAGTTTATACCTGCAAGACAACAAGTGGGAATTATTCAAACAGAATGTGAGTAATTTGCTGGCAGCATTACCTAACTTTTATGTGCCTCCTGACATGAGCGGTGACGTGTTGTTTAGCCCGATACCTCAGTGCTTTTATGGTGTGAAAAAGAAAAATCGATAACATGAATGACATTTCATCCACTAGTGATTCCGCAGATATGTCTAATCATGCCACGCTTACTACGGACACTATATACCTCGATGGGTTTTTAAGCGATGATGAACTACATCTCGTCGATGATGATACCATCAAATTGTGTCACTATTGTAAGACTATGTGTCAGCCACAACATTATTGTCCTACAGATCATGTACAAAAGATTAGCCAGAAATTATTCACATGCATGCTGTGTGAAAAGATACATTCGTTGGTTGTGCGAGATTGTTACGGTTGTCTAGTAAATCATCCGAGTCAATGTGAACATTCTTGTTTAGGGATTGATGTTCACCTTAATCTAATTGACAATTTTGAACTGTATAATAAGGCAGCATTATTAGAAATGGATGAAGCCGAATATTGTGCTCAACTAGCCTGCTATTACGATATATATGAACATTGTACTGATCTGTACTGGATGTGTATGGCGGAATGGTATAAGTAGATTGTGGATGTAATACATGAAAAATAGATGTTGTCACCATGACTATAATTAATATTTTCTCTCTGCGCGTATTAATTTATTTAGATTTATTTAAAATTAACCGGGATTTAAGCATTAGAACACAGATAATTTTTAATAAAATCATATACGTATATTTAAAAAATAACAAAATTAATTGTTTTATTTCGTCAATCGTAGCTTTGGAAAATATGTCGTATACTCAGCTTACTTAAATAAAACACCGTTATATGGTTTTGTTCAATTTCATGGTAAAATATTTGACGAATATTGCATTTATTTGTAACTATTTAAAGAGGTCATGGATTTGTTCTTCTTCCTCTCGCAAGTATCTGATGTCATAATCATACACTTAAATGCTCATAGCATTTCTCATAGGTCTCTTGTATCTGACGTCACAATCATATTCTTAAATGTTCATAGCATTTCTCCTAATTTTATGGCGCAATCATAGTATTTCTCCTAAGTTATGTCTCAAGTATCTGAGGTCGCAATCATAGCATTTCTCCTAATTTTATGTTACAATCATATTCTTAAATGATCATAGCATTCCTCCTAAGTTATGTCTGGAGTATCTGACGTCACAATCATAGCATTTCTCCTAAGTTACATCACAATCATATTCTTAACTGGTCATAGCATTTCTCCTAAGTTACGTCTCGAGTATCTGACATCACAATCATAGCATTTCTCTTAAGTTATGTCTCGAGTATCTGACATCACAATTATATTCTTAATGATCGCTAACCAGTAAGCATTGATAAAGTATTCGCAGAAGAGTAACTACATATTATATCATAGTGTTACCATAGTGACGGTTCATGCACGTTCACATACGACTAAGGTATATATATATACGCGTGAGCATATACCTCCTTAGTCATACATAGGCATGCGTGTGCCGACGCAGTGGCAACAGCACTTGACTGCAATACGGCCATACGTCACCCATTTACTATGATTGTCTGTGGACCAATGAAGTGTGGCAAAACTGAGATGATAAAAGCACTAATAAGAGATCCCTACACCATTACTCCCCCTTCACAGAGGATTGTGTACTGCTACGGAGTGTTGCAAGACAGGTATAGTGATTTGGCGAAAGAAGTTGAATTTAAAGAGGGTGTGAATGTTGAACTAGACAGAAGTTGCAGAACATTGGTGGTACTCAACGATTTGATGAATAAATGTGACGAGAATGTGGCTGACCTAATTACAAAACGTTCTCACCATGAGAATTGTAGCGTAATATTTGTCGCACAAAATCTTTTTCACAAGTCACGCAATCAACGTGACTTATCAGTTAACTGTCACTACATGGTATTGTTTAAGAATCCACATGATACATCATCTATTCGTTCTTTATCTAATCAGATGTACCCAGGCAATACAAAGTATTTGATCGAATCATATAAGGATGCTACATGTGAACCTCACTCATATATACTCCTATATTTGAAACAGTCGACACCTGACAATATTAGACTACATTCATCTGTTCATCTGAAGGAGGGCTGCTGCGTTTACATACCTAAGAGAAATGGTCTTACTTAAAATGGAATGCCATTTGCCTATGCTGCAATATTTGGCTAAAGTAAAGCCTTCAATCAGAAATGATGTAATCAAACAGTGAATACATATAAAGGGAAAATGCATACGTTGACTAGTCGCGGAGTGCCATGTGCACGTAAAAGAAAATTGCTACAAACAGGTGGATTTTTAGGCGCCTTATTACTAGCCGTGATCGGTACACTAGCGCCATTAATTGGTAAACTATTCACATGAAAAGATGGAACATACATGTAAAATGGCACTAGTTCCTCACGAATTGATAGGTAATTTAAATGAACAGAGTAAAATATCTTTGCTACAGACAGATCCAAATATATGTAAAGCTATTCGCCTTGACAACGAGATAAACAATATATTAGCCAGACACGATCTGACTGAGAATGAAAAAGCAAAATCGTATTCACAAGTATTGGATAAGCATAGGCACTACTCTCAGTAAATGCAGGACAGCAATATCAGCCACCACCTCTGCAACCATAACTAACTAGGACGTGCTACCCACACAAATACTTGAACATACAATGAGGGGAATACCAAAAACATACAAGACGAAAGCCAGTGGAGTAATTGATATTTTACGTATGGTTTCCTGAACCTTTTAATGTAATTAAAATGTAAACAACTTTTGCCAAAAAGGTAGTTATTAGCTACGCTTATACTAATTACAAAACAAATATCAAAAGACATTGCATCGAAAATACCAATGAATCATACAAAGACATCCTCGTCGTCATCATCATCCACGCCCAACAGCATCTCTATCACCATTCACTATCATCACCATTGTGCTCATGTTCAGCATCATGTATTGCGATTTATATTCATCTGTACGTTAAACACTGATGTAAAATGAACTATTTTTTTCTTTTCAGAAGCACGACCGCATTAACAATAAGATTTGTTTAATATAATTGCATCTTAGACGTGCAATGGGAGTGTGAGTTCTGATAAGTGACCGGAAATTGGATCAGTGACCGATGTAATTCGAAGCAACAACGTTTTTGCGCTGGACTGCGAGGATGGGCCAGCTATTGACAAGCTGTTATAAGGGCATGAGCTACCACGACACACCAATGATGCCAGCTGCCCAAGTTCGGCGCAAGCAAAGGAGAAGGACTATTGCGCTTTATTATGAAGATCCGGAAGCCCAGGCAAATGGTCCTCCGCCAATTGGATGTAACTCTTTAAGTCCCGCACATGCAGAGTTTCGCCGGAAGTCAGTGTACGACGAGCCTTCTTCTAAAGGCAACCCCTTGCGCAAATCATCGTTTTCCTCTTCCACACGATGGCTGTCTACGTCAACATTTTCATAGCGAAACTAGGCTAGGATAATGCAAGAACAGCATTTTGATAAAGTGGATTTAGAACAAATGTGTTTTTCAAAACGGCGATTTAACAATCTAGCGTTTTCTGCTGAATTGTTCGAAAGGTGTTTACTGAAAGTCGTTGCCTAGCCAAAATATTATTTAAATAATCGCCAGAATGGGAGCAGTGGCGTGATGGGATTACACGTATGCTTTTACACACACTCCAATTTGGAAGGCAGTCAAGTATTGACTTCATTTTATTACTTCTTGCGGGATAAATTAAATGCGACGCCATACTAATAATATGCCGTCATCATATCAATGTGTGATGTCATATTGTCATAGATAGGAATCCCTTTGTTTGTGTGTTGCTAAATCTGATTGGCTGGCAGGTGTAATCTGGAAACCTGTCAGCCAATCATAGCAATCGACATAACAAACGCTTACAAACTCAAACGGACGGATAGGGTGAATCTGTGGAGCAAACTAGGAGTGTGTTGATATCGTGACTATACTAATATCTATAGCAGCTCTTAAAATACAATTGATGAAGCTAAGTAGGAGATCATATAATCCGATCACATGAGCTGCACGTTTGAATAGTGTGTACTTTATGAAGAATTATTAATCAAATTCTGGTGTTGTGTATTCGAACGTTGCACGTCGGGTCATATGTAGGTGTTGGACTTTATAGAGTTAAGCAGAAAATAACTGGAATTTTAAAATCGCGTGCATGGTTTGATTTGTTTCCCGGATGGATGTGGTTGTGTCCAGTTTGAAGAAAGAATGGAACTGGACGATTTTGCCATATAATACTATAGATATACATTTCGTGGTTGTTTATATAAATATATAATTCTACATAATGTTGCAATCCACTTTTCAGGGTATTACCAAGCGTATTCTTCGGGAACCCACTCGTTTTATGCAAAAGATGGCTGTGTAGTATGCGTTTTCTTATAGGACAATTAATACAAGTTTTCAAGAGAAAACATTAATATGGAGACACTTTATTATTTTCAAGCAATTCAACTGTCCGATCGCTATTTGTTTTTCAATATTTGAGGTTGTAGCTTTCTATTCCAGAGACAGCGTTTCTATCCAGAGCATAATGTGATATCAGCTAACTCTCACCTTTGTGCCCACAAACTGTGTTGCTTATGGATAGAAAATGTTACAAAATATGGCTGCTCATAGGTATACTTATTGCACGCACGTACAGTTGGTGGATTTATGCACGTATATTCCTTGATTGCCCACATTATCGACGCAACGAAATTCTCATTCTCATTGCCAGCGCTTGTACAATTCATGAAACCATTTCCTCACTCAATCATAATACGTCATAATCAACTACGCAACGTGTATGCTGACGCCATCATGAATGATTCGATTAAGCCCGTCTTTAATGCTGAATAGTCCAACACGTTGTACGAATTGTATGTTTTTGCTATTTAATAAACATTCGTTTGAATATTTTGAAACTAATTTGACTGGGCGCATCAGCACCCAGTCAAATGAGTTTCAAAATGTTCAACAGCTTGCCTGGATAGTTTTCTGGAAATTGATTGTCAGGGAGTTCAGAGATCGATTGATCCCAACACGAGCGAGGTGTAGGTGCAACTTAGCTAGTGATGGGCGGGACATAGCTAAAACTGGAAAGATCCATTATGTGCTTATAGCATTGCTTGTGACTAATCTATTATTCAATAAATAGATTCTAATATGCTCAAGAGATCACGTGACTTTTTTAGTCAGAAGACGGCGATTCTATAAGGCAGGTGGTAAAGAGAAGCCAGTGCTGAAGCATCAACCCATTTGGGAGCCAAAGGTCATATCATATTGCAGGTCACCTGCATGGAGAGATTATCTTCTACTGTGACTAATAGAGGAATCCAATATGTCACTCAAGTACTGGAGTCATAATAAATTACGTCACAGGGACGACGTTACAATCAAAATACGTAATAAATGGCGTGACTAAGTCCGCCATCAGCCTTGAATAGACCGTCAGTTGTAAGAATTGTATGACTTTACTTTTTAATAAACATTCTGTTGGATAGTTTGAAATTAATTTGCCTGGGCGCATAGACAGCAACGGCTCCTTTATTTTCATAAAATGATACAATTTGATGTGGTGAGTTTGCTCAGGAAGTGGTCATTAATGGCACACGCAGCCATCTATAAATTAGTACGAGCTGTAAGATTTCAACCGGAGGTTACATAAAACAGGTTTAAAGTATTTGAGCTGAAAAGTTGACTGAACATGTTTGCTCAAGTTAATTAGATACTGGAATGTGCCACTGGATTATACGTGTTGACTAGGAGCAAGCTGCAATACTGTAATATAATTGCTTCAACGTGTAATTTTCTGACGTCATAATCAATTGCATCACTAGATTGTTGAAGTCACAAGCATAATGATGTCCTAATCACAAGCTTCGTCGCGAAAATCAAGTCCGTCAGAAAATGTCCACGAATTGTATGTCTTTGATAAAATTTACAATTGAATAAATATCTTGGTTAATATTTTGAAACTAATTTGATGTGGCGTTGTTGATGTCATAGGCAGAAACATAGCCTAGTCAAATTAGTTTCAAAAGATTTTTCCAAGCTTGCCAATAATAGTTACCTCGCAATTAGGAGTCTGGTAATTAAGGATTCAAAATATATAACTTAATTCCAACCCGTGTAAAAGGTGGCCGATCTTTGCTAGAAATGGGCGGGGCATAGGTCGAAATTGGTTCCTCAATTAATGTAGGTGACGGCAAGTGCGGACAATGAATTGTTCTGAGACTTCCAGACTAGGATCACGTAGTAAACTCTATTATGTATATGTATATGTGGAACGTTGGGGCAAGTATTGACAATCTTTACATGTTTGTGCAAACAATTATCAGCTCAGCACCTAACAGCGCAACAAATATGGACTATACTAATATCTCACAGACCGCTAACTTTTACCAAGATCAAATTTGAAGGCATATCGATATGCCCAAATTCAGTAAATACACTCCGAATAAAAAAAAACCCCAGGAGATCATGTGCATGAATATATATATATATATATATATATATATATATATATATATATATATGTGTGCGTGTGTGTGTGCGTGCGTGCGTGCGTGCGTGCGTGCGTGCGTGCGTGCGTGCGTGCGTGCGTGCGTGCGTGCGTGCGTGCGTGCGTGCGTGCGTGCGTGCGTGCGTGCGTGCGTGCGTGCGTGCGTACGTACGTGCGTGCGTGCGCGCGTGCGTGTGTGTATTCAGCAATGTAAAATGTGTTGTTATCTGTTCCCGGGAACGCATATCATCCATTGATTCAATGGAACCTTTCAGTTTTAGCTATGCCCCGCCCATCCCTAGTTAATCTCCACCCACAACTCGCTCGTGATGGAATCGATCCATCCCTGAATTTCTTGACTATCAATTTCCAGAAAACTATGTATAGGGAAACGTGTTGAACATTTTGAAACTAAGGCAGCAACCGCGCCCAGCCAAATTAGTTTCAAAATATTCAACAGAATGTTTATTAAATGGTAAAGACATACAATTCGAACACAGTGTCGGACTATTAAGCGTTAAAAACGGAATATATCGAGACATTCAGGACGTCATGATTATGACGTCAGGCAACACGTCACGTAGTTGAATATGACGTCATATGATTGAGTGAGGAAATGGATTCATAAATTATCTTACATCCAATAGCATTGCCCATCCGTATGAGAGTAGATGTCTTGGACAGTATATGATTAGAGTGAGAACCGACACCTCTGTATCTACTTACAGAACACCAGCGTTGAATGTGGATCCTTGTGGTGTATGTGGCATGCGTATGTCCCTCCTAAATTTTTGTGTTGACAGGCTGCCATTTCTGGTAACCTCCAACAAGTAACAATTCACCTTTCCAGAGTACCCATCCATCATCTGACCTCGTATGACATCATAACCAGCTCAGCGCGCGTATGATGAATTCACAATCATTACGTCACAAAGGGTTCCATATAGACCGTCATCAAATCTCGAATAGTCCGACACGTTGTATGAATTGCTAATAAACATGCTGTTGAATATTTTGAAACTAATTTGACTGGGCGCTGTTGCTGCCTTAGGCAGCAACAGCACCCAGTCAAATTAGTTTCAAAATATTCAACAGTTTACCTGTGTAGTTCTTTGAAAATCTATAGTCAGCTTGTTCAGAGATCGATCGATCCCAACACGAGCGAGGTGTGGGTGGAGCTTAGATAGATATGAGAGGGGAATAGCTAAAACCGGAAAGGTCCATTGTACCGTATTGTTGTCTGATATATTGCTATCGGTTTATGTAATTTACCTTGATGCTAACTGATGTACTTGTTTGAAGGCAACATAGTGGGCAGATCATACTCCGAATCAGGCCGAACTTTACTCCTATTTAATACCGATATGCGAAAGAACGAATTTTATGTTCTTAATTTCCGCATTAGTTTTCCAGGCGGCTCAATTTGTGCGTACGACTATGCCATGGCGATTGTCGTTTGTCCATCCATCATCTGCCCGTCATTTGTCCATCGCCCGTCACGTTTTCAATTACACTACTTCTCAACAACCAGTTGGATTGGATGATTTAGCAAAATTTGCAGGAAGTATCTGCAGATCATATTAATAAAAGATTGTTCCAACGAAACAGTTTGTGGTTTTTTTGGTGGTGGGTCTCTTGGATTTGGTGTTATTTTTACAACACTTTTAATGATCTGGTTCTCCGAAACAACTTCTCCATTTGGCTCGGAAGCCAATATCTAAGACAGTATTTGAAATTTCCCATGGCGGTCATATTGGATGACCTAGATTTCTTCTCTCGAATCGCTAATGATGCGATAAGCCTATTTTGGGAACTATAATTATTATATTTGTTGAAGAGAAGTTGGTTCGTATAAACCTGACACGATCTTCGACCAATCAAAATCAAGCATGCATTGGTTGATAGATTTTGACAGTGAAAAAGCAAATACAGGTTTTCCGGGTGCTCATTACGAAATTAACATTTGAATCAGAGTGATCAATCAGCCCGCACAGAATCGGCTGATTGGTCGATTTGACTCGCACCCACCTTGGATTTTGTACTTTTCATTGGAAACGGCTTTACTAACCTTCTCCAAAACAACTTGTCTTTTTTAAATGAATGAACAATATTTAGCCAAGAGAACATAGTTGCCATGCACTTTTCACTCATTTAGATGTCCAAACAGACTATTGGCAGACAGTATCTGATGTACTTTACTGTCCCACTTGTGACGCAACCCAGTGTTAATGTTAATCATGCTCTGCTGTACCAAGCATGATACTATTATAGAAATCAATCAAAACAGGGTAGTGTTCATTCGGAAGAGTTGACATTGACAACATTTGTGTGAAGCCGATACATATGCTTAATTAACAACTCGGAAATAAGAATTATCATTGCGGAATCCTGAACCTGGATGGAACTGAACAAAGAAATGTGGCAATTTGCCAGAACATTTATTAATGTAATTCATCACATCTCGTCATTAAACTGTCTGCATCACTTGAAACACGAAGCATCAACAATGACAATAAGCTTCTTTAATGTCGTGGCTGTAATATACCTTGATTAACGAAGCGTGGTTTATCGCACATCTTCCCTCATCCAAACACCTCCAGTAACCCGCAAAGCCCAAATGCATGAACGCAGAAATGCACACACACGCACGCATGCTCAAGCGCGTCGCGCACGCACACACACGCACGCACACACGCACTCACTCACTCAATCACTCACTCACTCAATCACTCACTCACTCACTCACTCACTCACTCACTCACGCACGCAGGCACGCACGCACGCACGCACGCACGCACGCACGCACGCACGCACGCACGCACGCACGCACTCACTCACTCACTCACGCACGCACGCACGCACGCACGCACGCACGCACGCACGCACACACGCGCGCGCACACACGCACTTACGCCCGCACGCACACGCGCACACGCGCACACAAACTCGTATTATAGTAATTTCCAGGACTGTTGATTTTCTTACGCAATGGGAAAATTGATTGATCTGATCAATCTTGTGTAGCCTGAGAAACGTTGGGTATAAGTCGACATAAATCAAGAATAAGTATGGCTTCGGAATTAGAGTCGCGGACGTTCCTAAGACATCAGCATCAGCTGCTGCTTCAGATTTTCTGGCTTGCAGCCAAACCAACATTAGTTATGCATCTGTATCAGTCTGTCATGATACAGCGCCATTAACAATAGACGTTAACACAACGAGCTCTAGATAATCGTTTACGCCTTGAAACAAAAAATCGTCTGCTCTTTAGCCCTTGAACACGAAAACCCAAATTCGAAAAAGGTTCACAATTTGAACAACCTGGCTGCATATACAAAGTGGGTTCCCAAATCTTGCGACCACTTGGTGTAATTGCAGCCGTAGCAAAACTGTATCTGAATGATACATTGAAATGCATGGATAAAGTTCTTACTATAGATGGGATACAGAGGCTAATGACACAATATTGTCAGCACTATATCAAGTTTGAACTTAGACATTACCTTTCTGACAGAAACAAATCTGAATGTAACACACACAGATCTGATGTTGAAAGACCCCTATAAGATATACCGCCTAGATATTAATACAAAATATTTAGGAAAAATAGAGAGGTGTCAATGAACGGGGTGTTGGGGGTAATGGCCCGAGGTTTAAACGCAAAGAATGCCCGACATAGGGAAAACTGTGATATGAAATATAAGGTTTAAAGCAATACGGACATATGAAATCTTAATTAGATCCTATTTTCGTGAAATTAAATACTGTAGTGTGCAACTAGAACAGGTGGTGACTAACTGGCGCGTCATGGGATATAGACCCACATTGACCGCCGGTTGTCACCGAATGGTGGGCGGAGTGTTGTTAGCGGACATAGCTGGGTGTTGCTTGTCTAGTTGCACACCTATCAATGCAAGGGTCAAGTGCTTTGACAAAGGTTCTCAATCTTGCTCGCACCAGAGAGGTGGGATGAGCGTTGAGAGCCATCTGGACGTTAGCGTGTTGGATGAACTGGACGTAGAGGTCCATCGAGCGTCCAGCTCTCAGCCGCGAGCAACTGCTCGTTTAGGTAGGCATTCTGCGCTGGTACCTGCATCATCAGAACCCCTCAGGTCCCGTGCTTGTATCTGAAAATCGAGCGCGAAGTTGTCTTCGCCTGCGACAGGAAATGCTGCAAGGCTGTGTGTTATGTTCATATTGGTTATAGGCAGAAACCTTGCCTCCAGATTGTCCGCTACCCGTGATGTACGTACGTTCATTTGATTATTTTGCGTCTCGGGTTGGCTTTGGGCCAGAACCGCCACGCGCGTGTATGAAGACTCTATCCACAAGAAGCATGTGATGAAATTACCATGCGATTGATGCGAACTGGTTGTGTTAAAAGAAATCCAGGTAATCATACAATTCAAAACTGCAGAAATCATTCTGGGAGGAGACTACTCTTGCTGTCATCGATTGGAACTTTGGCAACGCTAACATATGCGCATGCGATACACGCAGTAGTCGCTTGTCCGAGATTAGTAAAATTTACAACATGGAACAAATTAATTCGTTATCAGCTAGATACCTGGAAATATTTGCTACTTGCAACAAATTCAAACCTGATTGAAAACATTTGATTTGCCCGACATTCGGGAAGTTCGACAACAATATTTTGGCTGCTACCACTATGTTATGAACGATTTATGACCCGAAAGAAACCATAAAGGGGCATAGTTATAGCAAAGCAATATGTCACAACATCTGAAATGATACACAGAATTTCCAAGATGAACATCTCTGTGGCTGAAAAGTGATTGATAGTCCTTGGATCAGCAATGAACAGCACAATGCTATGTCTCAGGAGATGAGGCGAGTAAACAGGAACACAGAGTACACTGTGCTATGTAACCAAATTAATGAAATACTTGACCCAGAAAGTTATAATAATTTGAAAAGATTATGGGGATATTTCAAAACCCAGAAGCCTGACTACATTGAAGTAGAAATTGTAACGTCAGCCATTATGCCAAAGGAGAAATCTATGCCGAATCAACAATTTAATACAGCTTACACGATCGAAAACAGCACATAGCTGCCAGACAAGGGATTTTAACCATTACCAGCCTATGTCATTAATCTTAAAAACCAACACAAGTGTTGCATGCTGCAGCAATTAACTTAGCCACACACAAGCAACTGAACGTAATAACCTGTCAAGCTCAAGTTTGTTATCGTAAACACCTACGAGCCATCATAAATCCCGGCCTAGTCCCACATTCAGCACTTGACACACTGTGCAACACGGTTCCACTATATGGGAGGGTGCACAAAAGCAATGGCCGATGTTGCAATATATTTTTCGAATGCCAGAGAATACGCATACTCGCAAACAGTTTTCATTTCTAGATATCTTCACCACCACCACCACAACCACCACCACCACCAGCACCACCACCACCACCACCACCACCACCACCACCACCACCACCACCACCACCACCACCACCACCACCACCACCACCACCACCACCACAACCGCACCCGCAGCCACCGGGTCACCACCACCACCACCAAAACAGCCATCGCAACCGCCATGTCAGCGTCACAACGAACACCATCCCACCAACATCATCACCACCACCCCCGCCACACACACCAACCCCCAAATCACTACCATGACACACCACCACCATCACCATCACCATCATCATCATCATCATCATTAGATGAAAGATGTTGATTTCTAAGAACTCCATTTCATATATAGTTTAAAGGAATATAACAGGGACTTGGCCTATGTGTTGCTTATTGTTTGCGATATAGATTAGTATATCATGCAGGCAGATGAAAAACCACATTAATAATCATCACTAAGGAGAATGTCGTCACGTTCACACCAGATGAGCACGTTATTATCTTTTATATTTTTATTCCACCTACCAATTGATTTATATAGTTGTCAGTCGAAAATAAAAATGTATTTCAAAATAGGAATACTCCAGGGTTCAGTTAATGCATGTTAAATAGCAATACGGTCCATAGAGTCATGGTAGCCGCCTGTAAAACGTAAAATGTAGGTCACACTAAGGTCACACTGACATATTTTTGTTAAGATACAAATGTTACGATTACAATGCATGTATAGACCAAGTTCTATTACTGCATACGAACAACTCTTGAGACGACATCCACCCTGAATAAGCTTTGTGACCAACCAACCGACCGAGTGTTCGACTGAGCGACCGACCGATTGCCCGATCATTTGAATGCCAGCCAGCACTCAGACATTCAGCGGCAATTCACAAAGCGATTCATCCATTCAATCAACCAGCCACCCAAACAGTCACCCAACCAACCAACATCAAGATCGTTTAGTAACCCAATTCAGTTATGACGCTAAAATCGCAAATTGAATAATATGCTACAATTGTTAAGTTTGGTAAGGTAGGCATACGTATTACATTGGCATGATATCGCAAACCTTACAAATAATTATAGGCGTACTTTAGATTTCAAACAAAATGTTTTCAAGATAATTTTACGAGCAGTTTTTGCTTATAGGCAGCACTAACTTTGAGTCTAATTCAAAATATTCAATAAATAAAAATACATCACATAATGACTCACATTATTATGAACCACTTGATTATCCATATTTGAAAGAAAATGACGCAGCAGGTCGGTATTGTAAGGCTTAATGAATGTATAAGCAGTCTTAACTTCATAAATAATCGCACGGATTGCTATTCAATTATATCATAATTTTTCAATTTGACATGGCAGTGTGTCTATTATTTCATTACCATGCGATATATTTAAAAATCGTTTTCCTTTTTCAGTGTACTTATGCCTAATAAGCTAACTTATATACGCAAGCATCACTGTTACCGTGGTTGTATATATTTGGTATATTTTCACTAATAAAATATTAATTAGTGAAAATCTGTCTGTTCTGAAACTCTTCACAAAACAAATAATCACCACCCTTTCCTATAGGCTGACCCGATCCTTTAATCCCATGCTTTAACGGCAATTATTTCGGCCAGTTGCCATTACATATGCCGTGTTCTCCATCAAGCGGCATCATCACCTCAAGCTCGCCCATTCCAAAGTAAGTCTTTAGCTGATAGAGAAACAAATAATATGTGAGGAGACCAGTACACAAAGAGATATCATTTATTGAAGTTTTGCACCTGTTCATTCCATTTGTTGTGTTTTATAGTAATTGGCTCAGTAAGAATCGATTTTTGACCGGTGTCTGAATTTATTTCTCTAATATCCATTGGATAATCAACTGGTATTATGGATCCATTAAAACATCGTCTAATTATGATTGGCTAATCGTCGATTTGGGATTTGTTTAAGCAATGGCATTGATTACGATATTAAAGTAGAGGTATTCGTTATCTTTGAGACACTAACGCAATAGAAGTTACCTCCCTCGATAATGCAATATGAAGAAATTAATGCGGAAAAGTTATCGTTCTTGAGCGTGTAATACAGGTTTTAAGCGGCGTCCAATACGGATTTTACTGTCCAATGCGGGTATTGCATCGTCCAATATGAAAGAATTATTGGATGGTCACGTAGTACAATTTGAAGCCTTTCATTGGATAAACACTCGCATGCGGCGTCTCATTCAATATCGTTTACAACACAAAGGGGACCCAATAACAATCCATATTGGACTCAACAATGTAAAATAATCTAATAGTGCTTGAAGTAGTCTGGGAATTTCTTCATGTTCAAAATATGTTGTATGAATCCCACTATATGCGGTGTCCAAAGTGTATATATAGAAGATATTACCTGCTCTGAACACCAACGCATATGAGATGTTATGGGCCTACCGGAGGAATCCAGTATTAGCTATGCCTCGTCCATCTCTAGCTAAGCTCCACCCACAGTTTGCCCCTGTTGGGATCAATCGATCCATGCACACTCTGACTATCAATTTCCAGAAAACTTTAAGTGTAAGCTGTTGAATATTTTGAAACTAAGTTGACTGAGTGCTGTTGCTGCCTATGGCAGCAACAAGGCCCAGTCAAATTAGTTTTAAAAAAATCAACAAAAGCGTTCGTGAAAATTCTATCTACATCGTTCATGACGTAATTTTACCATTACAATGGATCTTTCCAGTTTATCCCTCCATGCTATGATGTCATAATCAACTACGTAACTTCTAGGATGACGTCATAATCAACCACAGCATGAATGACTCAATTTAGTCAGTCTTCAACGCTTAATAGTCCGACATGCTGTACGAATTGTATGCATTTACTATGTACTGAACATTCCGTTCACTATTTTGAAACTAATTTGACTTGGCGCTCTTGGTGCCGTAGGCAGCAACAGCACCCAATCAAATTAGTTTCAAGATATTCAACAACTTACTCGTATAGGAAATTGATAGTGAGGGCGTTCGATGATCGATC
Organism: Chaetoderma sp. LZ-2023a; assembly: GCA_034401795.1. NCBI lineage: Eukaryota > Metazoa > Mollusca > Caudofoveata > Chaetodermatida > Chaetodermatidae > Chaetoderma > Chaetoderma sp. LZ-2023a. Next base: position 96,036,184 of record CM067373.1, on the reverse strand, counting down.
GATTCCAACAAGGGCGAAGCGTGAGTGGAGCTTAACTATGGATGGGCGTGGCATAGCTAAAACTGGAACGGTCTATTACAGATTATCTACTAGTAAGATATTTCACAATCTAGATAGCCTATCCTGAAGTTGCTGAAGGTGGTGCTGACATCTGTGGCCTAGATTACTATAGAATGTCTGTAGTATGTTATTTTATGGAAGCAAGTAACAAGCAAACAATACTGAAGATGTTACCTAAACAGGGAGAGATATATGATTTGAGGCCATAATATAAGGCCAAGTCTTGTAACTATAACCATGTCAACACATCAGATACTAATGGATCTGTTCGTTAATAGAATATCTACAAGATTGTGTGATTAGTATTATGTAATTTAAAGAAATCAATTTTGTTGATTGATCTCGTTTGCGGATCACATAGCTTTGCATAATTTCATGAACCAGAATGGATGTACTAGCAATGGCAATTTCTCACAGGCGGACTGCTCTTCCAATCCTTAATTAGAGAGTGATTACAATGCATAGCCTTTGCTTCCAGGCCATAAAGCAAGTTAAGGGAGCAATTCACTTGCATTCTTCAATTCGTTGAATTGCTATACTGACAGGTAAATTGGCGTCTGTGAATAGATCATTTGCTAATCGTGATGGATGTGGTGTATTCCGGATCCAGAAATAAGCCACCCTTGAGAACACGACCCTAATCATGCAGATTACTGGGCCAATACTGGTCCAATAACGGGATGTATTGCCCTGGTACCGGTCCAGTAACCTGCAGTAACCGGGTATAGCTCTAAGTAATGTTGCCAGTCTATAGCGTATGGAGGGATCCGATCTGTCCCGGGGTATCTAATTTTATAAACACAATACGTCACATGTTAGCTAGCGTCGCAATGATATGACGTATGACGCACACAAAACGGGCTTGGTGGATAACTGTCTGAATGGAGAGTTCCTGTTTATCCATCAATCATATGACAACTTAATCAAATAGGCGACGTGTAGGATGACGTCATAATAAATTACGGCATGAATGAGGTAGCTAAGTTCGTCACGGACGGGTAAATGATAACGGACTAAGCGTTGTTGTACGAATTGTATGTCTTTACTATTTAATAAGGATGCTGTTGAAGATTTTGAAGCTAATTTGTCCGGGCGACGTTGCTGCATAGCCAGTAACAGCACCCAGTCAAATTAGTTTCAAAATATTGACTCGCTTACCTTTATAGTTTTCTGAAAATTGATAGTCAGGGAGTCAAGGGATCAATCGATCCCAATAGCAGCGACGTGTGGGTGAAGCTTAGCTAAAGATGGACGGGTCTTAAACTGGATTCCTATATTGCATGTCGTTCATGTGAAGTTACAATTTAATAAACAGCTTGATGAATATGTTGCTAATAAATTGGCTGTGTTGTTTTTGCGCCCATGCTGTCGAAGCTTCACTAAAATGTGTGAGGCGTAGCAAGACATTGATCCCTCTAGTGTCAGTAACGTCTGCTTTATTTTAAAATAACAAAGGTATCACAGGTATAACCAGGGTATGTCACATCCGAAGATAGATAACATACATATTATTTTATTAAGTCGATTGTTTGAAATGATACTTCAGGATGTATGTAGCACATGGATATTTTCTTCACTTCAGCCAATACATAAATCAATCAGGTTGTCAGCTGAGGTTGACATTGTAATAGCATAATAGTCCAATAGAGAAATGTTTTCTCTTTGAAAAAATAGTTGCTGTTTGAAGAAGGTTAATTACCAGGCTCTGTGTAATAGAATCCACCACTTTGAATAGATCGATAAATAACTCTGAATAAAACAACCAAAAGTAAAAGCTGAATGATGATGATGATGATGATGATGATGATGTGTTCTCAGTCTTGTCCGATGTGTTTAGGTTCTTATTCAGTTTTAGTGGCCTCATATTATGTTTTGCTGTCTGATCACAAACCAATTGCGCTATGTTTTACGGCGTCCTGTGCGTGCCTGATACTTGGTACCCAGTATTGAAACTATAAAGCTTTTTAACAAGTCGTATTCTCTGGCAATCGAAACTCAAACAAATTTCAGAGGGCATTAACATTTGGCTCCGCACCCAGGACCTCCACCCCCACCCGCCTGCTCCAATGGCGGTGTGGGCTGGAGGGGGGCCTCAAAAGGTCAAAGCTGTGAACGTGGGGATTTGTGATAGTGCACCATCGACCGTTCAATCTAGTAAACATTTGTTAAATGTGAACCTATGTCGTATCAGAGATAGATTGGACCTTTCCAGTGTATCCATCAATCAAATGACGTCATAATCAACTATCGGCAATTAAATGATGTGCAAATCAAAGACGTGGATAAGTTCACCACCAACGCTTACTTGATGATGGACTAAGCGTTGTTCTACGAATTGTATGTATTTACTCGTTAATAAGCATCCTGTTGAATATTTTGAAATGGCAGCAACAGCACCCAGTCAGATTAGTATCCAAAAAATATTTAGCAGATTAACTGGATAGTTTTCTGGAAATTCATAGTCAGGAGGTACAGGGATTGATCGATCCCAACACGGACGAATTGTGGGTGGAGCTTGGCTAGAGATGGCCGGGGTATAGCAAAACTGGAGTCCTCTATTGAGAGAGTTATGGTAAACTGACACAGCGGATTTAAGAGCCATTTATTAACAGAGTCCAAATTTTACTCCTGGATTACTCCAACTTTGCTTAGTTTTAACTAGCAGCATTAGAGGCGGCATGATTTATCATTGGTGAAGATAGGCTTCCTGATATGTCTCGGAAAGCCATATCTATTCTGTGATCGTCCTCGAGAGATGAACAGTGACGATAAAAACAGCGTGTCTTGTTTTCCCCACTCTTAGCCCATCAGCCAATTACTTGTGAATTACTGTGTTGGTATCGTTTTCATATGACGCTGATTGATCACACGCAGACTCGTGGTAAGCTGAAGGATTATTCTGGATTCAGCCGCTCAGCGGATCAGACATATTCACAGCAATGCCAACATCTGCTGCCCATACCTGACTTTGTAAGCAGAAATACAGATTGCCAAGCGATTCATCTGATGGCTGTTTTGTGGAATCTTTTCTGTGACATTTTCTGCACTTAGGAACTCATGAAATACCGAGTAGGCTATGGTAGCAAAAGATAATTTTGCTATTACTAACAGTACGCTTACATATTGTAATTAAAGGAAGTAATAAGGTATTTCGTTCTATGGTCAACAGTAAACGGACTTGTCATGAAAGACTGTAAATATTTTGGAAGAAACGTCGGTCGTCATCGTCGTCGTCGTCGTTGTTGTTGTTGTTGTTGTTGTTGTTGTTGTTGTTGTTGTTGTTGTTGTTGCTGTTGCTGTTGTTGTTGTTGTTGTTGTTGTTGTTGCTGTTGTTGTTGTTATTGTTGTTGCATGCTTATAGTAACCCGTCTTGAAGAACCACCTTCATTTAACTCCTAGGCCTATTTACCATAATAAATGCGTTGAATTATATATTCGCGTGTCGTATATACTCATAGATGGCAGCAACAGCTCCCAGTCAAAATAGTTTTAGAATATTCAACAGAATGTTTACTAAATTATAAATTCCTTATTGACCTATGATTCGTACACTTCGTGACAAACTTCGTGAGGTGACGATTTTCGTGACGGAGCTATGGCTAAAATTTCGATTGTAATGTCAGCTAACATGTGCTGCATTTTATTATGACATCGGAAACTTGAGTGGCAGGTCGGTTCCTTCTCTTTGCACATTACTTACAAGTTCTCTTATTGATGCAACTGATGTATGTTTTCGTAAAGTTGTAGATCTAACTGGACCCAGTTTCATGCTCTCTTTCATCGTATACATCTACTTATATTAAAGTGCTACACTCGCTTCAAGAAAACGAATATTCAACCAAAAGCTCATTTTGACCGAATTGTTGTTGCCATATTTATGACGTTAACATAGTGGTTTGGCATTTTTCTATGCCGTGCATTTCACCATCTTAGTCCCGCCTCATTCTGGTAGTTGCATATTCCAGGAACTATTCTTACACACACTGTAAGACTTAACAAAGGATGTGAGAGGCATTTAGAATTATTATTATTTTTATTATTATTATACAACAAGAAAAATTACGTCGTCGACAACGACCACGACGACAACGACCACGACTGATACCACTGCTACTGCTACTGCAGCTGCTGCTGCTGGTGCTGCTGCGGCTGCTGCTGCTACTATCACTACTTCTTATGCTACTAGTACTACTGCTGCTTATCTTGTTAGCTCACCTGGCCTGAAAGGCCAAGTGAGCTTATGCCGTGGCGACCGTTCGTCGTGTGTCCGTCCATCGTCCGTCGTCCGTCATCCATCCATCCGTCAACTTTTCCTTTAAATGACTTCTGGGCCGATTTCAATTATATTTAGCAAGAAGCACCCGTCCGGCATAGGGATCCAAGTTTGTTCAAATAGAGCCGATCGGCCAATTTGCTCGGCGGCCATCTTGGATTTCGGCCGATTTTAGGAAACGTTTTTAAAAATCGTCTTCTCCGAAACCGCTTTGGGAATCGATTCAAAACTCATGAAACCTCATCTAGGGAAAGAGGTAAGCCATGTTTGTTCAAGAATACTTGATTGATCCAAGGGTTCGGGGGCCATCTTTGATGAGCTAGTTTTCTCGAAAACGACTTCTTCTCCAGAACCACTGAAGGGATCGGGCCAAAATTTTGGGAGATCTGATTAGGGACTAAGGGCCATTAAAGTTTGTATACGGCAAGTTTATCCATAAAAGAAACATGGCCGCCGTGGTCCAATCAAATGTAGCGTGTTTGGCGGCCATATTTGATTTTTTTTTGTTTGATGGATTTTGAGGCCAAAATTGGTTCTATATATGTTTTTGGGTATTCTGAGCTCAAATTTCCCATTTTCGAAACTGTGGAATAAACGGTTTGGTGGCCGTCTTGGATTATGTTCCCGCCAAACGCGCCCATACCAAAGCAATGGGAAATTAAAAATATCTTCTTCTGGAGACCTACTAGGCCAATTTCAATTATATTCGGGAGGAAGTATCCTTAGGGCATAGGGATCCAAGTTTGTTCAAATGAAGCCGGTCAACTAATTTGGCCGACGGTCATCTTGGATTTCGGTCGATTTTAGAAAATGTCTTTAAAAATCTTCTTCTCCGAAACTGCTTGGGGAATCGATTCAAAACTTATGAAACATCATCTAGGGAAAGATGTAAACCAAGTGTGTTCAAGACGACTTGATTGATTGAGTGAATGGTTTGGCGGCCATCTTGGATGACATAGTTTTCCCGAAAACGACTTCTCCAGAACCGCTGAAGGGATCAGGCAGATATTTGAGAGATATGATTAGGGACTAAGGGCCATTAAAGTTTGTTCAAGGGAAGTTGCTACGTCAAAAAACATGGCCAAGTTTGGCCACGAAATATATAGCGTGATTGGCGGCCATATTGGATTCTTTTATTTGATGGATTTTGAGGCCAAAATTGGTTGTATGTGTTTTTGGGTATACTGAACTCAAATTTGCAATTTTCGAAAATGTCGGATAAACAGTTTGGTGGCCATCTTGAATAATTTTCTCGTCAAAAGCTCCAATGCCAAAGCAATGGGAAATTTTTAATGTCTTCTCGAGAACTACTAGGGCGATTTCAATTATATTTGGCAGGAAGCATCCTTAGGGTATATCGTTTCAAGTTTGTTCAAATGAACCTGATCGGCCAATTTGCCCAGCGGCCATTTTGGATTTTGGCCGATTTTAGGAAACGTCTTTAAAAAACTCCGAAACCACTTTGGGAATCTTCATCTAGGCCAAATGGTATGCCAAGTTTGTTCAAGAAGACTTGATTGACCAAATGGTTCGGCGACCATCTTGGATGACCTCGTTTTCCCGAAAATGACTCCTCCAGAACCTCTGAAGGGATCAGCCCGAAATTTGTGTGATATGATTAAGGACTAAGGGTTATTAAAGTTTATTTAAGGGAGGGTGATCCGTCAAAAAAAACATGGGCGCCGTGGGCCAATCAAAATGTAGCGTGTTTGCGGCCATATTTCACTTGCAAAAATGTCCACAAACTCATTTAAAAGTCTACTAAAGCACCCACCAACAATTTTGACTAAAATTGATGGTGCTCCACGTGAGCGATACAGGCCCTTTGGGCCTCTTGTATAGATATGCGGAGTGTATGTCTTTATACTATTTTGCAATATATCTATACAAATAATTTTCTACCGCCAAATATCACATTTGTAAATAATTATCACATATGCTTTTGTAAAGCCTGAGTGCAAATACAGTGAACTTCAACTTGAATTTGTCATACTCCTCATGCATTCTCTACGCACACTAGTGTGTAAGTATGTATAATGCGCAATTCTATGATAAAAGGATGTTTATCAACGCAGAAAGCCCCGTCGTGACGAAGCCGGTCAAAATCAGCATCTGCCGTGGTCCATTTGCAGGCCAAGGGACGAGTATTTTCGAAACTGTACCACTGGAATGATTGGCTGGCTTGCAGACGGCCAGCATTTTCTGACTTCCAACAAAAAAATTGTTTCGTGTAAATGTTTCTCTTCACCCGTGCAACAATTCCAGGCTAAATTCTTCCTTCTCTCTTGACCATAAACAGCCATCAGACACCACATGTTCGCCTTCATCCATGATGTGGGCCGCCATTTTGACGCACATGGGCACATCGTGAACGCTGATTAGTCAATGATAAAGTCAATGATACAAAGGTATTTTGTAACTTTGTTAGCAAACACCGCAGACGCCCAACAATGTTTCATTGGGCAACCGCACACGAGCGAAAATTGTTAGGCGATGTTAAACATGTTTAATATCAGAAACATTGCGGGCGAACAATGTTTCAATGGATTTTTTTGGCGCAGACGGCCAACTTTTTCCGCGAAACATTGTTCTCAACGCTGGGCTTTAGCCTTCACATGGACAGTCAGTGAGTAAATATTCTGGTTTCTTGTTTCTTTGGTTTAAATCCAAACATATTGTTTGATGGTAGTGTTAGAATTATCATTCTCTTAAATCTCACACGACACACATACACGTGTAATTTCCTGTCATAGTGTAAGTACTGTTCCTATAATGACTGGCAAATTGGCACCTATATAGCATGTGGCAAAGTGGGGGAATAGTGTGACAAAATGAAAATCAATCCTGAATTAAATCCACTTTTGAAACCTAAGTTTTTAAAATATAGAGGAAAATATAAGTTAGAAGCATTACCGTAGGCGTTGTTGTATGAATTGTGTCTTTCCTATTTAATAAGCATTCTGTGGAATAATTTGAAACTAATTTGCCTGGGTGCTATTGCTGCCATAGGAAGCAACTGCATCCAGTCAAATTAGTTTCAAAATATTCAACAGATTACTTGATAGTCAGGGAAGTTCAGGGATCGATCGATCCCAATGCGGGAGAAGTGTGGGTTGAGCTTAGCTAGAGATTGGCGGGGCATAGCTAAAACTGGATTCCTCCATACAGGTGTTTTGATTGACAGCATATCATTGTTCCTCGAGGCATATGGGAACGTTTGGTGAGCGGAGCGGTCAGCCGTCTCCTTGGGGATGTGCAGATCCGGCCAGACATTTCCGACACGGCAAACCAAACCCGAGGCGTCAGCACGAATACCTAAACGGGTTTCACGGTAATTTAAGTTGAGTTATTTGTTTGTTTGGCATCTATCGAGTCCCTGATTCCAGGTCCCATTCACGACATTCTAGGCTGGTTTTATTTCAGTCTATTATTGGTAACTTCCACAGCTTTTACACTGTCACCCGTTTATTCTCCTTGGTGGAGAGAGGCAACGAGTAGTGAAGGAGATTATTTATGTTTCCAGCGATCGTCGGTTAGCCGACCAGAGACACGATCCGGGGGTCGCCGGTTTCACAGCTGATAAGTAATGGGGTCTACAGTACACAGGCTATGCATCTAGTGGACTCTCTGTATGCACAATATATATTGTAAATTTCATTCAGCCAAATAAATGAAGATTCAATTCCAAAAAACCGCTCTGCTTGTTACCGCCTGAGATATACCGCAGCCTCCCGGTAGTTTAAGTCGCAGAGCGAGCAGCTTTTATACTCTGTGCTCTGCATCTCATTATCTTTCGACGAATGACTGGCTCATTACTCCTATTATAAAAGCGTACTTGATGAGTTTATGAACATCCGTTAGCGGACGACAACTACGAGGCCTATGAACTGAAATAGATTGGTACCTGGCATTTTGTCTAATTGCGAGATGAGTTGCTGTCAACGACTTATTGCATTGCTGTCAATGTTAATCTGTTCATTGTAACAATATGCTGCTAAATGTTAAAATTGTAACTTATCAAATAAATATGCTTTGAGATGCTTAGTCGCATATTTGTACTCGATTTCGCTAGGTTTTTCTATGTTAGTTTCTATGTTGGCCCCCGTGCAACTAACATAGAATACTGGGCGAAATACTATGCAAATACGCGTTTAAGCATGCCATTTCATCTCTATATATGTTATCATATCATGTCATGTCATATCTTATCATATAAACACGGTTTTCAGCCTGAGTAATATGTCTCATGAACACACATGTAATATTCAACGAAAGATGTTCACTGGTTACATAATGCATAAGCAGTAGTTTCATAAGGTAGATAGCGCGTAATAATTCCACATGCCCCGTGATACTGCAAATCTTTTACGCAGATAAGGATGGGAAAAGTGGCAACACGGCAGGATACGGGCTATGCTGTTTATTTAAGATACGTTTAGAAATTTGCATGAGAGACACAGAAATGTTAAATGTTCGATTAAAAGTAATAATTTTAAGTCCGAAATATCGATGTTTTGTTTGTCATTTTTTCTGTCATGATTAGTGACTACTCTTAGTAAGTGATGGGTCATAGTGACGAAAACGAAAAGTGCAAAATGGTGCATTGATACGGGTTTCAGGGATCGACTTTATTGGAAGATTTGTGAAAATATCAATTTATATGATAAATAGAATTTCAAACTCGGTGCCATTTAATACCACTGTTATCACCCTCGTAAAAAATTATCAAAATGTGATAAATTTCGACTCGTTTGATAATAGTGATATGAGATAAGACCGAGTTTCAGATCGCATATTTGTTTCATACTATCGCCATCTCTGTCCTAATACGGACATTTTTGCAGGGCCAAATATCGTGGCAAATACAGCGCCTTATCCAGCCCACGAAACGGAAATATTAATGGCATAATTTTTAATGGATCCTTAAATAACGAATCAGTTAAATAAAGAAATATGTGTTTTAATGCTTATAATTTGCTATTGCGTTCGAAATTCATTTCTGGTTAAGGCAACGTTTAACCAAATAAAAACAATATGTTATTGCTACTTTGAGTTTCGAAATATCTGCTTGCAGATGACAAGTTATAGGAACTAAAATCTATTACTAAATGGCATTTTGCCTAATTGCGAGATGAGTCGACGAGCTATTGTGTTGCTTTCATCATTAATCTGCTCAGGTCGATGTAACAGTATGTTGCTAAGCGTTAAAAATGAAACGTCTGAAATAAATATATTATTACATGCTTAGTCGCAGTATTGCACGAGTATTTCACCTTGTATTCTATATCAGTTTCTATATTGGCCCTCGTGTTTCACACTCGGACAAGTATTGAAACAGATATAGAATATCAGGCGAAATACTCGTGCAAATATGCGATTGAGCATGCAATAACATCTATATACGGGTATGGCCGAGTAATAGATGGGGGTAGGGTGTATGCAGCTGAGATAATGTGTGGAGCAATAGATTGTATGAAAGCCAGGATAACCACATACTATCCGCTAGAGAGGTGGTCGATCAGTTAAGCCATTAAAGACCGCTTTTCCTGAATCTTAATACTAGCACAACAATAGGTCGTTAAATATTTTGAAACTAATTCGACTGGCAACTGTTCCTGCCAATTGCTGCAACAGCGCATGGTCAAATTATTTCCAAACAGGTCAGTATATGTTCAACAGAATTAAATTGTGAATACTTTTTTCGTATTTGACGTTTATGTTGCAAAGGGTTAAGCCGTTACTTTATCAGCCACAAAGTGATCCGTGTGTGCTGAGATCTATTCCAGACACTGATTACGTGATGCGCTCGAGGAATATAGGCAATAAGCAAATTATAACTATCAATTCATGACACTGTCCAATTTAGGGAAATTGCAAATATCTACTCTGATAGCTAGCTAGAATGACTTCTGTGAAAAGATAATGTGTTCACGGTGATTGATGCGATGCAGTTCTGATCCAGCAATAGACAATTGTTAAGCACTGTAGCCTTAAGCAATGTTGTCTTCAAGTCACTGTTCCTAGCATTAATACCATATCTGATGAGCAGGTGAAATCGTGGATACTGACGCTGTTGTATGACGTCCGTTAGTGGTAGTTTACGCATAGTCATACTGTTTATTCTAGCCTATAATAGCTTTAATATCTATAAATAATATAAATCTAAATATGTGTTTTTGATTCATGTTTGATCATTTTACCTAGTCAGGCTGATGGTTGGTTCTATAACAGTCAAAATCAGTCAAACAGTTTCTCACCCTCCTATTTATTTGTTTTACCACTGTGATTTCAAGTACACACAACTCACATCCGAATGTCCTGAAGTTGGAATGTGATTTGATCAAGACGGAAAACAGCAAATGGCTCATGCTCGTTTGGAAATTACGTATCAATGAACTACTTTACACCTTGAGTCATGCCATTGCGCAGGATATTGCAATTTTGCAATATGGTATACAACAGTCTCTCAATCGCACAAAGTAAACCCTTGTCTTCGATTACAAGCGCTGCTTGTTACACGAGCTTGATAGCAGTTCTATTCCTGGATAGCTAATATAGCACCAGTGTAAACACCATCCCTGTCTGGGAGTGAATGGAGACCCTACTTTGTATTTTCAAAATACATTGATTGAACCATATTCTCCTTCTCAGGGACTCCTATAGTGAGTCTGGCCATTGTCATTGAACCGGAAGATTGGCAGTGTAGCAACTACAAAAGGTTATGAATCGGTGTTTTCACACAGAAAAATCGGTCTAAATTATGAATTTCTACATGTTTACACACTTTGTGATGGCAGGTAGGATATCACATTTGCGTGCGTGCATGGGCGGGCTGGCGGCTAGGTTGATGGGATGGCCTGCGTGCGTATGCGTGCGTGGGCGCGCATGCGGGAGTGCGTGCCTGTATACGTCTATTTGTGTGTGTGCGTGCGTGCGCACTCACAGATTTATACGAAGGCCCAAATCAATCTACAATATGGCCGAAAATTGTGGTCTAGGAACCAAGAACAAGCTTCAGGTTGTTGAGCATTAGAAGGCTTCTAAATCAAAAGTGTTCAATCCAAGTACAACGCATTCATAATCTTCATAGTTTTGTAACACGTTTCAGATCCATATTAGCCAAATCAGAAAGTATTTTTTACATTTGCTCTTCGATTCTCAAAAATTCAGCCAGTGTCAAATCAATCACCTGGCAAATGATAGAACGAAAAACATCTACAACGCCTATTATATGCCAAACTCATTATTAGTGGCAACAAAGGGTCTTCATCCATTGAAGTTCAATCGCATTTCCAATGAAATCAAATTAAATTATAAAGATAGTCTCATTTTTAGGAATGGCTGGTTATGACCCTGCCATTTATTATATTCTTCAAGTAGACTCTGGCAGCACCAGCGGCAGAACAGCGAATCGATTTAGTTACCGGAATACGTACTGGTACTTTTATAGACCAAGCTAGCGGATGAAAAGAATAAAAGGCAGACAAAGATACGACAATAAGCAGAGGCAAAATAAACCTATACCGCATATATATTTAGCTCACCCAACGATAAGGATCGGTCACTGGGACAAAATAAATCTTCAAATGGTTTCAAATTTATTTCATTGAGTTTCTCCGAGCCTTATGAAATATTGGTTTAGTATGGAATGAATGTACATAAATCGCTGGCAGCTAAGCACACGAGGCGGGTGACATTGAGATGGAATCCTGGAAAGTCCACAAAACATCAGAAACCCGTCAATACATATCCTAAGACGGAAGCTTGTAATAAAATTATTAGCAAGCTCTTTTAGTCGTCTTATGTATTGCAGTTCTCATATCGATTCATTGCAAAAATGTCCTCTTGTCCCCAATGTCCGGGATCGCTGCAGGAATCGAGCGTAAGCCAGTAAAGCTCAGTGCCATTGACATTTGAGCACGCTGCGAGAGGTTTGGCAGGAAATGGACCTATCAGTTTGTAGCTAAGCTCCACCCACACCTCGCTCGTGTTGGGATCGATCGATATCTGAACACCCTGACTATCATTTCCAAAAAAACACAGGTAAGTTGTTGAATATTTTGAAACTAATTTGACTGGGTGCAGTTGCTGCCTAAGGCAGCAACAGCGCCCAGTCAAATTAGTTTCAAAATATTCAACAGCATGTTTATTAAATAGCAAAGAATTACAAAGACATACAATTCATACAACGTGTATGACTATTTGAGATTTGATGACGGTCTATATGAAACCATTTGCGACGTAATGCTTGGGACGTCGTCATACACGCGCTGAGGTGATTATGACGTCATACGAGGTCAGCTGATGGATGGCTACTCTGGAAAGGCGAATTGGATTGCGGATAAGAGAGCGGTAAAATATGTGTTGCACACGAGAGTTATGCTTGGTCCACTTTGTGCTTTCTGCCAAAGGGCGCAATGGAGGTGGATACTCATCTAGAAAGAATTAACATTACGGTGATAAAACTGCCCTTGTCGATTCTCTTTCTAAATATTTAAATCACTAAAATGGTTAAGAATATATTTACGAAGTAGGAGTTACCCCATCCTCCCATCTCCAATTCATTCAAGATGCTACCATGAATCACTTCCACACGTTGTTCAATAGATCTTATATTTGCTTCAGTGTATGTCTCACTGCATATCGACTTGACTCGCGTGTGCGTGCGTAAGCGCTCGCGTATGTGCGCGCATGAAATAATATTATATGGCGTCGCATAGAAACTTCTCAAAATATATTATTTTCTTAGTTTATCAGGTTCTGAATTAGAATAACGTCTGGTTTTTGTTGGTCTTAATACATCAATATTTTGCTGAAGGATATTAAAGAGGCTTCGAAATATAAATACATTTGGAAATTTTAAATGTCTTTGTTGTAATATAATGGCCCTAGAGTATAATTTCGAGCCCGTCACACATATTTTTTATTATTTGTTGTTTTTTCTGGAAACCGAAAATCGAAAGAGTTTATCAAGTCTGAAAATCTTAAATATGCCCCGACAGTTCGCGGTGACAGACAAAATATTAGCGCCACGACGATCGACTATCGAAAACAACAAAGGGTTACACGCAGGGAAGACAGAAATCACACACAAATTATATCACCACATCAAACAAATAAGTTGCATAGTAATATTGTTTGTTTATACAAGACCTTTGTGTGATTTCTGTCTTCCCTGCGTGTAGCCCTTTGTTGTTTTCGATAGTCGGCTTTTGGTGACGGCTTAGGTGGATGTGCGCATGCGTGTGCGCATACCCAGTGGGTTAGTTGGGTGGGGGGGGGGGCTATATATATATATATAGCCCCCCCACCCAACTAACCCACTGGGTATGCGTACACGCATGCGCACATCCACCTAAGCCGTCACCAAAAGCCGCCATGATCCCGCCACCAGAAAGGGTATAAAAGGAACCGACAAACAAGGCCCAGACCATTCAAACTTTTTGAATTACACTAATTTAAAACCAAGCGTCAGGCTAAACTTACTACAGTTAATCGAATATAAGACCAGAACTTAAGTGTGTCATTAACTTTTGTGTTTAATTACGGCTGTGATGCTACCTTAAATGGAACTATGCAGAATGTGGGTCCTGCATGGCCAGTCGTCGTTATTCTCACAGCAGCATCACATTCTGAATCAGGATGGATGGGGTTTTAAGGCCAGAGGGTAAAGTTTCACTCCCATATGTCACAACATATGTGAAGTGTATTTGACATGTGGTCATCCTTATTGCGCATCAATAATGTCATACACCACGTGCGCATACATCAATGATACACCACAATTTGTGGGCAATAATGGTCCCATAATCACATAAAGTGTGTTTATGCATAAGTGGCGCTACACACTTTGCGTCCATACAACGATGTCACAATGGTGTTACACACTGTGTGCTCACTCCTCAATGATGCTACACAATGTGCTTACATATCAATGATGTCATGCCATGTGTGCTCACGTATCAGTGATGTTACACAATGGGGTCGGGCCATACGCATCAATGGTACCACATTGTGTGTTCGCTCATCAATCATATCACACTGAACTAAATAGCTTAACCTAGCAAGTCTTTAAAGCCGCGTGTTCTTTAACATCGAAGTAAAGTTGAGCTTCATAGTTTGGTACACATTCTAATTTTGAATTATAAATATAACCATACCCACGGCTCATCGCTCACTTAAGATCTACAGGCAAATCTAACAAGCAGTATGCTCATGTCGGGCAGATGGACGGCTAGACAGATGGATGGACGGATGGACTGATGTACAGACAGATGGCGATATAGGGACAGACGGTGAGAAACTTTGAAACCTGAATTCTCAGAATCAAAATTTCACTGCGACTATATAGTTAAGCTGTTGAATATTTTGAATCAAAATTTAATTGCGGCATTTGTTGCCTATCGCAGCAACAGCTTCCTCTCGAATTATTTTCACAATATTCAAAAGAATGTTAATCAAATTGGGAATTCATCAAAGACATACACTCCATACATCCGTCACAGATTCTTCGTGTTCCGTTATGGAGCTAGATTATTGTGATTGTGACATCAGCTAACAATTGACATAATTTATTATGACTGCAGATCGTATTTCTCCATTACTATGATATTGTGACAACATACACCAAGTATCTATAAATTATAATCTTGTTGCTAAGGGTAACAAAGATCTATGAAGTATGATCTTGTTTTCTAAATGTGCCAAGGATCGTTGATCAAAATATGGTCGGATTGTGTATTGAAAAAACATCTTGGAAGGTGTTAATAGTATCCTTTTAATCAGTAAATTAGTACTTGGCAACAGGTCTGACGATCTAAAGAATCAGACAATGCAAATCAAATGATGGAAGCCTTATTTGAGCTTTCGCCACGCCTTTAGTGGGGTAGTTTATTGCATTTCTTATATCGATTCATTGCAGAACCATCTTCTCTCAAATGTCCGGAGACGCGGCAAGAATAGAGCGCAGTAAAGCACTAAATCTCTGTGGCATCGCCATTAGAAAAGCTGTGTGAGGTTCAGCTAAAATTGGAATTGTGCAAAGCGGAACGTTAACATATTTATTGAACCTGAGAGGTATGCTTAGTGCAAATTATGCATTTTACAAATAATGTCATCGTGTACACAAGGAAGATACATTATTTTTTGGTAAACCCTATATCCCTATATTAGTTTTATCGCATTTTCTGCCTGCATTCTCAGCAGTATGTTTAAACGAATCTGCCCTTCTTTCTCCTCCGTAATCCTGATATAAGTAAAATGATTATGGATGTATGTATGCAGAAACGGGTGTTGCCAATAGAGGAATCCATTCTCTCAGTCAAATATATGACGCCATAATGAATTACGTCATATGTAGGTTGAAGGCACACTCGATTTTGTCATGAATAACGTATCTAAGTCCATCATAAATGCTTAATAGTTCGTCAAGTTGTAAGAATTGTATGTCTTTACTATCTAATAACAATACTGTTGACTATTTTGAAACTAATTTGACTTAAGGTAGAAACAGCACATAGCGAAATTAGTTTCAAAATAATTAACAGCTTACCTGTATAGTTTTCTGGAAATTGAGATTCGCTCGATCTCAACACGGGCAGTAGTAGGGTTGGAATTAAAATGATACCACCTCCCTCAACTGGCATCCGTTCCGCGATCCGTGGCCCCCACCGCCCTTTCAATCCCTGGGGCTTAGGGTTGTTGAGACATGTGGTTGATGTGGAGGCCCCCAGGGATTGAGAGGGCAGTTGGGGGCCACGGATCGCCGAACGGCGGCCAGTTGAGGGAGGTAGTATCATTTTAATTCCTACCCTACTACTACCACACATAATAGGGTCTGAGCGCCCATTTAGGACAAGCCTCCACAGTGATATATTTCACTGTTTACATCATCATAATAAACAGCGAGATTTGAACCGACGATTTTCAAGTGTAATTCAACATATAAACAAACCAGTGCATTAGCTATCTGGCCTATGTGTATATAATGACCTAGATTTAGCTGATAACCGGTTATCTAAAATATTCTAATATGTACACACACATCGGCTGGAATATATATATATATAGGTATATATCTTTGTAACAGTATTGTCAGCGGCGATAATTGAACCTGCGATTTTAAAGTGCAACATATAATATAAACACTCTCAGATGCATTATTCACGGTTTCACAGGGCAGAGGGAATAAGCCTACAGATTACCGTCAGTAGGTATACATATATTATAGACTGTAATTTTGTAGTTACCTGTGTCAGTCAAATTGATCTGTTTGCTAGTATTTCACAACAAATAAGTATCATTATTTGTAATCTAATTATCGGTTCCCCGTTGGCTCAGTTGATAACAGTGCTGAATTCTAATAAAAAAACCCATGGTTCAAATCTTTCAAAAGACTTCAGCTAGATGGTACCAAATTCGAAACGGTACGCACTAGTGTAGGGGTACAATACCAAAAAATAGAAGCAACGGGGAACCACCTAAAAAAAACCGCTGAGAGAGAGAGAGGCTAGCCAGAGAGGCCGGCGATAATGCGGTGGTTCTCCCGGAGTGGTGGGGCAAGGGAATTTTATAGTATTTTTAGTTTTTTGGTTTCATAACAGTCCACAAACTCCCTATAATAATCTAGTTTCGTCAACCCCTGTGGAAGGCGCTCTTTACCCATTACCCGAGAAGCATGACATCACGTCAAGACCAACTTGCAAAGCCCATGATTGCAGAGCCAAAGTCAAGAATAGTAGTTTATTTATCCCACCTCCTATGCGTTAACACCCAATTAGACACAGCATCGATAATGGTATACCACGTGTGAACGCACAACCATACATTACGTGTAAACAATCAAAACACTCAACTACGTGTAAACGTTCATCTACAAACAATATTACACACAATGGGCTGGCCTGAAGAGATATGGTCATGCATGTATGATGTAGGCTGTGCGATGTGACGAGAAAAAATATCTGGGCCATTGCATTATATGGGCAACTATGCAGATCGAAATCTTGAGAAATGGAGAAGCTCAGGGATCCCACCATTCCACTCGTCAGTTCTACTAACATGCCTTACGTATCGCAGACGTTATCCAATAGCGATGGACAAACTGTTCTGTATATGAATTATTTAGAAACGGTTTGCAGTTTTGATTTGGATGCTGCTATCGAGTTGGAACAAGAGTGGGAACAAGAAATGCAGTGATCCCTCGCCCACCAACCTCGCAATGCGCGCACCACTCCCACGTATCACATCATCACATCGACACGACGGACCCCCACAGTTACTGATCGCCAGCACCACACATAATAGGGTCTGAAAGCCCATTTAGAGATAGGCATTCACAGTGTTATACACCATGATTACTGTTGCACAGCTTCGCGCTATTGCAAAGGCCAAGAAAGCCGACCTGCTCCAGATGATTGGTCCATACCGAGGAGTGGCAGAAGCAACTCTCCAGAGCAATGAAGATGGGAAGGTTTCAAGCGCGCACCAAAGATGATCCTTGGAATCTCCACAAGAAAGCGTGGTGGATACGTGAACTTCCTCAGTTGGATGAGGAGGTGACTGCTAGCTTGCGAGCCAAGACTATAGCGAGGCGGATGGCGGACCATCCACTGGAGCGCTTACCTCCGGTCACTAAGCAAGTGATGAGGGGGCCAAGGTCTGAACCCTTAGCCCTGAGCATAACGCGAGAAGACGAACACATTCTCGAACAATGTCTCGGCGAAAGGGAGACAGAGGAATGAGGACGCCGGTCAGTACGCTGGACATTCTTCAGAGGTCTAGAAGGAGATCTCATAGGCCAGATCATGCAAAAGATCCAGCATACTGTCCAGAATGTCTTCTACCTCCGCTACACCCATACCTATCGCATCCGTCATATTGAAGATGGTAGGGTGATGCTCTTCCACAAGAATGCTCCATGGATCACGTGGCTGAGCATGATAGGAGCAGCTCAGGACAGGGTGGCAGCAAGAGAGCAAGCCCGCCTCAACACAGACAATATTGGTCAATCCAATACCAAGAGGGCTTTCATTTGATCAATCAATGTTGAGGTCAGGCCTGTCATCGACTGCCAACCTCTGCTTGGGACAGGCCCCCTCCAAGACTGGCTACGACAGAAGAAGAGTATGACGGTCCTCAACACCTACAGGGACAACATGTGTCTCTGGAGATGTCTAGCAGTCCACGGAGGAGCGAGAGCTGATAGATACAGCTCCCGCATGAGAGCTTGCCACATAGTTCTACGGCAAGACAGTGACAGTACCTGATGTCTGCAAGACCTCGCTGGATCAGCCGGACAAGGTAGAGTTCTTCGCCAAGAGCAGGATTCGCGTGTATGAACCAACCGAAGAGGGCACCTGGCACTTGATCAGGCAAGAGGCTCACTATCGTGACACCATGACCATCAGAGTGTGGGACCACCATGCCATCCACATCAAGAACATCAGCACATACACTAGTCTGCAGTCACTGTGTACACAGGCATGCAATCTTCAACGCCACGCTGATCACTGTACAGGCAGCAAAACAACAATCGTGTGTCCTGACGAGAAGTTTGAGGTGCCACAGTCTGCGTATGTGAAAGCCTCCTATCCGCCCCAACCATCCAGTTCAGCAGCTACTCATTGGATCGAGTATGAGTCGAGAAACAGAGGCGTACACATACACCATGTAGAGTGTGGGCACGGTGGCGAGCGTTGGCTTGATGGCGCTCCCGTAGATGGTTATGAGCCGACCACCAACACCATTTACCAGTTCCATGGCTGTTCCTGGCATGGGTGCCCACAACACCAGCGAGGTGAGGTTGCCGAACAAAGATACCGCAAGACAGTCCTGAGAGAGGAGAAGCTGAGAGCATCAGGATGCATGCTTGTGGTACAGTGGGAGTGCTGTATAAAACGCGGTCCAAGTGGCCCTAAACGAGTTCAGACTGTCCCTTACCCACACTTTATAGTTTACCACTTCGAAGCACTGCTAGATGGTATCAAGACTCATCCTACAGAGACTCTCACGATCGAGAGTACTCACATACCTATCTCTGTATCAGTTGGCTGGGGCGCCACGAGTGAGCCCACTCACCTGTGCAATCCTAACCCCAAAGAACTGATCAGAGAGTTCATGCTGGTGATCCAACGGCAAGCATATCTAATCCGGACAAGGGTTACAGACCTGGACAGACATGCTCCCAAAGCAACAGCCGTGACTGATCAACAAGTGGTGTGACCAAGCGCCTGTACTGGGGTTCAAATCTGGGAGGTATTACCTGAACCTCATCAAGAAGTACTTTGTCCATGAGCTGACTGACAGTATAGATACAGTGAAAGTCGCCATGAAGGCTAGTCAGACCATGTTCCTCATATCATCTGAGCTATGGTTTCTCGATGTGCTGAATTACCTCGGACCAGGAGCCTCATGCGAGGTATGGGCCAAAGCTTACAGGTGTACACAGCAGAAGAGCTGGTTCCCATATGAAAGGTTTGACACACATGAGAAGCTCAGCTATCCAGGGCGTCCTGACTACTCAGCATGGACATCTAAGCTAAAGGGTGGCTACCTCTTGACGCGATCAGAGTGTAACCAGACATTCAGCGAGCATGGAATGTGGACATTCGCTGACTGGCTGCTATACTACAACAACCTGGACGTCAGTCCATTCATCGAAGCCCTAGTGCAGATGCGGGAGGTCTACACAGAACGAGAAATAGACATCCTCAAAGACGCGGTGTCTCTTCCAGGTGTGTCACTGCAGTACCTCCTACGTGGAACCGCTCAGCACATGCCGGATGTTAGCCTCTATTCACCAGGCAAGGAGGCCTACGAGATGCTGAAGGGTGCTGTTGTTGGCGGTCCCAGCATTGTGTTCACCAGATACCACAAGGCCGGTGTGACTCGAATCCGCCAGAGTGAGCGTGTCTGCCAACGTCTACTCGGCTATGATGCAAATGCTCTGTACCTGTCAACAATGGCCAAAGAGATGTCATGTGGTAAGGAGACAGTGTGCCATTGTTCCGGTGCCAGTGGTGTAGCTAGCTTTAAGGAGGCTCTCCTAGCAGACAGCTGGTGTGCGTTTGCTGAGGTGGATGTAGAGGTCCCCAAGGCTCTGTGGGCAATGTTTGAGGAAATATTTCTCTCTTCTATAACCATGAGATCCCGGTAGAGGCAATCTCTTCTGAGATGCTGGCATAACTAGGGCGAACAGGGATGAAGCGTCCCACCACCCAGATGCTGGTCGGTGCCGTCTCTGGCAAGAAGCGGCTGCTGTATGTACCGACACTCAAGTGGTATATATCCCATGCTGTATACTGCACCATAGACTATGAGGCCAAGAGCCCATTCGAGTGGTTCGTGGAGAATGTTACGGCAGCAATCCGCTCAGGAGATGTGGATAAGAGCAAAGCGCTCTTGGCAGATCTCTTCAAACTCCTCAGCAACAGTGCCTATGGTCAAGCCTGTGAACATCTATCAACCAGTTAGGATCTGTTGCACGCCATCGACCACCTTCCAGCTCACCAGGCTCATACAGGTACCGAACCAGAGCATCAGGTGGTAGGCACTCCTCTCCCTTGTTCGCTCCTCTAGAGCCGTGAGCAGCAGAGTGTCTGATAGCCTCTACCGGCTTCTTCCCGATTAGCCTAGTAACCTCAGCATTGGACCTGTCCACCACAGCAGGCAGCCCTCTCACCCATACTCTAGAACGTTCACTCGGTGCGGCCATTTCCGGGGCGTATTGGTGTGGGAACAATCTCTCTTCCAGTGTCCGATTCCACCACTCAACAATAGCCTGGGCACGGTGATGCCATAGCTCGCCTCGCCTAACTGCCACACCGTGTTTCCGCATGAGGGCTGCAGTCTCACCTGTGAACTCCTTACCCTCATCCACCCGCAACAATTCCGGCCACTGGAGGGGATTTTCCGAAGCCTCGTAGATACCTTGGAATGCCTGGGCCACCTGACCAGCTGACTTGTCTGTGAGTGGTACTGCTATCTGGTACCTGCTGGCGACATCGACGATGGTGAAGGCATACTTGTAGGTCTTACGACCAACCAAGTCGTGTGGAAGGAATAGAACATCTGCCTGGTGAACTCTGTTCAGGACAGTTTCATCGAAATGGGCATGCCTGATGTGCCATGGACGAGATCTGTATATCTGCCACATCGCCTGATGGCTGAGCCACTGACTAACTGTCTCCAATGTGAAGTTGTGGCCCTTGCGACGTGCAGCCTCGAGTAGTTGAGAGGGCTCACGTTAATATCCAGCAGTCTGATAGTAGAGTTCCTCAAGAAAGACGGTTGATAAACTTCCGGATTTCATCACTGACGTCCACTCCCGTCCTGTCATGCACGGCCTGCGTGAACTCTAAACAGATGAACAGATGGCTGTCATTCATTCGACCATCACTGAAGTCCTCCTTAAACACCACCATACCCCGGCGTCTAAAATCTGCTGGATCCTCACCGAACAGTAGTTTATCAACCAACCCTCAGAAGTTAAGGGACTTGACCAGGTCATACAGAGACGCCATCCTTATATAGTACACCTTAAATGTTCAGCGGCCCAGATGGCCGTGAGTGCTATGGCAACGTACGGTAGCCAGGGGCCTGCAACTCCGAAGAGCGTACCTACTCCTGAGGCGATGGCTGGTATGGCTTCAGAAATCTTCTCCACACCATGGAGAGCATTGTTGGCGATCTTGCGGACCATCTCGCCTGCCTTCATTGTGAACAGAGTGATCAGAGCCCCAACTGCTGCCAGCGGACCGGTAAAACCTTTTACGCAAGTGCGATAGATTCCCTTTGCTCTGTGTCATAGCTTGCAGGATTCAGGCTCTACATCATCATACTCACCACCGTCATCGTAGTCTGCATCATAATCCTCGTCATCATAGTCCTCCTCATAGTCCTCGTCCTCTATATCCTCAACCGGATCAGCCTCTGGTTCATACATCGCTCTGGGGATCTGTCGCTGGGGACAGCTATATAGTAGCTTTAAACTACAGCATGGCATCTGCAACCTTGAATGCGGGCGTGTTTGCCTTAGCGAACTGGGGACTCAGCTTCGCCAACCAGAAGGTGCCAGAGGTCGAGCGTGAGCGTCATAACCAGGCGATGGAGAAGCTGTCTAAGGCGAAGTTTGAGTACAGCAAAGTACTCGAATATATGCGCCATAGGGAGGCACGCCGACGACAACTCCGAGCTCAGGCCAACCAGAGCGTCAAAGAGGCAGATGAGAGTCTCGATGAGTACTACGAGGCTGTCGAGATATCTGAGCCAACGCTCGATTATGAAGCATCGACAGGTCAGAAGACAGCAGAACTTATAGTGGTGGTGGCAGCTGCAGCTGTGATGACAGGAGTTGTGCTCTACGCATGCTCAAGCTGAATACCTGATGTGTTCGACATGCATACCTTAGCATAGCCAAAGTAAAGTACTGTCACACCTAATGAGCCAGTCCCAGCTATGAGGTTTCTGATGTTGAAGCTGAGCCGGTTGCCATGATTAGGTGGGATGTCCCTGCCCCCGAGGTGGTGACGGCCCTCGAGTGCCGACTTGAGTTCGTCACTTCCACTGGTTAGTCGCAGAAGTGCATATGACTTAGTTCTCTGTCTGTAGAGTTGGCAATCAGCCAGCTCGCGTACCTCACCAAGAACATTGGTCCACGCAACCACAAGCCTGAGGTCGTCTAGCGTATCCACCTACTGGATGACTCCTCCCTTCTGAACCAGGAACGCAACAGCGACACAGTCCGATACACCACGATGCAATGTTAGCTCCACCCATTGGTTAGCTGTGGCTTGGACCTGCTGGTGTTCTCACTCCACATGCATGATCCGCTGTTTGGAACCCGTTTGCTTCAGCTCCTGGTCATTCTCGTCATGCCAGACATGAAGACTTGGAACATTCATCATCACATCTGCGAGCCGCTCAGTGTACACCCAGAGGAGCAGCCTCTCCTGCATGGCAGACGGATTCACGTGTGTGTTCTCGAGGTGGGTTAAGAGTGGAACTGCCACGGGCATCTCGACACCTACCTGTAGTTCGAATTCCCTAAACCCATCATTGCACCCCACAGCGTAGTACCCCTTTCCCTTCAAATAGAAGGTTGGTCCACGAGCCAGCGGACCTAGGAATCGGTACCCATCGTTCATATAGGTGGTTCCATGGTGCTGTTGCTCTGCATGATCTCCCACCTGTTCAGAACTTGCGGGAGCTCTACCATACATTCTGTTGTGCTCTGAAACTTGAACTCGAGTGTCATGCTCTTGATCTCGTGGATCTGTGCCAGGATCGCAAAGTCGATGTACTTTCCAGCAGCAGACAACGGGTTCTCATCGTGTATACTGGGTCGAATGATCATCAGGCGGTCCGTCTGAGGATCAGTGCGGTGCGATGTCGCAGGTTCAATGGACCCATCTGGATTTTGCACGTACTGCAGCATGTTTAAGGTCTGGGTATATAGAGGATTTAAACGGCTGCCATGTTTGGTAAAGTTCTCCAGCAGATTGTCTATAGGCAGCAGGACAAGTCGGCACGATAGTCAGCATGACAGCCACGGCATGCACTGTCCCACTGTGACAGGGTCCGAGGACTGCTTCATGACATCAACATTATCCACGAGTGAGCCACGGTCACACCTCCATCTGATGTGGAGATACTTGCTGCCATAGACGAAGGAGCGCCAGTTCGTAGTTCAAAAGAACTCCTGACTCATATACTCTACCGGAAGCTTGACAGCACCCAGGGCAGGGCACTCAACCTACCTGTGGCCCAAACCAACAGTCCGGTTATTCAAGCTCTCCAAAGGGCGAGAGTCGAACCCAAAGCTCTACTAACGGTCGGACTGCCGTATTTAGTCTCCATAGCCAGGACGAGCACGATATGCCGATAGCCTCCAGTCTGGAGCAAATAACTACTTCAGGGAGGAGGTCAGTGCCGCTGTAGTGGAGAACCATAACCCCCCAGTCATGCAGAAGGTACTCAGGAGGGGTTCACTGCTGGCCGCAAGGAGGGGGTCACAGTTGGCCGCAAGGAGGGGGTCACTGTTTGCCGCAAGGGGGCTGTTGAGCACATCTTCAATGAAAGAGGGCGCAGGAGATTGGCCAGTAATCTGCCAGCATTTACGAAAGTCCCAGATAACTACCATGACTACCTCATCAAATCCCCTCGCAAGTCAGATGCTATGCATGCATGTCTAAAGTGGGTCTTCCATGAGAAGTTCCATAAGAAGAGAGTCCCAGCCGATGACCCTCAGTAGGTAGAGTTTGAGCGACAGTATAAGCGACGGGCTTCTGGCGACACTGACGCCGTTCCTCAAGCTTCTGACGAAGGCCCTCAAGCATCTGACGAAGTAGTGGAAACCACGAACGAAGTTCTTCAGCCTTCTGATGAATGAAAATAAAGTTGCGGCAGCTGCGACAGTCTGTCAGTGATGTCACGTAGAGCAGGCTAGTTTCCTAGCTGGATTCAGCTTGTAGGTGAAGGTCTGTGCCTTTTCCAGAGATGGCTTGAAGTGCAACAGCTCACCTGTCTCCTTGTTTCTGAAGATGAAGCAGTACAGATCAGCTACCCTCTGTACACCTGCGATAAAGTCCCCTTTGGTCTCCTTGAGGGTTAGGCTGTCGTATATGGTCTCGAGCAGGGCACGTCCACACTTGGAGCTGAGGTATAGCAACCTAGCATTGTGGCAGATGTCCGGTGAGATCTCGTGGGTGTACTTCTGAAAGAGGATGAAGACAGTTATCTTTGTCTGCCGGAGGCACCTGGTGGTGTTGCTGAGGTAGGTGACTGTCTTCTGGTCCATTGCAGGGTCATCGATAACTGGAACAAGTGGTTCTGTCAGTCGGGCTGCCAGCAGCTTCTCCATCAGTGCTTGCAGGTTCTGCGTCTTAGTGATTGGGCCATTGTACCATTGATCATTACTGTCAACTGCATCAGCGGCAGAGTCAGACATCAGAAGGATGTATTGAGAGTGTAGATGTTCGGCCAGGAGAGTCTGCAGCAAGATGTTTTTCCCATGTCCTGACAGGGAAATGATCAGTACCACCTGGCCAGCATCAGCCGGCCTACTGTCGAATGGTACAGACATGCATGCGGAGGATGGTTAGCACTTGGTCGGTGGTAGCCTCGTCTATATCTGGGAGACTAAGCGACAGTACTTCCTGCACCAGCTCTTTCGCCTGCAGAGCGGGGAAGCCTGCACCTCCGGCCGATACGAAGGATGTGATGTAGGCATCAAGGATGAAATCCCAGCAGCAGCTGAGAAGATAGTGTAGAAGGCCTGTGTCAGCACCCACAGTGTCTAGTACATCCAGTATCTGCATGGTACATGCACAGGAAGCCATGACTATCCTGTGGTCTTAAACGGCAAACCAAAGAACCCTGATTACTTCACCTCGGGTAGCTGGAGGCTGGCGGTAGCACATTTTTTGCCATCGACAGTGATATTGCTCAGGCCGATGGTGCCTATCTTGAGATTCTCTCCATCCTGTTGGAATGAGCTCCGCGACTTCAGGAGATACTTAACCAGGTCCTGTGCAAAGGACTCAGCCATAACCTAGATGGCTCCAGCCTCATCGACTCCGAGCATACCTCGCATCGTCGCCCTCTCCTTGATGCCCATCCCCTTGTCTACAGTCTTGGCCTTGTTAATGCCCGATTGTCCTACCGTATGAGTGTTCCCGATGAGATATCGGGCTGGGATGGTACCTCGGATCTCCCGCGGGTCTCCCTTCTCATCGAAGTCTAGGAAGGACATAGGGGCAACAGTGTCCTCTGAACCGAGGCATGCCTCACCCAAGTGAGCAAGATCGGCTAGCTCTTTGCTTTCTACGTCTGTGAGTGACAGAGTCATAGTGCTATATACAGACGGCTTAGACCTACTAGTCATATGCCCAGTGAAATAGTTTGGCATAGGAGGACGACGCAGACGGCCAAGGGGATAGGTAGCAGTGCTCAGGGTATTGGCCCTCTCGGCAGGGGCATGCCTTGTGGGCGGTCCACCATTCCGAGGCATTGGCAATCCTCAGTCCGCGTGCTCGACTATTGGCTACACACCACCCTCCGGCACGCCATGCGGCATATGCTGCATGGTTCTCGTGATACATCTCTCACTATTCAGATGTTTTAAAATTAGGCAACGATGATCTCAGCCGTTGCACTCGTTGCTAGCCCTAGAACCGCGGCCTCGATTAGTGTAAGCCGTTCACCCATGATCTTGGCATCAGCAGTGTAGGCGGCACCACTAAGGGTAATCTTTGGGATAAGGTGAGTTATTCTAAGACAGTGCCCGGTGACACAACTCACCACTGTAGCGAGGACAGCCGCAGTGGCGGCAGGAAGAAATTCATTTCCACCTGTCATCTTCACCATGGCACATTCGCCACCACATTACTAGCGACTTGAACTGCCAGAGGTTGTTCTTTGGTCAGTAACTTCTGTGTCTTTGTTCACAGCAGGTTCTCCACCTTCTGAAGACTCGCCTGGCTCTCGGGCAGTTGCTTCACGATCTGTACCATTGACGTCATTGTTTAAGCACTGAGTATACAACACGGTTAAGCATCTGCATTCCCTGTTGAGAAAGCTAATACGATCTTCCTAGTCTGCATCTGCCAGGTGTCCGGGTTGGTACTCAGGAATATTCATCTCTCTATTGAGACATCTTAAACATGTCTGGGCTCACACTATGCGAGAAGTACTATGATGTCTTCCAGAGGGAGTTGAAGGACCACAAGAAGAAGACATCAGATGAGCTCACTCAGCTCTCCGGTGCTGAGATGACAGAGGAGCTGACAGATGTGAAGCTCTATCTAGGATTTGGTAAGAGACAGATCTGCTTCCTCGAATACCTTATCATGGGCGGGAGTATCGTCGAGCAGCTCCCGTGAGCTAAACGTTTCTACAAGGATCGGGAGTATCTGTCAGATGTGTTCCAGCAGTTGCAGACCGCCATGGCCTCACCTGACTCAGAGCTGAACAAGGCTCTGCGATACTACAAGCTGGAAAACGGATGCACTGCGGAACATTCCAGCCCTTGGATGTGCATGTTGGCAGCGTGTATAGGGGCTGTAGGGCATGCCAAGCTGCTTCAGAATCTCACTGTGGCCCCCCTGCTACTGTAGAGAGTCAGGATAGTCTTAAAGCTGATTTGCTAGCAGCGGTGTAGGCTGATCCCGAGCGACACGATAGCTAGGCCTGACACCACACGTAGAGCTGCCATGGGAAGCGGTGTCGTGTCAACTGACTGCAGTGTCGGGGTCGGAACGACTTTATTGGAGCTGCCATGGGAAGTGTCGTGTCGACTGGCTGCAGTGTCAGGGTCTGAGCGACTGTATGTGCTACCATGTCCATACTATGCGTAGGTGCGTTGATATCAGTGTTGAAGCCGAAGTGGACACTGAGGGAACTCCCCTCGACTATCATGTTGTTATAGCCTCTGACTTGGCGGTCCTCGATGTTCATGATCATGTTGCTCGGAATCAACCATAGGTGTGGTGAAATAGCAATGTCAAGTTTGCAACTGGCCTTCTGCAACCCCTGCTGGAACTTAGCAATAAGACTACTGGGGTCTGCCACGATGATCATATCCTCAATGAGACTGATGAACATGGCCTGGACCTCTGCTCCGCTGACACCATCTATGGAATGACGCAGCTCGGTCTGAGCTGTAAGGAGGCAGTAGCACAGTGCTTCCAGGGACTGGTTGATCCGAACGATCCCTGCTGGTGTGAGGCCTGAGGTGGTGTGTGGGACAAAGTACTTCCACACATCTGGATAGTCCTGCTGCAAGCCAGTGATGTGCATATTTTGCACCAGCGCTCCAGGGGCGGAGTCTGGATCGAACAAGAGTGTCGCTGTGTTCCAACAGCCTACTCGTCGGGGTGTTCGATAGGGGAATCCTGAGTAGTCACATCTCGGGTCACTGTACATAACCCCTAGACCGCTGTTGTCACTACCATGCCACCGATAGTCTGGGTGAGCGCTGAACTCTCTCTGCAGTCTGTTGGCTGCTGAGACGCTATGACTGTTGAGCTGTGGGTCAAAGTCGTTTGCATCAATGAGGCTTGCACCCAGCTCATGGAGGATTCGTCACACCATGAAGTACATGTGGATTCTGAGACAGCTGGCGATGAGCACAGCTTCAGGAGTACCAGAATAGGAGGGAAGCAGGGTGGAACTTACTTCACATCCTGCCGTGGCACACCACACGGCAAAGTTCAACTGCTGATTCCAGTATGGGAGGCTTGGAGCAGCCATCCAAGTATGAGCTTGCTTCGCATCCTTGATGGTGATGGGGTGGTTTGTCAGTGGTCGTGGGTTGACGGAGAAGCTGGTTCGGGACTGTCCATCCACTGTGATGCAGAACGGTGTTAGCTCTGGTATATCAGACAACATACCTCTCAGGCCAGTCATGGGTGTACCCAGGAGGGGCAGTTGGCCCCGGATGACTGGTCTGAGCTTCAGTGGGAAGGCCATCTATACTGGTGTTCTTAAAGATACCTGTAGCATACTCTGTGCCAGTTTCACGTACCTAGCATGCTTCTCCAGCATCCTTGTGATCTGACGCTGCCCCACCACCAGGCCAGTGGCCAAGACAGTGGTAGCTAGTGTCACACCACCCAGCTGGATGGCGACGATGGCACCAACCCCTGTAGCGAGAGTGGCCCTAGCTGCTACACCAACACTAGCTCCAATCACACCCGCAGCAGTGGTTGTACGCACGAGGACGTTGTAGGCTTTTTATATCACCTGCACGTTCTGCTCTACTTTTCTGCCTCATGGACGAGATTCTGCCTGATGGCATCTATTTGCTGGAGTCGCCAGCTGTGTACTGTACCACCCTCGTCAGTCAGGGAGGGGTATAGTTCTGGTTGCTTCTGCTACTCTGATTTTGCCATAGTATACATGGAGATTAAACCTGGATCACCTGCAGAATCTGCTCATGAGTCATAGAAGGGTTCATTTTGGAGAGCCTGTCGAACCGTGCCAGCTTTTTAGTGTCGAGACAGACGTCTCTTAGAAAGTGGTCATCCAGCACTATGTCGGGTGCCAGTAGCATTCTGAGACGTGACATCTGGAACGGCGCCTTATGACCAAGATAATAGGTCTGCTGCTGGATGGCTTTCTTGGTCTTACACTTCTGTGCCATGTCCTCTTCCCACTGTATGACATCTGGCCCAGCCTCGTGTGCGAAGACACCTGGCTCATCGTCGTATGTGAAGACATCTGGCTCATCATCGTATGTGAAGACATCTGGCTATCGTCATCTGTCAAGACTCCTGCATCCTGCTTACTCTCCTGCAGGAGGGCCTGCCAGTATCGGGAACCTTCACTGTTCCTTCGCCTCCTTGCCTTGCCTGTTGATACTAGCTCTCCCGCTGTAGTTGCTCTCCTTCTTGTTGACAGATCGGTTGCTGTGCGAGCATCTGTGCAGCCTTTGGGCAACCCACTATCTCAGCAAAGGTAAGATATTCCTGGTGTGATATCATGTTGTCGTCAGGTCAATGAGTAATAAGAGTAATAAGGGCGTCAGATAGTCCATCCATGCTGGCATATATGTTAATGGAGGGGCTGTCAAACAGGTGATTTACAGGTGTGAACAGGCTAAGACTGATAGCTTTCCATAGGTTGCTGTTGGCACCTGGAAGATACTCTATCATGTCATGGCCAACTTCCACCAGTGAGCTGCTGTGTGCACTGCCCGAAGGTTGATGTAGCACATCGGCGTGTATGTATGATGTGCCCCACTGGGGCACATCGAAGAGGACCCATTCTACACGGTACTGTGTCACCCGTCTCCCCTCTAGAGAGGGTGAGATTACGTTCTCACCACCGGAGAGCAGCAGTCGGACAATCGGCATGGTTATATCTCCTGTTTAAACCCCTCATATAGCGTGCTATGGAACCCATATTTGCTCACTCGACTGCTCTTGCTGATCTGGCAGATGTGTACGCAGTTGATGCTGCCAAGGTAGAAGAGAGCAATGGCAAGTCATTCACCCTACAGTATGAAGCAAACTCAAAGGCATTCTCCCTCCACCTCATTGGTGGTGATGGGGTGGAGCTGCTCACAGACCTCAAGGATGTGTCGAAGGAGCGCCTGGGTCACAAACACGATTTTCCGAAGGGGAGGTACATCCCCGAGCCATTGATTGAGCTCTCGGATACAGAGGTGGCAGACATCAACACCCTAAATGACGACCTCAGCTTTCATCTGATCAAACCCTATTCGAGCGGTACCCCGCCGATGACCCATGATGGTCTGCTATTGACCCTAGCAAAAAACCTGCAGTTCATGTTTGATAAGAATGAAGTGTGGTACCACGCTGGACCTGGTGGTGACTGGCAAACATGGTTGCCACTATATAGGCCTGCCGCAGTCATTGACCTAGAGGTTACTTCCCTCTCCACTGTTGTGAAAAGGGATGGGACAGTTCGAAAGCTCTACAATCGAGGATCATCCTTCCTCACCTACATAGGTGGTTACAGGTGGAAAGCTCCTGCTGCATCGTCCATTCGATGGACCAGAAGAAGCTGTTAACCTCCAGGACGGCATCCTACGGGTAGATGGTGTGTCACATGTCTCCAAAGTCAAGGGTGCTGTTAAACTGTTTCAGCGAGTGGGACTCACTAGCCCGCAAACGACTCATATAGTCATAAAGCTACGTTTCTTAGCCGGCGTTTGAGTGAAGCAGCTAGCCCCTGCCCCTGAGGGGATGAAGATCACTATCGATCCGGATGGAACAGGGATTGATCTGGCACAGATATTTCTCGAGGGGTTCACTCTGTTCAGTTTAACTCTTCATATATAGCCATGATTCTCATCATACTGCTCTTGCTATCGTCTACAGCAAGTGGCACAGGGCGCTGAGACTGCCATGATATTGGATGCCAAGTAGGTCCACTTCCGGGATGACCCCCAGTATAATCCTTGGGTCGACCCCTTGCGGAGAAACATTTATGACCGCTTTCATCCACGTGAGGAGATCGAGCCTCATAGCTGGCGCGCAGTTTGGGTGACTCGCGGATCTACGCGGCAAGTGTGGTAAGCTCGTCGATGCGGGGCTGGTTTTCGGCCAGGAACCCAGGGTTGCGTTCAACTGGAACGTAGTTGATCTCAAAGACCTTCCAGCGGATGACGCCCAGCAGGTAGTGGCAGTCTGGCGCGACTGCCACCAGGGTGTCTATAATGCTGTGGTCGAAGAGGTTGCCGTGGCCGTCCGCAAAGTGCGGGTCAATGTGCTGCGTCAGGTACTCGCGTCAGTCCACGAAGCCCATCATCTTGTCGAATGTCTTAGAGGGGCAGCTGCCGAAGTCCACCGGGCTGACTATCTTGGCATCAGACATCACCCTGAAGTAACTGAACTGCATCAGCCAGGCCTCCTAGTCCGGCTCGCCGTCGTAGTCGATGGACTGCGAGTCATCGCTGCTAGCCGAGCGCCAGCCGAGCAACAGCCGAGCTGCGGGGCATAGACGGTGGTCATGCCCCAGGCCACAGGTCGTCCCCAGCCCTTTTTGTCATGGTAGTGGTAGTCCTCGTTGTACTCAGGGCTGTCACTGAGGTCTTCGAGTGCACAAATGCGATAGACCACATCGACGTAGAGTTCGAACGTGGCCACCAGCGACAGCTCGAGGCCCGACCAGACCTGCGGCAGGTAGTAGCGGGGTATGTCTCCCTTGGGGGCGCCAGCTGTAGGGGGCCTTGAACTCCAAAAGTACCACCACTGTTTTGACTTCGTACTCCTTATCGTCGACCTCCAGGCTGGTGTACAGGATTTGCCACCCCTCGTTGGAGTCGCGTTGCCACACATGGTTGAGTAGACAGCAGCTGTCAGGGCTGTTGGCATGTCCCCGGTAGCCCAGCCACCCGCCGTCGACGTGGATGTCAGTGCCCTGCACGCGCATCCTGCAGTCGATCTCGAGCAGGCACACACTCATGGCCTCACAGAGAGTCCGCCACCAGCACGCCACGCTGCCGCCACTCTAGGTATTGACCCCGCACTTCTGGCCCAGAACCTCCTCGAAACTCGAGTAGGTGTTCCACCCCATGATGGCGGCCAATTCGGAGCCGCTTACCGTTGTTGCCTTGATCTGCAGCCATCCTAGGATGCGCTGTCGTGGGGTGTCCACGAACAGTTGCATAAACTGATCAAGGTTCTGTTCCATCTTCGTCTGGATGGCGTCTTCCTTCTGGTTTGGTTGATCGGCGATCAGTGGTGTATATCACTGTGGAGGCTTGTCTCTAAATGGGCGTTCAGACCATATTATGTGTGGTAGTAGTAGGGTCAGAATTAAAATTATACTACCTCCCTCAACTGGCCGCCGTTCGGCGATCCGTGGTGGCCCCCACCGACCTCTCAATCCCTGGGGGCCTCCATACTAACCACATGTCTCAGCATCCCTAAGCCCCAGGGATTGAGAGGGGCGGTGGGGGCCACGAATCGCCGAACGGCTTTCCAGTTTAGGGAGGTGGTATAATTTTAATTCCGACCCTACTACTCGGGCAAAGCATTGGCAGAGCTTAGTTAGAGATGGGTGCAGTCGAGCTAAAACTTGATTCATCCATTGGCCATCCAATGTCGTCCACGATTCAGTAAACATGCTATGTATTACGTCTTCAACACGTGGTGTACTAGAGGAGATACTTTTATTTTATTGCTGGATGATAGATAAAACTAATTTGGCAGGGCATCTTTTGAACATATCAGAATGTTTATTAAATTGTAAATTTATCATATATATAAGCTCGACAACTTAGTGAGAGATTTATCGATTTTTGTGATGGATTTATGTATGTGGTGTATATGAGTATGACATCAGATAATTGTGTGACATGACTGAGCCCTCCATTACTGAAGCATGCCATTGTTTCTAGTTCCATACATACGTGGCCATCAAGACTTCGTCCTGTTTATTTATTGGTGATTTCTCCCTGCATTCGCAATTATAATGAAACATGTCTTAGAGAACTAGGTAACTAAACTGAGTGTGGTGTGCGTGCATGCATATATGTGTGTGTAAGTAACTGTCAGCCTGCTGCACGCCACCTGACAATAGTTGCAATGAGCCAAAACACTGGATCTGCTGAATATCTTGAAAGCAATTTGACTGAAAGTTGCCGGTGGATTAGCCACCAACAACCTTCAGCCTAATTTTTTTCAAAATATTCAACATATCCAGAAGAAAATTCCATGAAAATGTAGTCTGTCAAAATTCATGCAGGCAGACAGTTAAATAAATGTAACACTCCTTAAGATTCTTGGTATATTAGATTATTTAATTAGTGTCCCATGTTCTGAATTAGGATGACACTGTGTCAATAACACATTTGTATTGTTGCTGATCATTATGTCTTAATACCTGGATGGTGTGCTGCTGTCTGGATATTAACGTGTTCATCAATGCCATTGTGATTAACGTCATGGCACGTGTGTTGGATATTCCAAAGAGAAGGGGAATGTTTGTATATCTGGCATGCGTCAATATTCAATTAACTGTTATATCACTTAATGTCCAAGTTCGTCGACCATAAAGAAAGAACGTAGGTGTGTCATTATTAACCTCGTCATGTATGGTGAAGAGTGTATTGCTTTCAGCACATGGGTGTTTGTGGGGATGTGACTCCATATCATATGTGGTGGGATGGACCCTCCCGAACTAACAGGTATCAAGTCGTATTGCCTAATAGTGAGCTGAATGTTCCGCATCGCGAGATCTCAATGGCTACTAATGTCTGGACGAGATATGCAGGATCTTCTTCAGCAATCACACTGGTGCGTGGGAGAATGGAATAATCAGACTGGTGCGTGGGAGAATGGAATAATCAGTCTGAATATAGCACACCGGTTATTGTGTATCTAGCTAGAAAGTCAACATATCGTCACGGGAGTAAGATATCGTGTGCTTTGTAATGGACGCTATATACAGTATAGCAAGTGTCAGTGTGCTATACTTGTGGCATACGAGGTTTGCCAAGACAGTTTTTAGCTAACATAAAACAACACGAATAGTACAGTCCTTTCCCAATAGACTTGGTCAATCGGGTCTGGAGGTCCCCGATGCCGTTCCAGTAGACAGACTGAATTTGGTCCTCAACGGCAGTTGTAATTTAAATGGCATCTTCAAGTCACTTATCAGGGATGAACATTTTCAAATTACTGAATAATAATAGTCATGTGGTGTTCTTCTGCAGAATACAGGGGATTATGCAAGAATTTATGTCCGCTTTCTGACACTGCGTACATTGCGACGTATGGGGTGTAGACTGGTGCATTATCCTGCTGGAGGAGCACTCGTCGCGTCACTTTAGGTGGCTAGTATGATTAAATAGTTACCACAACAGTGATGCAAAGTCAAGAAAAGATTACATTCCTGTCATTGCCTACACTGAGATAAATTAAGGAATTGGCATGACATCTTTGTCATTGGATTGGAATTTAGAAGATATAATGGATGGCAGATTGATATGCAGCTGACTCTCCGGGAGAGTCCATGTGCCCGAGACCTGGTGTTCTCCCAGGCAGGCACCCCAGCCCTCCAGCGATGCATCCGTGTAAACGGACAGCTGGGGGTGGGGTAGGTGCAGCGAAACCCCTATTAGGAGATTCTGACGCTGTTTCCACCATAGAAGATGCGATATTATCGGCTCCAAAACTGGCACCAGTTTTGACAGGGGTTCTGTTCTCTGTTTCCACAGAGACATCAGATACAACTGGATAGGTCTTCGCATTAGAGCAGCGTACGGGATAACCTGCTCCATGGAGACCATCATGCCCAGCATCTGAAGGAACCGCCTCGCCTGAATGTGGTTTCCCACTCGAAAACTCCTGAGGATGGCTAACAGAGACACCACTCTGGGATCTGATGGGTAAACCCTGCCCTCCTCGAGGTCGAATCGCATCCCCAAATAAACGAAATGTTGAGTGGGCGTCAACTCGGATTACTCCTCGTTGACTATCCAGCCTAGATCTGAAAGTAACTTCAGAGTCAGAGCAGTATCCACGTTCAACCTGGCTGCCGAGTCTGCCTTGAGCAGCCAGTCGTCTATGTAGGTGTGTAGCGCCACGTTATCTTTTCTGAGAAACGCTGTCACCGCAAGGACCACTCTTGTGAAAACCCTCGGAGCTGTCGACAGGCCAAACGGGAGAACTGTAAACTCCCATACTTGATTCTGAAACGCAAATCTCAGAAACCTGTGCCAACTCCGATTCATCGGAATGTGGAAATATGCATCTTTCAGATCGATCGATACACACCACATTCCTTTCCTCAATCCCGCCATTACCGACCTCGGCGTTTCCATCTGGAACCGAGGCGTATGGATAAACCAATTTAATGGCCTGAGATTGAGTATGGGTCTCCATCCCCCTGTGCTCTTGGGGACAAGGAACATGTTTGAATAGAAGCATGGAGTGTTCCGGTTTGCTGGTTTTATTGCTCCCTTCAGAAGCAAACCCGACACTTCCTTTTGAACGGCTTCTAACTTGTCTGGCTCCCTTGGTACGGATGCCCAGACAGGTGCCAAAGACAGATTTTGTGGCGGAAAGTCCCACCACTCCGGCATGTAACCCTGGGATAACCATCCCAGGACCAGACTGTCTGACGTCACACCTCGCCAGGCCTCGACAAAACGCATGAGCCTTCCACCCACCATAGACGCCTCGACGTCTAACGGGGTTGTCCGGCTCGCAGTCCGCCCCCCCCCCCTCTTTCTTAACGAGAGAGAGTGAGAACCATTTCGCTCTAGGCACGACGGGTATAAATGGCATCTTCAAATCACTTATCAGGGATGAACATTTTCAAATTACTGAATAATAATAGTCATGTGGTGTACTTCTGCAGAATACAGGGGATTATGCAAGAATTTATGTCCGCTTTCTGACACTGCGTACATTGCGACGTATGGGGTGTAGACTGGTGCATTATCCTGCTGGAGGAGCACTCGTCGCGTCACTTTAGGTGGCTAGTATGATTAAATAGTTACCACAACAGTGATGCAAAGTCAAGAAAAGATTACATTCCTGTCATTGCCTACACTGAGATAAATTAAGGAATTGGCATGACATCTTTGTCATTGGATTGGAATTTAGAAGATATAATTGCTGGCTGGCAGGCAGGCAGGTGGGCAGGCGGGCAGGCAGGCAGGCAGGTAGGCAGGCAGGCAGGCAGGCAATAATATGGTTAACACGCTGGCTCATAATTTAAAAAAAATTGAAAATACTTTTTATTTATTTTATTGCCTGAGATGTGTTATTTTTTGTTTTATAGGGGCGATATGGCCTTTAAAATGTTGGACAACTTTATGATGACAATGTTTGTCCAGTTACTTTTAAATTTTACCAATATATCACGTAGATTCGGATTTTTCTTAAATGCTATTACTGGACGCAAGTTGAGAGGTTGTCTTAAATTATCCTGTAATTTATGATATTTATCTTTCAAAATTTCGGAAATTTCAAGATTTTTTCGATTATATTTCAGAGTGAATGGAATTATTTCACGCTGACCAGCAAGACCTGGGTCCACATTTATGCCCCTCGGCCATTTTGTTTCTAATTGCTTAATCCAAAATGATTATCTAGGTTTCCTTTGTTTATCGGTTTCTTCAGCGGTATTAGAGAGAGGTGGTTGTTCAATAGGTGTAATTTCGAAGTCGCAAGTGACTGGATGACCAGGTAGATTAAAGGCTTCTTCATGTCGAATATCGCAAAGGTGTCTAGTTGCTCGCCATCTTAATGGGCATTTAGTTTCACGGACATACTCTTTTTGGCATAATTTTCAAGATATTAAATAAATCCCGTTTTCGGAATCGCAATCTAAATTAGAATGAATTTCAAATTTGTGTTGGTTCTGAAACCTTATAAATGTCTTTTGATTTGGAAGAAGTAATTCTCATTTACACCTCTTCTTTCCACATTTCCGAGATTCTCCTACGCCTGTAATTGGACGATTGTGACGAATCTTGGTAGGCATATGATCTGCAGCATTATCAGGGATAGTTTCCAAATCCTGTTGACATATGTCATGATTTGAGCATTTTCCTTTGTGGCGAACAAGTCCACGTTGGGTTTGCCCCAATGCTCGAAGATCCGTCGCAGAACTGGAGGGTTGAGGGACCATTCTGTTGGCAGGATTCTCTGTCTGCGAGACAAAGCATCCGCCAGAATGTTCAATCGGCCAGGAATACGAGCTGCTTTCAAAACAACCGAGTAATTCCTGCACCATTGAATCAAGTGCCACACCCTGATACACAGAGTGGGCGACCTGGTCCCGCCTTGGCGATTTATATATGATACTACTGTCGAATTGTCCGACCGTATCAATATCACCTTGCCCCTGATCATCGGAAGGAACTCTTCCAACGCCAGTTCCACTGCCATCATTTCCAACAGATTGATATGCAGCTGACTCTCCGGGAGAGTCCATGTGCCCGAGACCTGGTGTTCTCCCAGGCAGGCACCCCAACCCTCCAGCGATGCATCCGTGTAAACGGACAGCTGGGGGTGGGGTAGGTGCAGCGAAACCCCTATTAGGAGATTCTGACGCTGTTTCCACCATAGAAGATGCGATATTATCGGCTCCAAAACTGGCAACAGTTTTGACAGGGGTTCTGTTCTCTGTTTCCACAGAGACATCAGATACAACTGGATAGGTCTTCGCATTAGAGCAGCGTACGGGATAACCTGCTCCATGGAGACCATCATGCCCAGCATCTGAAGGAACCGCCTCGCCTGAATGTGGTTTCCCACTCGAAAACTCCTGAAGATGGCTAACAGAGACACCACTCTGGGCTCTGATGGGTAAACCCTGCCCTCCTCGAGGTCGAATCGCATCCCCAAATAAACGAAATGTTGAGTGGGCGTCAACTCGGATTTCTCCTCGTTGACTATCCAGCCTAGATCTGAAAGTAACTTCAGAGTCAGAGCAGTATCCACGTTCAACCTGGCTGCCGAGTCTGCCTTGAGCAGCCAGTCGTCTATGTAGGTGTATAGCGCCACGTTCTCTTTTCTGAGAAACGCTGTCACCGCAAGGACCACTCTTGTGAAAACCCTCGGAGCTGTCGACAGGCCAAACGGGAGAACTGTAAACTCCCATACTTGATTCTGAAACGCAAATCTCAGAAACCTGTGCCAACTCCGATTCATCGGAATGTGGAAATATGCATCTTTCAGATCGATCGATACACACCACATTCCTTTCCTCAATCCCGCCATTACCGACCTCGGCGTTTCCATCTGGAACCGAGGCGTATGGATAAACCAATTTAATGGCCTGAGATTGAGTATGGGTCTCCATCCCCCTGTGCTCTTGGGGACAAGGAACATGTTTGAATAGAAGCCTGGAGTGTTCCGGTTTGCTGGTTTTATTGCTCCCTTCAGAAGCAAACCCGACACTTCCTTTTGAACGGCTTCTAACTTGTCTGGCTCCCTTGGTACGGATGCCCAGACAGGTGCCAAAGACAGATTTTGTGGCGGAAAGTCCCACCACTCCGGCATGTAACCCTGGGATAACCATCCCAGGACCAGACTGTCTGACGTCACACCTCGCCAGGCCTCGACGAAACGCATGAGCCTTCCACCCACCATAGACGCCTCGACGTCTAACGGGGTTGTCCGGCTCGCAGTCCGCCCCCCCCCCCCCCCTCTTTCTTAACGAGAGAGAGTGAGAACCATTTCGCTCTAGGCACGACGGGTATAAATGGCATCTTCAAATCACTTATCAGGGATGAACATTTTCAAATTACTGAATAATAATAGTCATGTGGTGTACTTCTGCAGAATACAGGGGATTATGCAAGAATTTATGTCCGCTTTCTGACACTGCGTACATTGCGACGTATGGGGTGTAGACTGGTGCATTATCCTGCTGGAGGAGCACTCGTCGCGTCACTTTAGGTGGCTAGTATGATTAAATAGTTACCACAACAGTGATGCAAAGTCAAGAAAAGATTACATTCCTGTCATTGCCTACACTGAGATAAATTAAGGAATTGGCATGACATCTTTGTCATTGGATTGGAATTTAGAAGATATAATGGCTGGCAGGCAGGCAGGCAGGTGGGCATGCGGGCAGGCAGGCAGGCACGCAGGCAGGCAGGCAGGCAGGCAGGCAGGCAGGCAGGCAGGCAGGCAGGCAGGCAGGCAGGCAGGCAGGCAATAATATGGTTAACACGCTGGCTCATAATTTAAAAAAAATTGAAAATACTTTTTATTTATTTTATTGCCTGAGATGTGTTATTTTTTGTTTTATAGGGGCGATATGGCCTTTAAAATGTTGGACAACTTTAAGATGACAATGTTTGTCCAGTTATTTTAAATTTTACCAATATATCACGTAGATTCGGATTTTTCTTAAATGCTATTACTGGACGCAAGTTGAGAGGTTGTCTTAAATTATCCTGTAATTTATGATATTTATCTTTCAAAATTTCGGAAATTTCAAGATTTTTTCGATTATATTTCAGAGTGAATGGAATTATTTCACGCTGACCAGCAAGACCTGGGTCCACATTTATGCCCCTAGGCCATTTTGTTTCTAATTGCTTAATCCAAAATGATTCTCTAGGTTTCCTTTGTTTATCGGTTTCTTCAGCGGTATTAGAGAGAGGTGGTTGTTCAATAGGTGTAATTTCGAAGTCGCAAGTGACTAGATGACCAGGTAGATTAAAGGCTTCTTCATGTCGAATATCGCAAAGGTATCTAGTTGCTCGCCATCTTAATGGGCATTTAGTTTCACGGACATACTGTTTTTGGCATAATTTTCAAGATATTAAATAAATCCCGTTTTCGGAATCGCAATCTAAATTAGAATGAATTTCAAATTTGTGTTGGTTCTGAAACGTTATAAATGTCTTTTGATTTGGAAGAAGTAATTCTCATTTACACCTCTTCTTTCCACATTTCCGAGATTCTCCTACGCCTGTAATTGGACGATTGTGACGAATCTTGGTAGGCATATGATCTGCAGCATTATCAGGGATAGTTTCCAAATCCTGTAAAATTTGAGAATTAATTTTGCACAAAAATCTAGATGAATACCTTCTCAAATTGAGTGCCTTGAACAAGAGGGAGCATGCAGATTCAAGGTTTTTTCCATCACTCGAATTTCTATGTCATTAAATTCTTCCTTTGTATGATGCCAAATAATGAAAATATCATCGAGGTGCCTGTGATAAAAGAGTGGTTGTTTCAGACAATATGCTAAGCGCATCCTGACACCCCACCCCACCCCACCCCCTACTCTGCTACATAGATGTTGGCAAAACTTGGACTGAAACGCTTACACATTGTGCAGCCAGAAATTTGTTGGTATGTTTCACCTACCAATTCAAAATCATTGCCCTTTAAGCTTAGCTCTAAGAGAGCTAATATTTCGCCAGTGAGCCTGTTAATACCTGAGTATTTTTCAAATGCACTATGGACAGAATTCAGACCTTTTCGATATCAATGTTCGGGTACATAGCATCGACGTCGAGTGTAATAAAAAGTGAATTCAGAGACCTGCCATAGAAAGTCTTCAGTAGTTTGAAGAAATAATAAATGATTTCACTGATTCTATAGGATTCAGAACCACAATCCGATATTATAGGTCGTCCTGGTAGTATCACAGGATCTGACCAAGAATCAATTGGGTAACAGGTAGAATGTACGTGGTTTGATTCTTGTTTTGCAATGAGATATTTAAACTGCTTTTGCGTTAAACGCATGTTATCAACCATATTTTGGCGAATTTCATTAAAATTGTTGCAGTTACTTTGCCAGAGTGGTTCAGCTAATTTGTGGTAATGCTCTGTATTACTGAGTTGACGGTGTGCTTCATGGATGTACTTCTCTTTAAGCATAATTACAGTAGAAGCTCTTTTGTTGGCACGTTTAATGACAATGTCGTTGATTTTACGTAATCCAGTTAAGGCTTGACATTCCTCATATGGCAAATTTTTATAATTTTTCGGAAATTCAGCATTTTCAACACATTCTTTTATCATTTTTATACTGTCAGAGATCGCTGGATCAACTAATTTTGTCTGGTGCCCAGCCTGTTTTTTTCAACGAATGGCAGAATAGTATTTTTGAGCTTCGAAAAAAGTCGGATAATTTGACATGGTGGGCAAATTCTAGAACTTCCATTGAGCGATTATCTAAAGGTTCGTCTAGACCAATTTTCGGCCTCGGTGTTGGTACAAATGTTGGCTCACAATTGAGTAATAATTTCTCTGCTTCATATAATGTAGAGCCAGTAAGATTAACAATATCACTACCCAGCCCGATACAGGGGTGGTTAGCACCCTGACCCTCAGTTAATTTAAATTAAGAAAACTTAACTAGCTATGGTATATTGTGCTGGCAGTTTTCTCACTCCAGTGAATTTTATCCTGGACCACCTGAAATTCAGGAAGTGGAAGACTGGGGATGACGGAAACCTTTACCCTCATGTTTCCAAACAGAGGAGTTAATGGATCGAATGTACCTCTTCTGGCGAGCTGAAAGACGCTGGGAGTAATTAAGCTTAGCAAAATGAATCTTGGATTCAGGAAACCAGGATCTAAGTATGCTAAAGAGCAGCTGCAGACGTTTGGTCGATTGACCCATTGACTCATCCTTGCCATTGATTCCAAAGTTTACTATCATTTTCTCAGACTGGTAGAATCTATCATACTTCCAGATATGGTCCTAGCATGGACTAATTTCGCACCAGGAAAGCAGGCAATTTGAGTGTCAGGATGAGGTTCAACATTGATACAGCTCAAATTTGATGCACCAATTATCAAGATTTGTTCTCAACCTCCTGCCGAAATTTCCAGAATGTGTTCGGCTCTCATGGTGTTTGAAGATTATTAGGAAGCTGAGTTGTCAGGCTAGTTCTACATGGATTAGGTGGGCATATAGGCTGTGACAATTTGGTCGTCGGAATACTAGTGGTACTGGTCCTACGCCTACATTTACGGACACCCACACTCTGCGGGAGGGGAGGAAATTCCGCATGTAACAAAGGTGGCAGCGAATCAGGGAGAGGAATTTCACAGAGATCCACAGGTCTATTAGACCTGTTGGATGTGCTTGGGCAAGCTGGTGGGCTGTTTGGTAGAGGATTCTGAAGTGGGTCAACCTAAGAGTCTAACAGGAATATTGGTGATGGATGGGTATCTGCTCTCTTTACTGGTTGGGGCGTGGGGTGCTATCAGTTGGTGATTTAATCCGTTTCCTAAATTATGAAGGTGGAGGAATGACTGGTACGGTCGTGGATGACCTTGAAGTAGGTGTGTTAACTCGGCATTTTTGCTCTTTCTGCTGAAGATCTTACCTAAGTTAAGGCTTGGCGTGGCTTGAGCTAGGATAATTTCGGACGTGATGGTGCCTAAGCTGAAATTATAATGGTCTTTCATAGCTCGAATGAGGGAATTTGCCCAATCAAAGTTAGCTATCTTGATGTCATTTACTATTTCTATATTGGGCATAGCTGGCTTAACAAAACTACATAGTTCACTCACCTTCCTGCTCAGACTAGTTGGCAAGGTGTTGGAGTTCAAATTGTTGGTTAAGACACATATCTGGTAGAAACATTGAATTGTCATATAATAGCACTTGACTAGGCGAGCCTTGGGAGGAGATGGAATGCAGCTGCCCTCATGGTTGCCAATCCGTCTCTTGTCTCTGCTCGCTCTAGCCATAATGATATTATGCTCTAGTAAATGTCTAATACATGATCACCAAACCAACCAATGTAACAACGGGACAAGTCAACAAATCTAAGCAAGGGAGATAATCAAAGCTGTAACCACTAAATGTCTAGTTTAAATTAAAGCTAAAATCTAAAATCTGAATCTTGAGTGATGAATAATTGAATCTACAAGCCTACATAAAACTACAAGATTGCAAGACTACAAGCCTACAAAATTGTATATACTAGTTGTGAGTCGCAGGTAAACATAGTTTCCATCCTTTAGCCCATGAACAAGCAGTGTCTCACTTTCACGATGGCTATTAGAAGGCGGTTGAATAATTTGATACTAATTCTCCTGGATGATATTGCTGCCATAAGCATCACCAGCTCCCAGTAAAAATTAGATACCGATATTCAATAGCATATTATGAGTTTTGGTTTGTAATTGTTAAACTTCTTAAGCCGCCACTTTCTGTACGACAAAGAATAGAGGGATCATATCTGTAGTTGAAGGACCTAGAATTTATTCTAGTGGGCGGATCTTAACTAAAAATGTGCGTGGGATTAACGAGAAATGGATCCATCTCGTATCCACTATAGCCTAGTTACATCGTTGTTTTTTTATATACCTTTTTGAGCCGGAGGTTGGTGCATCTTTACAAGGTGTGCTATCTAATCAATGTGTCTTATGAACATACCTACTTCCGGTTCAAAATGTACTGTGCTGAGCTGTAAACATTTTTGTATGATCGCCAACGGCCCTGTGACCAGTCAATATTGTCTTTTCCAACAACTGTATCTTTTTAAATATAGCAATGATCATTTGACTGATGAGTGGCCTTAGAAAGAGGATTGCATAATGTGTTGACCATTTCAATGTCAGCATATCAGCATGACAACGTTCATATGTTCGTTGTATTGTGGAACAATAGCAACAAAATGTTTGTCAGATACATAGTTTGTGTTCTTTGACTCTCCCCTATAACAATTCTAATATGACGGTTATCGCCCGATACATCACACTTTCTGGAGGGCAGAGTCAGAGAACTCAGACTGCCGAATGCTAATATAATATCATGATTTCAAGAGAAAGTGACTTTTGCCAAAGTACAGAGTGCCTGTCTACCTAGGTACATTTTGTGGTTATAACAAATACCACAGTCACATAGCAAGATATGTTAATTTGTTTTACACTATTGTTTACTGCCTGTATTCACACAATGTATTAGAAAGTTAGCCGTGCATAGGTCTCCCACATTCAGGCATCTGCTTGAAACCTTCCTTGCTATATTAATGGGTAGAAGAATGTGGCAAAATGAAGGCAATGAGACTGATATGAGATGGCATTAAATAGCCTTTATCTGCATTAGGAAGACAGTGAATAAACTCTTCTGGATGTCGTTCAGTTGATGGGAATTTGCAGATTCCTGACGCTTATCTACTTGTAACCACTGATATTACTACATGGGAAAGGACTGAATGATACTAACGAATAGACTAGTTTACGTGATGATTATAATGATGAAGGTGA
Organism: Chaetoderma sp. LZ-2023a; assembly: GCA_034401795.1. NCBI lineage: Eukaryota > Metazoa > Mollusca > Caudofoveata > Chaetodermatida > Chaetodermatidae > Chaetoderma > Chaetoderma sp. LZ-2023a. Next base: position 95,991,668 of record CM067373.1, on the reverse strand, counting down.
CAGTGTGGCTGGCAGTGCGTGAGTGTGAGATTCAGGCCATTATAGTTTTACCTCATTATACCTATGCGGGTCGTGCTGTCCATATGTAATTTGTGCGCATGTTGGAATCAATTTATATATACTTTGGACCATGACTTCTCATAATCGTAATTTTCAAGGTTATTATTCAGCTAAGATGTTGACTTTTGATAAAGTAATTTGACTGGGACCTTTTTCCGTCTGTGGCAACAGGAACTTTCAGTCAAATTAGTTTCAAAATATTCAACAGAATATTTATTAATTTGTAAATTCACCAAAGATATACAATTCGTGTACTTTCCGGGTGGACTTTTCGAGGGTCCTGACAGAGCTATGTCATTTTTATTGTGATGTTATCTAACTAGGTACGTAATTGATTATGGTCTCAGGTCCTTGAGGGGCGGATCGGTTACCTCCATTTGGTATGAACAGGTATGTGAAGAATGACTTTAAAAGAGGGTAACGTAGTGGATCTAGCTAAAGCTAAAGATATTGCAATGGCAGAAGTGCCTGCAAATGTTAGGAGCAACAGCAAGTAATCAACGTCATAAAAACCACACACCTTAATGCATGACAGCTGCTTTAGTAAGTATGTTATCCGCCCAGCTGATTTATGCAACTGCCATCTATTGTGTTCAATAGTCAGGCTGTCTTTCAAATTGCGTTGCAAGCCGCTGGACAACCGAACCTCTATGGCACCAGGCAAACATCTTAAGAACTAAATTATTTTTACAAAAATCATCTTCAGGATGACGCTGTCATTGTGATTGTCACGTCAGCTAACACGTGGCATATTTGATTACGACATCCGATATCTGAGTGGCAGATCAGATCCATCCCTATTCTCAAGGCATATTCGAGGCATTCTCTATGTGGTCTAGTTAGGTAGTGTTGACATACAAATTAATTATCTAAATACAATTTGATGACGCTTGATTCGCAACTGGCCGCTATTTTAACTTTAATTGGCATATTATAAGCAATTGTCCGTGTATGTCCAACTAGCAGTGTAGGTAAGGACAGGATGTATGCAGATGAGATCATTTGAATGTATGTAAGTCAGGATAACCTCATACTATCCGCTAGACAGGCGATCGACCAGTTAAACCATTCAAATCTGATTTTCCAGAATCTTAAATTTAACACAACAATAAGTGGTTAAATATTTTGAAACTAATTCGACTGGAACCCATTGTTGCCAATGGCAGCAAATGCTCTCAGTCAAATACGGTACCAACAGTCCAATGGACCATATATGTATTAAGTTGTAAAGAGATTTCTCTAGTTTGGCGTTTATGTTGCAATGTGTTGACATCGCTACGTTGTCAGCCACAGTGTATTTGTTCTGAGATCTATTCCAGACGCTGATTACACGACGCACTCTAAGATTATAGGCAATAAGCCAATTCTAACTATCAATTCGTTACACTGTCCAATTTAAGGAAATTTCAAATAGCTACTCTGATAGCTAGATTGGCGTCTGTGAAGGGATAACTTGTCCATGGCGATTGATGCGATGCAGTTCTGATCTAGTAATGGACAATAGTTAAGCACTGTAGCTTTAAGCAATATGACCTTTTCAGGACAAATTGCACCTAGAAACTTTTCTTAAAATTATTATCATATCTGATAAACAGGTGAAATCTTGGATATTGTCACTGCTGTATGGCGTCTGTTTGGATTTTATTCTAAAGCCACTGTTTAGATTGCAATAATACTGTACATTGTTAAACCTCGTATAGGGATAATGTTTATTCGTGCCTAAAATAGCTATAATAGCTATACATTATCTAAATATCTCGTTGTCGTTGATATTTTATAATTTTTAACTAGTCGGGCTGATCGTTGATTCAGTAACAGGCAAGATCAGACCAAACAGTTTCTCATCCTCCTATTTATTTATTTCCCAGTAAACACACATCCAATTCTAATGTGTTGAAATGCGAATGTAATATGATCAGGACTGAAAACACCAAATGGCTCGTGCCTTGAGATGTGGCGTTGCACAGGATATTGAAATTGTGCAATAAGGTATTCAACAGTCTCTCAATCGTACCAAGTAAATGCTTATCCTCGATTACAAGCGCTTCTTTTTACATAAGCTGTATTTCAGTTATATTTCTGGATAACCAATATATTAACAGTGTAAACAACATCATTGTCTGGGAGTGAATGGATACCCTACTTTGCAGCTTTCAAGTGCATTGATTCAAACATCATCTTCTCCTTCTGCAGACCTCATATGATGAGGCGTGCCATTATCTTTGACACGGAAAATTGGCAGTTTGTCAACCACCAAAGGTTAGGAATGGGTGTTTTCACATAAAATTGGTTACAATTATGACTTTCTACTTGTGTCTGCACATTGAGATGATGGGTAAGATATCTTAATTGTCTATTTGTTCGGGTGCATGAATGTGCGGTTGGTTGGATGGATGTGTGGTTGAGTGGGTTGAGTGAGGGCGTGTGGGTAGGTGGGTTGGGTGGTAGGCAGGTAGGTGGGTGGGCCGCCTAGTGGCGAGTGGGTGGGCGGACAGGCCTATATGCGTGCATACGTACATGCGTATTGCAGCATGGTTGATATGGGCAGATTGTCTCTAATGACAAATTCCCTCTGAATTCATAAATAATTCCTTCTATGAATGCAGCTTTGCAATTTGGGATGCTTTCCATCATTGTCTAGTACCAGTAATATGTTGGACTGTCTGAGCATAGTAGTGTAGTCTAGAATTACTTGAATCCTAGTGTTATCGCAGACAGTAAACCTTAAGTGATTTTATCTGGTCAACGCCAGGCAGCCGCCATCTAAATGTAGTGAATTAGCACATTTCGTATCTTTCTATCAAGTAACACCTAAAATAATAGGATGTCTATGGAATGCTGTGAATAAATAAAATCTGATACTCACAGATTGCAAACCAAGAGTCAATCTACACCCTAAACCGAGAATTGTGCTTCAGCTAGATTTGCATTAGAGGATTTCTAAACCAAAGTTGCCCAATCCTAGCGCAACACATTCATAATCTACATTGTTTTGTTGCAAGTTTCAGAAGAATATTAGCAAATTCAGGAAATATTATTTACTTCTCCCTTTCGATTCTCAATAATTTTGTCAATGCCAAATTAATTACATATACCTATTGGCAAATGATAGAATAAACATAATTTTAAAATACTATTTTAGGCCAAACACATTATTAGTACCAACGAAGTGACTTCATTCATTGAAGTTCAATTGCATTTCTGGCCAGTATTCCAGCCTATAACAGCTATACTATCTATAAATAATATAAATCTAAATATGTGTTTTTGATTCATGTGTGATCATGTTAACTAGTCAGGCTGATCGTTGATTCTGTAGCAGTCAAAATCAGTCAAATAGTTTCTCACCCTCCTATATATTTATTTTGCCAGTATGGTTTCAAGTACACACAGCTCAAATCCGAATGTGTTAAAATAGGAATGTGATTTGATCAAGACTGAAAACAGCAAATGGCTCATGCCCGTTTGGAGATTTCGTATCGATTAACTGCTTTACACATTAAGATGTGGCATTGCGCAGGATATTGGAATTTTGCAATGCGGTATTCAAAAGTCTCTCGATCGCACAAAGTGGACTCTTATCTTCGATTACAATAGTATTCTCCTTCTCCGGCACTCTTATGGTGAGGATTGTCATTGAAACAGAAGATTGACAGTGTGGGAACCAACAAAGGTTAGGAATCGGTGTTTTCACACAAAAATCTGTCAAAATTATGAATTTCGACATGTTTACACACATTGCCATGGCAGATATGATATCACAATTTTGCATGTATGCGTGCGTGCGTGCATGGGCGGGCGGGTGGCTAGGTTGATGGGGTGGCGTGCATGCGTGCTTGTGCGCGCTCAGGCATGCGTCCATGCGTGTCTGCATGTGTCTGTATATATGTGCGTGCGCACTGACATATTGTATACCAAGGGCCAAACCAATAGATTCTTCAACAGTCCCTCAATCGCACAAAGTGAACTCTTATCTTCGAGTACAAGTGTTGCATTTTACATACACACCATAGCAGTTCTGTTTTTGCATATCCAATACAACACGAGTGTAAACAACATCCTTCTCTGGAAGTGAATGGAGACCATACTTTGTAGTTTTTAAGTACGTTGATTCAACCATCATCTCCTTATCCGGGACTCCCATGGCGAGTCTGGTAATTGCCATTGAAACGGAGGATTGACAGTGTGGCAACCACCAAAGGTTAAGAAACAGTGTTTTCACACAAAAGATCGGTCAAAATTATGAATTTCTACATGTTCACACACATTGCGATGGAAGGTAGGATATCACAATTTTGCATGTATGCGTTCGTGCACGGGCAGGCTGGCGTCTAGGCTGGTGGGATAGCATGCATGCGTGCCTGTTCATGGGCATGCAAACGTGCGTGCCTGCATATATCTATATGCGTGTGCGTGCGTGCACACTCACAGCTTGTATACCATGGGCCAAGCCACTCTACAATATGACCGAAAGTTGTAGAACTAAGAACAAGGTTCAGGTCGCTGAGCATTAGACGGCTTCTAAATCAAAGGTGTTCAATCCAAGCACAGGACATTCATAATCTTCATAGTTTTGTAGCAAGTTTCAGATCCATATGAGCCAAATCAGAAAGTATTATTTACTTTTGCTTTTCGATTCTCAAAAATTCCGTCAGTGTCAAATCAATCACTAAGAACAGTTCGCAAATGACAGAACGAAAAACATCTAAAACGTCTATTATAGGTCAAACTCATTATTAGTGGCAACAAAGAGGCTTCATCCATTGAAGTGCAATTGCATTTCTGGCTCGTATTCTAGCTCGCTATGACGAAACTTCACAATGAAATCAAATTAAATTATAAAGATAGTCTCATTTTTAGGAATGGCTGCTTATGACCCTGCCATTTATTATATTCTTCAAGTAGACTCTGGCAGCACCAGCGGCAGAACAGCGAATCGATTTAGTTACCGGAATACGTACTGGTGCTTTTATAGACCAAGCTAGCGGATGAAAAGAATAAAAGCCAGACAGATATGACAATGAACAGAGGAAAAATAAGCCTATAAGACCTCATCTATATTTAGCTCAACCAACAATAAGATCGGTTACTGGGACAAAGCAAATCTTCAATTGGTTTCAAATTTATTTAATTGAGTTTCGCCGAGCCTTATGCAATACTGGTTTAGTATGGATATATGTTGATAAATCACTGACAGCTAAGCACACGAGGCAGGTGACATTGAGATGGAATCCTGGAAAGTCCACAAAACATCGGAAACCTGTCAATACATATCCTAAGACGGAAGCGTGCAATGAATTTATTAGCAAGCTCTTTTAGTTGTCTTATGTATTGCAGTTCTCATATCGCTTCATTGCAAAAAAGTCCTCTTCTCCCCAATGTCCGGGATCGCTGCAGGAATCGAGCGTAAGTCAGTAAAGCTCAGTGCCATTGACATGTGAACACGCTGCGAGAGGTTTGGCAGGAAATGGACCTTTCCGATTTTAGGTATGCTCCACCCATCTCTAGCTAAGCTCCACCCACACCTTGCTCGTGTTGGGATCGATCGATACCTGAACACCCTGACTATCAATTTCCAAAAAACCCACAGGTAAGCTGTTGAATATTTTGAAACTAATTTGACGTGGTGCTGTTTCTGCATAAGGCAGCAACAGCGCACAGTCAAATTAGTTTCAAAATATTCAACAGCATGTTTATTAAATCGCAAAGAATTCCAAAGTATATGGAACCCTTTGTGACGTAGTGATTGTGACGGCATACATGCGCTGAGCTGATTATGACGTCATACGAGGTCAGATAATGGATGGATACTCTAGAAAGGTGAATTGAATTGCGGATAAGAGAGCGGTAAAATTTATGTTGCACGCGAGAGTTACGCTTGCTCCACTTTGTGCTTTCTGCAAAAGGGCGCATTGGAGGTGATTACTCATCTAGAAAAAGTTAAGACTACGGTGATAAAACTACCCCCTAGCACAATTTCTTCACGAGTCTCCATATATGTTTGAACCAGCAAGTATCGATACTCTTTCTAAATATTTAAGTCATTAAAATGGTTAAGAACATATTTACGAAGTAGGAGTTACACCGCCCTCACATCTCCAATTCATTCAGGAAAAGCTACCATGAATCACTTCTACACGTTGCTCAATAGATTTTATATTTGATTAGGTGTGTGTGTCACCGCATATCGACTTGACTTGCACGTGCGTGTGTGCATGCGAGCGTGTGTGAGCGCGTGCGTATGTGCGCACGTGAAATAATATTATATGGCATCGCATAGAAACTTCTCAAAACATATTATTTTCTTTGTTTATCATGTTCTGAATTAGAATAACGCCTGGTTTTTGTTGGTCTTAATGCATCAATATTTTGCTGGTGTAAGGATAATAAAGAGGCTTCGAGATATAAATAAATTTGGAAATTTTCTAATATTTTTGTTGTAATATAATCGTTCAGGAGTATAATTTTGAGCCCGTCACACATATTTTTATTATTATTTGTTATTTTTTTCTGGAAACTGGTGTGAGCGGAAGAGTTTATCAAGTCGGAAAATTTTTAATATATCCAGACAGTTCGCCGGTGACAGACCAAATACTAGGTCCACGACGATCGACGATCGAAAACAACAAAGGTCTACACGCTGGGAAGATAGAAATCACACAAAAATTATATCACCACATCAAACAAATAAGTTGCATAGTAATATTGTTTGTTTCTACAAACCAGCGATGCATAGTAAGTGGCCACTAAGTCAAACATACTCTGGTTTCTCTGTAGAACAGAGATAAAGCCGACAGTCAGATTTGTGTATACATTTTTATATTTGTGGAATTAATTTATAAATTGTATCATCTTGGATATTGAGTATATATATATATATATATATATATATATATATATATATAAGAATTGGTGTTAAGATACGAATTTACATTCATAGCTCTATCTCAGACAGCCTCTTTAACTTGGTCATCCATGCCATGATTGTGATTAACGTAATGACAATTGTTGGATACTCCGGAGAGTAGGTCTCAGGAGCCGAAGAGTGGGTCTGAGGAGCCGTATATTTTGATTAAAACTATTGTTGTCCTGAGTGTTTGTATATCCGCCATGGACACAAAGTCCATCGAATATAAGATCAGACCCCAAGTGTGTCATTAACCATCATGTATTACTACTGCTATGCTGCTACATTAAACGGAACTATACAGAATGTTGTTCTGCCATAGCCAGTCGTTGTTGCAGCATCACATTCTGAATCAGTATGGGTGGGATTTTAAGTCCAGGAGGTAAAATGTCCCTCCCCTATGTCTCAACATATGTGTAGTATATGTCACTCCCCTATGTGACATGTGACCTTCCTTATTGCACATCAATAATGGCATACACTACGTACGCATACATCAATGATACATCACAATTTGTGGGCCATAATGGACCCATAATCACATAAAGTGTGTTTATGCATAAGTGGCGCTACACACTTTGCGTTCATACATCAAAGGTGTCAATATCGTGTACACACAAATCAACGATGTCGCACAATGGTGTTACACACTGTGTGCTCACTCCTCAATGATGCTACACAATGTGCTTACATATCAATGATGTCATGCCATGTGTGCTCACGTATCAGCGATCTTACACAATGGGTCGGAGCATACACATCAATGATGCCACATTGTGTTCGCACATCAATCACATCACACTGAACTAAATCGCTTAACCAGGTAAGTCTTTAAAGCTGCTTGTTCTTTAACATCGATGTAAAAGCTGAGACTCACAGTTAGGTACACATTCTAATTTTGAATTTTAAATATAACCATACCCATCTTCCCTCGCTTAAGATCTATAGGCAAATCTAACAAGCAGTATGGTCATGCCGATTGGTTGGTCGGACGGACGAATGGACGGACGGACGGATGGGTGTCAAGAAAGTTGGACGGACGGATGGACGGATGGACAGAATGACAGATGGTGAAAAACTTTGAACCCTGAATTCTCAGAATTAAAATTCACTGTAACTATACAGGTAAGCTGTTGAAAGTAGGCATGGGGCCTGCTGTCTGCTATTGTTATGCAAATGAGCTCTTGACCTATTTAAATACTGTGTTCTGATTGGTTGTTCTGAATGAGTGGTTGGAGGCTATCATTCTAAATGAGTGGGTGTACGCTGTGAGCTATTGTTCTAAATGAGCGGGTGGATGCTGTGCGCTATTTTTCTAAATTCCCGGCTACATGCTATTGTCTGTTCTGACATATGCATGTTAATGCATTGATTAATGTTGTTTTTTTAAATAGGTATTGACATGCGTGCGTAATGATGAGCATGTTCTAGCTGATCGTGTTTAACGTATTACTTAGGTGGGCGGTGGCGTCCCCCACCTCATGGTTAAAAAGATATTTTGAAACTAAGTGGCTTCCTACGTCATCGAACATGACTTTTGAATAATGGCATGAACAACAGTCACATATGAATTGCAGGTGACCGGCTGTGCACTATTGTTTTCCTGTCAAAATGATTAACATTTGACCATATTGCGTCCAATCAGGATTTACAACAATAGTGTCCATCTGCATGAACAATAGTGCACAGCTGTGTCATTTAGAATGATGGCGCGTTGACTTATGAACAATAGCGCACAGCTGGTTGATATCTGTTGAATATTTTGGAACTAGCACGAATTGTAGCTTCCTATGTCAAATTAGTATAAAAAATATTCGCTTAAACTACTATCGCACCACGATTTAGGTTTGAAAATCAAAATGTTAAAATATTATATCTGATGAATACTTTGAAACTAGCGCGAATTGTAGCTTCGTATGTCAAATTAGCATAAAAAATATTTGCTTAAACTACTATCGCACCACGATTTAGGTTTGAAAATCAAAATGTTAAAATATTATATCTGATGAATACTTTGAAACTAGCGCGAATTGTAGCTTCGTATGTCAAATTAGCATAAAAAAATATTTGCTTAAACTACCACCGCATCAAATTAGTATCAAAAGATATTCGCTTAAACTAGCACCGCACCACGATTTAGATTTGAAAAAAAAATCAGAAAATAACATTTTATAACTTTTGTAAGTTATATGGGATTAAATTGTGACATTTAACCCTATCTCGACCAATCAGGAATTAGAACAATAGCGTCCTGCGGCCACTTGCATGAACAATAGCACACAGCCAGTCATTTAGAACAATAACAGCCACCACCCACTTATGAACAATGGCGCACAGCCTGCACTAGTCCGATTCGCGCCGGTTGTGTATGATGTCATGGATTAGGCATGATACCGATGTAATATGCGATAATACTAGTTATATGTTGTGCCCCTGTGTGCGTGCATGCATGCATGTGCCCCATGTGTGTGCATGCCCCTGTGTGCGCCCTTCTGTGCATGCATGCATGCCCCTATGTACATCCCATGTGCACGTGCATTCCCCGTGTGCCCTGTGTGTGGGTGTATAAACATGATAGCATGCCATTAGTATGCATGCATATTGCAAAGCGATATCGGGGCAACAGTATAAGGGGCGGAACAGTATAAGGGGCGGCGATCAAATAATACACTTTTTTTTTCTTTTTTTTTATTGACGCATCGAAGCAAAATAAGAAAATACAATAATAAACTAAATTAGCGACAACATGTAATGACATCAATTATTCTATAAATACATGAGAAACAATAATTATTATTATTATTATTAATTATCCATTGTTTTTTTCGCATCTTTTCTCTCATTCTTAGAGTTAAAAATTTCACTTTCGCATCGTTTCTGTCACGTTTTCTTAGCGTCCATGGTTTATGCTTCATGTCCACACCTCTCAAACGATAATATAAGAAATATACACAATAATAAATGCATGTTGTCTCAGTGCCGGTTGAACACGTTCAGCATTATAGGAATAAATACGCACATGACGCATATTGTGTACATTTGATATCATTCTTCTGTCTGAAGTGCGTCTTCCATAAGGGTCAAAGTATTCTGCTTTTCGACTTGATGTGTAATAAACCGTGACTCAGTGCTGCCTGCCTTTATTACTGGGATGCGTGTTTATCACTAATGAAGATGGATGATATTTAATATGAACGGGTACATTGTCAATTGGAAAAACTCAGAGGAAGTTTTCGTGCATTTTGTCGTCACGGAATAATAGATGCTCTATTTAGAATGTATTCAGCATTTTTTAATAATCTGCTAATACATTAAAGTCTGATCCGATTTCTATCATATTATCAAATTCAGCATAGCAAATCACATTTGTTGTATCAGGTAGTGCTTCGCTAAAATGGAAGATGACTCTTAATGATCCAGTATGTGTAGGGTATCGGTGGTCAGAATCTGCTAAATCAGGAGTAAAATCCCATGCGAATACTGTCATGCCATATCTGAAGTGTGCTTTATCAATCGGGTACACGCAATCTTTAAATAGCGCTCCACTACCACTGAATAGGGAAAAGTAGGCATCAGAGTAAATGTTGTTACTAAATGATGGGGGTATTGGTGATGTCGTCACCTCTTCCCCATTAATATAGCATGTAGCATAGGTAGTTTTATTATTATAAAACCTGAATGGATTTTAGTAACAACACCATTATAAACGTCATTTGGTACAAAACCGAATAATACTCTTGTAGGAAGCTGTCCGATAAATATATTATCTTTATCCATGTTCATAGCTCCACTCAGTACCATAAAAGTGTTATATACAACATGATGAATAGGGTATTTAGCATTCGTCTTTCTCAGAGTAACCACGTGCGATACTAACAGATCAGAGGATGGTATAACTTTACGTACAAATAAGTCAGAATGCACGCATAATGCTCACTAATCTTTGAAACATTACTCCATAAATAATGCTTTGCACACTCAACAGCAATTATGTGGTAGTGATCAAAATGCTGATGGCGTGTGTTGTAAAGTATTGCATGCTTCAGCCTGCATTTTGTCACGCATTATGGAGAGGTCACCACAGTGCTCTATTCAGCTGTGGTTCGTAGCGTGTTTTTGGTGAGATGTGTTTTGAAGTGCTGCATTAACATACTGATGCATATTGCCAATAGAGGTTGGGGGGGTACCATTCAATGGCATGATTGACAATGAGTAAACAAATTAAATCATTTTAAAATTTTTAATTAATACTGACATCGTAAATGACGCAACATATTATTAACATCGATATAATTCTAGTATGCAACATCAAACTGCGATACAACGATATGTTTACTAATACTACAATATTAAGACAATATATTAATTAAAGGCAATGATATTTTGGGTTTCGATATTATGGTGTTAACAGTTGTTTAACATATAGTACATCGGTGATGTACCTAAACCATGATGTCATACACAACCGGCACACATCAGTACTTAATGCTTTAGTGACTAAATTAGATCCTGAAAATAATATATCATGCTTAACCCTTTAATGGCGAAAAAGTCCATAGCTGTCCTCCCTAGTAGGCTAGAGGAAGACCCATTTGCAGGCCAAGAGAAGACTAATTTTGAAAATGTACCACCGGAATGATTGCCACAGGTATCCAAATCATAGTGCAGTGGTTATTTAAGTCTGATGAATATTTTAATACTAATTTGACTGTGCGATGACGTAGGAAGCTACAAACTCGAATTCATGTTAGTTTCATAATATTCAACAGCATAGATATATAGTTGATAGACTGCTAAGATGGTGGCGATGGACGGTTTCACTATTAAAGGGTTAAGCGCGATATATTAATTAAAGGCATCAATATTATGGAATTAATATTTGTTTATTGTTTATTACATCAATGTTGTACCTTAACCATGATGGCATACACTGTTTTAACTATAGCAGTATATCGTTACTATTTATATTTATACTATGCTAGTGTAACCATATGGAACAGAAGATAAATCGGCCTGTTTCAAAATTGTTTTTTGAGGATGGGTCTGAAGATCTTACTACTATTGACTGAAAGAATTCTAAATTGAGACGTACGTGTGATCTATCTGTGAGATGGATAGCTTAGTAGTACGCTATTACTATCCGTAATTTTACCATCATTTATAATTTGCTCGATGTATTTTTTCATCACATCAAAATGTACTTGTTTTGATTGCTCAGTACCCAGTGTTAAACCTTTAACATTTAATACATGTTTAACAATCGATGGATCATCACGACGCTTCATTTCAAGACTACAGGTTTTTTGTCCGATTGCGCAAAAACTTGTTAACTTATAGTCGGAGGGTATTACACTCTTCCAAGAACCTAGATACCTGCTTCGATCTTGAATGGTCAGCTCACCTTCATGAGTACTAAATACCACAGAATCTGTATCATAATAGGCTACATGACAACCGAGTAAGAACAGGACTTCATACAGTTTTACTCGCCCATAAGCTGTCACGAAAGATGCATGAATAAAGTTGGTATTTAATGGAGACTCGACGTACTCTTCATTGACTGAGTACGCCACCATTAAAAGATTATCATTGAGGAATGAAATGCTGCTGACAGATTTACCTTTATCCCTCAAAGGCTCTAGTAGCTCTTTTCACGTTGATACATCTTATTCTTGGTGTGATCACGTAGCGAAAAACAGCCCCACAAAATACTCAATCCGGATTTAGCTACAAAACATAGAGCCGGATTATTTGATATTTTCGCTGGGTTGAGTTGTATAGCCTCATGCACATAGTACTCTTGTATATAGCACTCTTTATCGCTTGCACTACAGACCCAGTCTGGATAACCGCTACTTTCCTGCTTAATATTTAGGACGTGGTTAATGTATTTAGAAAATAGTCCCTCATCACCATGTTGTTCATATTGTGATGACTCAGGATAATGCCAGACTTTGTACATCTTGTTAATGATATAACCATTGTGAATAGCTAACTGTAGCACATGAGTGGTCCACGTTCCGCAAATGGAACGTTTTTCTTCTGTATGTTCACATACGGTAGATTGACTGATTCTTGCGCATTCGGCACATAGTACACACATGAGATACTTACTTATTCCAGGAGGTAATACTGGAAAGTATAAATCATGAGGAGGGAGGACTTTGCATTTAATAAGACCGAAGAAATCATGCACCGTCTTATCATTCAAATTGTCACCTCTTACTACCTTGTATGCACCTACTGGAAAACAACATTGTTTCATCACTGATTGGTACATAGAAATGCAGTCTAAATATTCTATCTTAGTATGATCATCCGCTTCCAGAAATAATCGAATTGTGGATGTATGCCCACCAAATAGCATGTCACGTGGAGCTATGGGGTGGGCTAAGTCCAATTCGGTGATCAATTCATTCAGTCCATTGGTATTAGTGATTAGTTTCTTAAACTCGCATTCCCATATAATTCTCACCGTATATCCATGTGATTTGAATAATGAAATGCGATATTGAAGAGCGTAATATGCTTCCTTGTCTGTCTGATCACTGTATGGTGTATATGTCTGCTCACGTTTATTGCCACAGCAATCAGACTCATGCCCGTGAAATTTACACCCAAAAATTTCGAAAATAATATGTTCGCGTGGAGTGAAGCCATCTACATAATACCCGCACACCTTTTTCTCACCCTGGTTAGCGCGTGTGAGATTTGGTAACCCTCACTTAACCTAACCCATTCCATCCATTCAACAGTGATCATGCTATATGAACGTTTTGATCGTAGCGAGTAGTCGGGTAAAGTCTGAATGCTATCAGGGCATAGACATAAAGTGTGATATGCTACATTACACGTACCTTCTAGCGTTATCCCTGATACAAATGGATTTGCTACATCCATTGATTCAGAAAATAAGGACTTAAATCTAGACACGGCTAAATGTAAGATGGTTACATCATCATTACAATATTCGAAGAGATTTGTATCAACATCGTAGTGTGCATGTATAGATATCTGCTCATTGTACCGTCGATCAAATTAGAGCAGTTCATTCACTTTCATATTTTGTACGCCGAATACCTACCTCTCGGAAAATGGTATTACCATACCCCAATACTGAGGTGAGTTCAGCTGATGGGGAAATATTCCCTTGTGCACAGGAAGATTAAAAGCGTCCCGACCTTACATAAAGAAAGAGGAAAAAAGTTAATGGAATTGATGAAACGAATTGTTCCTATTTCAAATGAGAGAATTGAATGGCCATGCATGATGATGTTTGAGGGTTTTAGATGTAGGTTAATGCGCTTGCATATGCATTGAAAGATTAAAAACCAAACCTATGCACACGCATTATGTGCAATAACAAGGGGGTCAGAGAAAACATATTTTCGCAGGATACATTTATTACCACGCTTAGATTTTATGCCCGTTAACCATTTAACAAACTGATCCATAATGCCTAACCCATGAAAGCGAACATATCCATTATTCATGCCTCGGATACATGTAGTGCACTCAGCTTCGAGTGGCTGCTCAATGCACATGTCACAGCATACGTTCGCTACAGCGAGATTAGCTTTATGCTCGCTGACAATATTAGTGTCGGTATTGTTAATAGGTTCTAAATATGTTTCAGTATCATAAATGATGCATTTTTGATAAGATTCGTATGTTAGATCCTCATCACCCATTTTCATGGCATAGCAGTTTCTTCAATTACTTTATGAAAACAAATATGTTCTTCACTAACATTAAACTTCTCTTTACATGCATGACATTTAGGCATTCCGCATACGTGTTCGCCACCCACTTTAGGTGCATGTACGAAGCAGAGGGGACAGGCCTTTATGATTTTGCATGTCCCATTTGCGAGATGATTTGTCATATATCACTCGTTATAAAACTTACGATGACAATCATTACACATTATTGTATGGGATGCGACTGTAGAATTACACGCGTCAATAGCTAATTTAACAGAGAAACATTGGTGACAGAGTGCTATGCAATCGTGAGTATTACTATATGATACATCGCAATGGGGACAGTAATTGTGCACCATAAGAAATTCTGCGATAGACATTATTAATGAAATGTGTTTATCGCGTTCTGAATGTAAAAGATATATTGATGGTAGAGTAGTAGAGGTGATACTGAATAGATATTCGTGCGTTGACTCAGAGTAGATGCAGATACTAAATTTATTGCCGAAATGTTGGTAAAATTTCAACCAGTGAGTACTATTAATCTCGGATTCAGGACTGCAACATGTTGCATGATACTCATGCGCCATATGCATCTGATATGTTTTATTTTGAATTAAATTATGCCATTCGTGTTTAATGATATTATTCTTTGTTTTCTCAATAAATTTTATCCCTAAATATATAGCGGCTGCGAAACAGAATGGATATTCTGCACGGACAGGTTTAATACATTTTTGGTGGGCTTGTACTCGTCTTTATCATCGCAATGTATATTTAGCAGATTTAAATGCTTACGATGGATTGCGCCGAGGTGAATATCATGCCGACCACCAGATGTGTAGTCTTCAACGTGAAAAACGTGAAACTGAAAGCTATCTGATATCCTGCAGTTAGTGTTTGACTGAATTACTTTTTTAATCGAATCCAAAATTTGATGCGTTGTAATTTTATTCCATGTCATAAAATCTGTCGTGATAGGCATATCCAACACCAATTGAATGATCTCAATTCCTACATGGTCATTTGATTTAACATTGCTATAGGCGCTGTAAGTATCGAGCAGAGTTTGAATCGCACCTGATATAAACTCTGAATGAGTTAATGGCGAATCGGCAATAGGATATTTCTTAAATGATACGCTATATTCAGTACCATCAAGGTGATAATTTTTACTATGGAACTTATGTATAGTCTTTGATGCTATATAGTCCGAATAATCGATCAGATCACCACCTACCTGAGGTTGGATAGGAGCAGATGCGATGTCATTATATAAGAGGAATTGATCATTAGTGATCGATAGATCGTGGTCATCACGTAACAAATATTGATTATGATCATTATTAGTGAGTGGAATGCATGCATATATTTGATGCATAATGTTCATCACATTTTGCGTGATTCGCTTTTCTGTTTGATCATAGATAGGCACTTGTCGTGTCAGTACATTTACATCTAATACATCAACGAACTGAGGTTGGGTAGAAGAAGGTACATCAGCATGCAGTAAACAGTCAGATATTTGCCACATAATATTCGCATCCACCGCGATGGCATTAGGAGTGGGTACCATGTCTCTATCTAAATAATCAGTTAGAAATTGATCATTATTGCTCCTTAGTATCAATATGCTGCAAGTATTGATTAAAATCGTCATTAGTAAGCAGAATGCTTGCAGATATTTGCCACATAATGTTCATCATAGCGTCACTAATTTCATTTTGCACGATTCGCTGGTGTGTTTGCTTGAAGATAGGCACTTGTCATCTAGGCTCATTTATCTAGTTACCATATTCCAATACACCATCGTACTGAGGCTGGCTAGAAGACGGTACATCAGCGTGTGGTAAACAGTCAGATATTTGCTGCATAATATTCACATCCACCGCGCTGGCAGCAGGAGCAGATTTGCTGTCATTATCCAACAGATCTAATAGAAATTGTTCATTATTTCTCAAGAGCTCAGGATCAACATGCTGCAAATACTGATTAAGATCGTCATTAGTAGGCCTAATACATGATGATATTTGCCGCATAAAGTTGTCACTAGTCTTATTTTGCATGACCCGTTGATCTGTTTGATCGAAGATAGACACTTGATGAGTATGGTCACGTATGATTTCACATGGTGTGCGATACACGCATTGTGTAGTGTCATTGTTTAATGCCAGGAGATCATCGTTGGCCATCTGCTGTAAGATCGAATTAATAGCATTCTCTTGTTCGTTTAGTTTAGCATCCATAATTGTGCAAATAAATCGATATCCTAACACTAAATTGTCAAATATAGTTCACTACTTGCTTTAAGAAACAAGATTAGATTACTATCGAGAGAATAAGTTCGCTATATATTGACAACTTCTTTACACATTAAACTCTCATTATTTATTTTAACACAATTCTATTAACGTCTTCAATCAATTTTATAGCATGTAGTGGTCGATACATACGTTTATGTTACATCATATCGCTTTTATAATGACTAGAACCCATTTTGTTCATGCAGGTGGCCGACGTGTGCTATTGCTCATGCAGGTGTCTGCTATTGTTCATAAGTCTTGGCTGTGCGCTATTGTTCATAAGTGTGCACCAGATGCTATTGTTCTAAATGAGCGGGTGTACACTGTGGGCTATTGTTCATGCAGGTGGTCACTGGATGCTAGTGTTCTAAATCCTGATTGGTCGAGATAGGGTCAAATGTCACAATTTAATACCATATAACTTACAAAAGTCATAAAATGTTATTTTCTGATTTTTTTCAAAACTAAATCGTGGGCCGGTGGTAGTTTAAGTGAATATTTTTTTATACTAATTTGGCAAAGGAAGCTACAATTGCGCTAGTTTCAAAATATTCATCAGATATAATACTTTAACATTTTGATTTGTTAAACCTAAATCGTGGTGCAGTGGTAATTTAAGTGAATATTTGTTGATACTAATTTGACATAGGAAGCTACAATTCGTGCCAGTTTCAAAATATTCATCAGATTTAATATTTTAACATTTTTATTATTTTCAACCCTAAATCGTGGTGCAATAGTAGTTAAGCGAATATTTTTTGATACTAATTTGACATAGGAAGCTACAATTCGCGATAGTTTCAAAATATTCAACAGATACCAACCAGCTGGGCGCCATTGTTCATAAGTCAACCCGCTATCATTCTAAATGACACAGCTGTGCGCTATTGTTCATGCAGGTGGACACTACTGTTTTAAATCCTGATTGGACGAGATAGGGTCAAATGCTAATCATTTTGACAGGAAAACAATAGCGCACAGCCGGTCACCTGCAATTCATATGTGGCCGTTGTTCATGCCATTATTCAAAAGTCATGTTCGATGACATCGGAAGTCACTTAGTTTCAAAATATCTTTTTAACCACGAGGTGGGAGGACGCCGCCCATCTAATTAATACATTAAACACGATCAGCCAGAACACGCTCATCATTACGCACACATGTCAATACCTTCTTTTTGTTTTAAAACAAATTAATCTATGCATTAATATGCATATGTCAGAACAGACAATAACGTGTATCAGGACATTTAGAACAATAGCGCATAGCGTTCACCCTCTCATTTAGAACAATAGCTCACAGCATACACCCACTCATTTAGAACGATAACCTCCACCCTCTCATTCAGAAAAAACAATCAGAACGCAGTATTTAAATAGTTCAAGAGCACATTTGCATAACAATAGCAGACAGCAGGCCCCCTTGACTACTATTGAATATTTTGAATCAAAATTTAACTGCAACGTTTTTTGCCTATCGCAGCAACGGCTCCCTGTTAAATTGTTTTCAAAATATTCAAAAGAAAGTTAATTAAATTGGGAATTCATCAAAGACATACACGCCATACATCCGTCACCGATTTTTCGTGTCCCGTATAGGGAGCTAGATCATTTTGATTGTGACATCACCTAATAATTGACATAATTGATTGTGACTGCAGATACTTGGCTGACAAATCGTATTCCTCCATTACTATGATATTATGACAACATATACCAAGTATCCATAAATTATAATCTTGTGTCTAAGGGCATCAAAGATCTATGAAGTATAATCTTGTTTTCTGTGCCAAGGATCGTTGAACAAAATATTGTGGATTGTGTATTGAAAAAACATCTTGAGAGAAGTTAATATTATCCTTTCAATCGGTAAATTAGTACTTGGCAACAAGTCTGACGATCTAAAGAATTAGTCTATGCAAATCAAATGATGGGATCCTTATTTGAGCTTTTTTCACTTCTTTATTGGGGTAGTTTATTGCATTTCTCATATCGATTATTTGCAGACCCATCTTCTTTCCAATGTTCAGAGACGCTGCAAGAATTTAGCGCAGTAAAGCAGTAGATCTCTTTGGTATCGCCACTAGAAAAGCTGTGTGAGGTTCAGCTAAAATTGGATTTGTGCAAATCGGAAAGTTAATATATTTATCGAACCTGAGATGTATGCTTAGTGTAAATTATACATTTTACAAATGATGTCATCGTGTACACAAGGAAGATACATTATTTTTTGGTAAACCTTATATCCAAATGTTAGTTTTACATCATTTTCTGCCTGCATTCTCAGCAGTATGTTTAAACGAATCTGCTCTTCTTTCTCCTCCGAAATCCTGATATAAATAAAATTAGTATGGATGTATGTATGCAGAAACAGGTGTTGCTAATAGATGAATCCATTTTCTCAGGCAAATATATGACGCCATAATGTATTACGTCATATGTAGGTTGAAGGCAAAATCAATTATGTCGTGAATAACGTATCTAAGTCCGTTATCAATGCTTAATAGTACGTCAAGTTGTAAGAAGTGTACGTCTAAACTCTCTAATAACAATACTGTTGAATATTTTGAAACTAATTTGACTTAGGCTAGAAACAGCGCCTAGTGAAATTCGTTTCAAAATAGTTAACAGCTTACCTAGCTTTCCCGAAATTGAGATTCATGGAGTTCATGGTTCGATCGACCTCAACACGGGCAAAGCATTGGCGAGCTTAGTTAAAGATGGGTGCAGTCGAGCTAAAACTTGATTAATCCATTGGTTATGCAATATCTTTCATGATTCAGTAAACATGCTATGTACTATATCATCGACAAGTGGTGCACTAGAGGAGATGCTTTTATTTGAGTTCTAGATGAAAGATAAAACTAATTTGGCTGGCGATGTTTTGAACATACCAGAATGTTTATTAAATTTCAAATATAGGTTCTACAACTTAGTGACAAATTTATCGATTTTTGTGATGGATTTACGTATGGGATGCATATGAGTATGCCATCTGATACTTGTGTGACATTACTGAACCCTCCATTACTGAATCATCTCATTGTGTCTAGTTCCATGTATACGTGGCCATCAAGACTTCGTCCTGTTTATTTATTGCTGATTGCTCCATGCATTCACAATCATAATGAAATATGTCTTAGAGAACTAGGTAACTAAAGTGAGTGTGTGGTGTGCATGCATACATGCGTGTGCAAGTAATTGTTCGCCTGCTGGTCGCCACCTGACAATAGTTTCATTGGACCAGAACACTGGATCTGCTGAATATCTTGAAAGCAATTTGACTGAAAGTTGCTGGTGGTTTAGCCACCAACAACCTTCAGTCTAATTATTTTCAAAATATTCAACATACCCAGGAGAAAATCCCATGAAAATGTATTCTGCAGAAATTCATGCAGGCAGGCAGTTAAATAAATGTAACACTCCTTAAGAGTCTTGGTATATTAGATTATTTACTTAGTGCCCCATGTTCTGAATTATGATAACACTTGCCGACGCTGAATTGTATCAATACCACATTTGTCGCTGATCATTATGTCTTAATACTTGGATGGTGTGCTGCAGTCCGGATATTAACTTGTTCATCAATGCCATTGTGATTAACGTCATGGCACTTGTATTAGATACTACAAACAGAAGGGGAGTATTTGTATATCTGGCATGTGCCAATATTCAATTAACTATTAGACCACTTAATGTCCAAGTTCATCGAGCATAAAGAAAGAACCTATGTCTGTTGTTATTATTATCCTCGCCAGGTACGGTGAAGAGTGTATTGCTTTCGGCACATGGGGAGTTTGTGGGTGTATGCCTCCATACATATGTGGTGGGACGAACTCTCCAGAACTAGCAGGTATCAAGTCGTATGGCCTAATAGTGAGATCTCAACGGTTACTAATGTCTGGACGAGATATACAGGATCTTCTTCAGCCATCACACTGGTGCGTGGGAGAATGTAATACTCAGTATGAATATAGCACACCGGTTATTGTGTATCTAGCTAGAGAGTCAACATATTGGTCACAGGAGTACGATATCGCGTGCCTTGTAAGGGGCTCAATATACAGTATAACAAGTGCCAGTATGCTATAGTTGTGCCAGACGAGGTTTGTCAAGACAGTTTTTAGCTAACATAAAACAAAACGAATAGATTGTTTTCATTTACATATTTCCCTACATATTACAGTTCTTTGCCGATACACCGGGGCAATCGGGTCTGGAGGCCGGATGAATTACTTAATAATAAATAGTCACGTAGGGTAGTTCTGCAGAATACAGGGGGTGAGGCAATAATCTATGTCAACATACTTACACTGCATACATTGCGACTTGAGGTGTGGGTAGACTGATGCATTATCCTGGTGGAGGAGCACTCATCACGCCACTTTCGGTGGCTAGTGCGATTAAACATTTACCACAACAGTGATCCAAATACAACAAAATATTACATTACTGTCATTACATACACTGAGATAAATTAAGGAAATAGCATGATATCTTTGGCATTGCAACGGAATCTAGCTTTCTGACCGACAAATATAATGACAGGCAGACAGACTGGCAGGCAGGTATGCAGGCATGCAGGCGGGTAGGCAGGCAGGCAGGTAGGCAGGCTGGCAGGCTTATATATGTGTGTGTGTGTGTGTATATATATATATATATATATATATATATATATATATATATACACACACACACACACACACACACACACACACACACACACACACACACACACACACACACACACACACACACACACACACACACACACACACACACACACACACACACACACACACACACACACACACACACACACACACACACACACACACACACACACACACACACACACACACACACACACACACACACACACACACACACACACACACACACACACACACACACATATATATATATAAGCCTATATATATATATATATATATATATATATATATATATATATATATAAGTTGCGAGTCGCAAGTAAAGTTTTTACCCTTTAGCCCATGAACAAGCAGTGTCTCACTTTCACGATGGCTATAGGAAGGCGGTTGAATAATTTGATACTAATTCTCCTGAATGATATTGCTGCCGTAAGCAACAACAGGTTCCAGTTAAATTAGATTCCAGATATGCAATCAAATATTCCTTACATAATAATGAATTTGGTTTTTCGTGTGTAATTGTTAAATTTCTTAAGCTGTCACTTTCCGCAAGACATATAATGGAAGGATCAGATCTGTAGCTGAAGAATTTGACGTTCTAATAAAAATATGTCAGTTGTTAGCTGGCATCACAGTCAAACGACGTAGGTCTGTCACGAATGTACCAAACGTTTGACAGTAAGAAATTAACCTGCATAGCTGTCTCAAATTTACAATCTAATAAACGATCAAATTAGTTTCAAAGTATTCAACAGGTTAACACTATAGTTGGTTCGAAAATGGGATTATGGAAATTCATATTTCAAGGTCTTAAAATTTATTCTAGTGGTCGGAGCTTAACTAAAAATGTGAAATTGATCCATCTCTTATTAAATATAGCCTCGTTATATCGTTGCTTTTGGATATACCCTTTTGAGCCGGATGTTGGTGCATCTTTACGACGTGTTGTATCTAATCAATGTGTCTTATGAACATACCTATTTCCGGTTCAAAATGAACTGTGCCGGGATGTTAACCATTTTTTTACGAGCACCGATGGCGCTGTGACCAGTAAATAGTGTCTTTTCCAACAACTGTATCGTTTTAAATATAGCAATTAACGTTTGACTGATAAGTGGCCTTAGAAAGAAAGAGGAATGCATAATGAGTTGACCATTTCAATGGGAGGTCAGCATGACAACGTTCGCATGTGGAACAATATCAACAAAATGTTTGCCAGATGCGTAGTCTGTGTTCTTTGACTCTCCCGTGTAACAATTCTGATACATCACACTTTCTGTAGGTTCAGAGAACTCAGATTGTCAAATGCTAATATAATATCATGATTTCAAGAGAAAATGAATTTTTCCAAAGTACAGAGTGCCTGTTTGCCTAGGTACATTGTGTAGTTATGACAAGTGCCACAGTAACATAGCAAGATATGTTAATTTGTGTTTTACACTATAGTATTTTCTGCCTGTATTCACACAATTTATTTGAAGGTTAGCCGTGCATATGTCTCCCACATTCAGACATCTGCTTGAAACCTTCTTTGCTATATTAATTGGGAGGAGAATGTGGCACAATGAAGCCAATGAGACCGATATGAGACGGCATTAAATAACTATTATCTGCATTAACAAGACTGTGAATAAACTCCTCTGGGTGTCGTTCAGTTGATGGGAATTTGCAGATTCCTGACGCTTAACTACTTGTACCCACTGACTTTACTACGTGAGAAAGCACTGAATAATACTAATGAATAGACTAAGTTACGTGATGATTATAATGATGAAGATGGCAGTGTAGCTGACAGTGCGCGGGTGTGATATTCAGAGCTCAGCCCATTATAGTGTTACCTCATTGTACCTATGCGGGCCGTGCTGTGCATATGTAATTTGTGCGCGTGTTGGAATCGATTCATATATACATTGGACCATGACTTCTCATAATCGTAATATTCAGGGTTATTATTCAGGTAAGCTGTTGGCGATTGTGAAACTAATTTGACTGGGAACTGTTGCCGTCTGTAGCAGCAGAAACTTTCAGTCAAATTGGTTTCCAAATATTCAGCAGAATGTTTATTAATTTGTAAATTCAGCAAAGATATACAATTTGTGTACTTTCCGGGTGGACTTTTAGAGTTTGGTGACAGGGTTATGTTGGTTTTTTGTGATGTTATCTAACGAGGTACGTAATTGATTAAGAAGTCAGGTTTTTGAGGGGCGGATCAGATACATCCATTCGGTACGAACAGGTATGTGAAGAATGCCTTTAAAAGAGGGTAACGTGGTGACTCTTACTAAAGCTAAAGACATTGCAATGGCAGAGGTATCTGCAATTGTAAGGAGCAACAGCAAGTAAGCACATCATAAAATCCACACACCTTAATGCATGACAGCTGCTTTAGTAAGTATGTTATCCGCCCACCTGCTTTATGTAACCGCCATCTATTGTGTTTAATAGTCAGGCTGTCTTTTATATTGTGTTGCAAGCCGCTGGACAACTGGACCGCTATGGCACACGGCAGACGTCTTAAAAACCAAAACCTTTACAAACATTTTCTTCATGATGACGCTAAATCATTTTGATTGTCACGCCAGCTAACATATGGCATAGTTGACATCCGATACCTGATTGGCAGATCAAATCCATCCATATTCTCAACGCAGATTCGAGGTATTCTCTATGTGGTCTAGTTGGGTAGTGTTCACATAGAAAATTCATTATCTAAGCTAAATTTAATGAGGATTGATTAGCAACTGGCAGCTATTCTAATTTTAATTAGCCTTATATAAGGGATTATCAGGGTATGTCCGAGTAGCGGTGTAGGTAAGGACAGGATGTATGCAGATGAGAGTGTTTGGGGATCACTAGAATATATGAAAGTCAGGATAACCTCATACTATCCGCTAGAGAGGCGATCGATCAGTTAAACCATTCAAATCCGATTTTCCATAATCTTAAAATTAATACAACAATAAAGCGGTTAAATATTTTGAAACTAATTCGACTGGAACCCATTGTTGCCAATGGCAGCAAATGCTCTCAGTCAAATACGGTACCAACAGTTCAATGGATCATATATGTATTAAGTTGTACAGAGATCTTTCTAGTTTGGCGTTTATGTTGCAATGTGTTGACATCGCTACGTTGTCAGCCACAACAAGTATTTGTTCTGAGATCTATTCCAGACGCTGATTACGCGACACACTCTAAGATTATAGGCAATAAGCCAATTCTAATTATCAATTCATGACACTGTCCAATTTAGGCAAATTGCAAATAGCTACTCTGATGATTGATGCGATGCAGTTCTGAACCAGTAATGGACAAAGGTTAAGAACTGTAGCTTGTTTCAGGACAAATTGCACTAAGAAACTTTTCTTAGCGTTAATATCAAATCCGATAAATAGGTGAAATCGTGTATAATGCCACTTTTGTATGGTGTCTGTTTGGATTTGATTTTAAAGCCACTGTTTATTTTGCAATAATACCGTAAATTACTAAACCTCGTATATGGATAGTGTTTATTTGTGCCTATAATAGCTATAAAAGTTATAAATAATCCAAATATATCATTGTCGTTGATATTTGATCATATTTAACTAGTCAGGCTGATCGTTGATTCAGTAACATTCAAGGTCAGTCAAACAGTTTCTCATCCGCCTTTATATTTATTTATTTTTCCAGTATGATTTCAAGTAAACGCACATCCAATTCGAATGTGTTGAAATTGGAATGTGATTTGATCAAGACTGAAAACAGCAAATGGCTCGTGCCCGTTTGGGGCATTCACATCAATAAAGTACTATACACCTTGAGATGTGGCGTTGCACAGGATATTCGGGTTTTGCAATAAGATATTCAACAATCTCTCAATCGCACAAAGTAAACTCTTATCCTCAATTACAAGTGTTGCTTGTTACATAAACTTTGTATCAGTTATATTTCTGGATAGCCAACATAGCCAATATAGAAAATATGGCCAATATAGCGCCAGTGTAAATAACATCCTTGTCTGCAAGTGAATGGAGACTTTGTAGTTTTTAAGTGCATTGATTCAACCATCATTTTCTCCTTCCTCGGACCTCTTATGATGAGTCTTGCCATTGTCTTTGACATGGAAGATTGACAGTGTGGCAACCACCAACGGTTAGGAATGGGTGTTTTCACAAAAATTCGGTTACAATTATGAATTTCTGTTTGTTTCTGCACATTGAGATCATAGGTAAGATATCGTAATTTTGTGTGCGTGCGCGCATGAATGTGCGGTTCGCGGGTTGGATGTGTGGTTGGGTGGGTTAAGCGAAGGCAGGTGGGTCGGTGGGTGGGCTGGTGGGTGGGTAGGTGGGTGGGTGGGTGGGTGGGTGGGCGGGTGGGAGGGTGGGTGGGTGGGTGGGTGGGTGGGTGGGTGGGTGGGTGGGTGGGTGGGTGGGTGGGTGGGTGGGTGGGTGGGTGGGTGGGTGGGTGGGTGGGTGGGCGGGCTTGCATATATGCGAGCATGTGTGTGCAAGTGCGTGCGTGCGTGCGTGCGCGCGCGCGTGCGTGCGCCTGCGCGTGCGCGTGTGTGCGTATGTGCGTTAGTGCGTGCGTGCGTGCGTTAGTGCGTGAGTGCGTGCGTGCGTGCGTTAGTGCGTGCGTGCGTGCGTGCGTGCGTGCGTGCGTGCGTGCGTGCGTGCGTGCGTGCGTGCGTGCGTGCGTGCGTGCGTGCGTGTGCGTGCGTGCGTGCGTGCGCGCGCGCGTGTGTGTGTACGTACATACGTGCGTACATGCATGCGTGTGTGCTTGTGTGTGTTTGTGTGGGTGTGGGTGTGGGTGTGTGCGTGTGTGCATGCGTGCATGCATGCGTGTGCGCGCACGAGTGCTTGCGTGGGTGCGTGGGTGCGTGCGTGCGTGTGTGCGTGCGTGCAGGCGTATTGCAGCATGGTTGATATGGGCAGAGTGTCTCTAATGACAAATTCGCTCTGAATCCATGAATAATTCCTTGTGTGAATGCTGCTTTGCAGTTTGGGATGCTTTCCTTCATTGTCTAGTATCAGTAGTGGGTTGGACTATCTGAACATAGTAGACTAGTCTAAAATTACTTGAATTCTAGTGTTATCCCAGACAGGCGGTGTAAACCTCAGGTGAAATTATCTGTTCAACGCCAGGCGTCCGCCATCTAAATGTATTGAATTACCACATTTCGAATCTGTCTATCAATTAAGACCTAAAATAATTGGATGTCTATGGAATGCTATGAATAAATAAAATCTGTGAAGAAACATTGAACAATGAAAGCAAATTGAATTATAAAGCTAGTCTCATTTTGAGGAATGGCTGATTATGACCCTAACATTCATGACACGCAGTAGACCGTCATCTGCTTTAAGCGCTCCTTGCTACATTAATTGGTAGGCGAATGTGGCACAATGAAGCTAAAGAGACCGATATGAGATGCCATATAAATAGCCATAATCTGCATTAAAGACTGTTAATAAACTCCTCTGGGTGTGGTTCAGTTGGTTGTTTTGATAGGTTCCTGGTGCTTATCTACATGTAGCCACTGGCATTATTAAGTGAGAAAGCACTGAATGATACTAATTTATAGACTAATTTACGTGATGATTATAAGGATGAAGGTGACACTGTGGCTATCAGTGTGCATGTAGATTCATCAGAGTTCGGGCCATTATAGTTTTACCTCACTCTACCTATACAGGTATTTGTACGCATATTGGAATCAATTTATATATACTTTGGACAATGAATTCTCATAATCATAATTTTCAAGGTAAATATTAAGGTGGTCTGTTGAATATTTTCAAACTAATTTGAATGGGAACTATTGCTGCCTGTGGCAGCAGCATCTTCCAGTCAAATTAGTTTCAAAATAGTCGATAAAATGTTTATTAATATGTAAATTGACCAAAGACATATACTTGATGCATTTTTTGGTGAAGTTTTATGGTTTCGTTATTGTGATGTTATCTAATTATGGGCGTAATTGATTATGACGTCAGGTACATGCCGGGCAGATCGGATCCCTCCATTCGGTATGAACAGGTACATGAAGAATGCCTTTAAAAGAGGGGAATGAACTGACTCTAGCTAAAGCCAATGAGATTGCAATGGCCGAAGAGCCTGCAATTGTAAGGAGAAACAACAAGTAAATTAACGTCATAAGAACCACACAACTTAATGTAGTTGCAAGCTGCTGGACAACTGAACTGCTACGGCATGGGGCAGACATCATAACATACTAAAATCAGTTCATTACTGATAATGTAATTCATCTCTCAGATGAAACTGTGGCGTATTTGCTTAGGACATCGGATACCTGAGTAACAAATCAGTTCCATCCATATCCTCAAGGCAGGTTAGAGGCATTCTCTATGTGGTCTAGTTGAGTAGACTTCACATAAAAAAAACAATTATCTAAGCACACTTTCACGAGGATTGATGCTTTTAAAATTCGCCACAGCCGATATTCTAATATTAATAAGCCTATTATAAGTCATTATTACGGTATGTCTTAGCAGCAGTGTAGGTGAGTGCAGGAGGTAGGCTTATGTGGATGAGATCATTTGTGGATCTTTATAATTTATTCAAGCCACGATAGCCTCATACTATCTGCTAGAGAGACGATCAATGAGCTAAGGCATTGAAGACGGCTTTCCCAGAATTTTAATATTAACACCACCATGGGCATTTAAGTATTTTAAAATTAATTCGACTGGAACCTGTTGTGGTCAATGGCAGCAACAGCCCCCCCCCCCCTGTCTAATCTGATCCAAACAAATGAATGGCATATGTATTAAATCGTAAAGAATTTTCTCGCATTTGACATTTATATTACAATATTAAGTAAGCTATTCTGTCATCCACGATGTATTTGTTCTTAGATCTATTCCAGACGCTGATTACGCGACATGCTCTAAAATTATAGGCAATAAGCCAATTCTATCTATCAATTCATGACACTGTCCAATTTAGGGAAATTGCAAATAGCTACTCTGATAGCTAAAGTGCCGCCTGTGAAAAGATAATTTGTTCACTTTGATTGATGCGATGCAGTTCTGATCCAGTAATAGACAATTGTTAAGCCCTGAATCTTTAAGCAATGTTGTCTTTTCAGAGCAAATTGCACCAAGTCCCTGTTCATACCATACAACATAAACACCTGATATCTTGAAGTATTGACGCGTTTGTATGGCGCCTGTTTGTGGCAGCCTATAACAGCTATAATATCTATAAATAATATAAATTTAAATATGTGTTTTTGATTCATGTTTGATCATTTTAACAAGTCAGGCTGATCGTTGATTCTGTAAATGTCAAAACCAGTCAAACAGTTTCTCACCCTCCTATTTTTTTTATTTTGCCGGTATGATTTCAAGTACACACAATGCAAATCCGATTGTGTTAAAATGAGAATGTGATTTGATTAAAACTGAAAACAGCAAATGACTCATGCCCGTTTGGGGATTTCGTATCAATGAAGTATTTTACACATTGAGTTGTGGCGTTGCACAGGATATCGGAATTCTGCATTACCGAATTCAACAGTCTCTCTCATCTTCGAGTTTCATAGCAGTTATATTTCTGCACATCCAATATAACACCAGTATACACATCATCCTTGTCTGGAAGTGAATGGAGGCCGTACTTTATAGTTTTAAAGTACATTGAGGCAATCACCTTCTCCTTATCTTGGAGTCCTATGGCGAGTCTGGCCACTGTCATTGAAACAGAAGATTGACAGTGTGACAACCACCAAATGTTAAGAATCGTTGTTTTCACACAAAATATTGGTTAAAATTATGAATTTCAACATGTTTGCCTAGATTGCGGTGGCCGGTAGGACATCCCAATTTAAATGTATACATGGGCAAGCTGGCATCTAGGTGGGTGGTTTGGCGTGCATGCGGCCTATGCGTGGGTGTGCATGCCTGCGCGCCTAAATGCATGCGTGTGTGTGTGTGTGCGTGCATGCGCACTCATAGATTTCATACCAAAGACCAAGTCAATCTACAATATGTCCGAAAATTGTGGTCTAGTACCTTAGAACAAGCTTCAGCTCGGTGAGCATTAGAAGATGTTCAATCCAATCACAACGCATTCATAATCTTCATTGTATTGTAGCACGTTTCAGATCCATATTATCCAATTCAGATCGAATTATTTACTTTTGCTTTTCGATTCTCAATAATCCAGCCAGTGTCAAATCAATCTCTAAGAACAACTGGCAAATGATAGAACGAAAAACATCTAAAACGTCTATTATAGGTCAAACTCATTATTAGTGTCAACAAAGAGGCTTCATCCAAATGGTGAAGATCAATTGCATTTCTGGACAATATTACAGCTCGCTATGACGATGCTTTCCAATGAAAGCAAAGTAAATTATAAAGCTATCATTTGTAGGAATGGCTGGTTATGACTCTACCATTTATTAAATTCTTCAAGTAGACTCTGGCAGCACCAGCAACAGAACAGTGAATCGATTTGTTACCAGTATATGTAGCTCGCTGGTCCGCCAATATCGCTCCACTCCACCACACGTACAGGATGCGTAGGGAGGGCATGTTAGCTGTGGTTCTCGGGGTTGCAGATCCCGCATCGCATCTCTCTGGAAGGTACAAAGACCGGCCTCTAGAGCCGGTGGAACGTTCACGTTCCAGTGGGGCCATGTGACCATTGCTGCCGAGATTGAACCTCACGGTCTCGTCCCAACTCTTGGTGTCACTGGTTTGACGGTCCATTACCAATGTGGAAGTCTGGACATGATGGTATAATTAAACAGTCACAAATAATTCACTATACAAACAATATCACTCGTTTGACAGTAATGAGCAAATAATACAGTACATAGAGCTATCCGGTGTTCTTTCTACGTGGTTTCACCGAAGGTACCACACAGATCCTTAAATCCGCAGAGGTATCCCGGCAAGGGAGCATCGCAACGAGGATACTTGGTAGTTTAATTTAAACTAAATACAGCCCTAACACATACAAAACATGTTGTTGTGAGAGGAAAGTCACAGGAAAATGCCTTCAACGCCGAAGCGGAGGAAAATAGCTGGCAAAACGGTCCACTCTTTTGTTCAAACAAAAAGCTAAGTGCTGGTCAATCCTAGTGAAGCCATAATTAATGTAATGCACACTGGTTTACGTGAAGATGGGACGAATGATTTCCGAAGAATTCATAAGCCATCGTCTTATGTAGGTCCATGGATACTGTATTGGCAGTTGCCGCTTTATTTATGCGGGCCTTCTGCTACATTCTAACCTACCATTTGGTTATTAGATACGATTCCAAGCTTCCAAGGGATTCCTACCTATCTTTAGACACATATATCTAACTGGCGAAGATGCCCAGCTTCCTGAAGGTCGCCACACCTAGCATCTACCTCAGAAAGATAGCATGCGTACATGTTACAGAGCGCTAGCTCCCGGATTATATGATGATCCAGTCACCACCACCCCGCAACCATATATAACATCACTAGGACAAGTTTACAGTTCACAAAAGCAATTTAGAAGGCCCAATATCTTTTATGGTGGGGAGTGAGAGACTGATATCCATCGCCAGTGTCCTTCCCGTGAGGGTGTGGTGGGTTCTAAAACCTCACCCTGGCACTACAACGAATTGGATGAAGATCCGCATCTCATCCGTCACCAATGTGTCAACGGAACTAATATTTTACCTGTCATTAGGGTTACGTTTCCAGAATTACCCAGAGATGCACTGCAGGCCAGTGTGACAATATAATTAATTTCTTTTCGAAGTGCTTCCTACATTGGTGGGGGGTCTAACTAACTAATATCCGAAGATACATGCAGAGGGGTGTGTAAATCGGCACTTTAGTTATCAATGCACGGAAACCTCTGATAGTTTCCTAAAGTCGGATCATGCTAATGCGTCGATGGGGAATCCAAACAATTATTAAACCTTGCGGCTGGTGGATCATGGAAAGAGACAATAACTCGATATTAATAAGAGGCCCTAAGGTAATTGGCCAATTTTACACTACCTATCCGGTGCGTGGTGTTACATATCCACTACATCCGGAAAAGAGGCGTACACTATGCGTCTCTTGAGGAGATATTGTCCCTAACCACTTTAAACCTATCCTATTGAGCTAAAATAGCCAGGTTTAGTCGGTAACATGTCAGGCTCGAGCAATTAGAGCATGAACAGCGACTCCAGTGTTAAATCGATGCTGGGGGGAATATAGTGATGCGGATATAATGTTACTGTATAGTATTTCCTAGCATACTGCGTCCTAGAGATTTTATAAATAAACAAAACATATGGATGGCTACTTGCCATATACACAACTATCTAATACAGTGCTAACGATATATCACAGGTCATAGGCCCCTATGGTGCTGTTAGTTGAGAGCACCCATGGAAAATAAAGATAATATTCACAATATAAACAGAAAGTATAAAATTGCTGCCGGGAAGACCGGGAAGGTACCTATTAGTCATCAGTACCATTTGCGGAATTAATGAAATGTACAATAGTATAGCTACTTGAGTACCTATTGGTCATCGGTACGGTAAGAGTTCATAAGTCACTGAAATTTGGGCGCTAATATTAAATAGCGCGTGATGGCATGATCTGGAATGCAGGGAAGATTTCCGCAGGCACGTTTCCGTAGGCAGACTGTTGATGCGGCACTCTCTCAGGACATGGAGAAGAACGGGTAATGAGATGTATACTAGATAGGCATTTTAACTGGTACATGATTTAAACAGTTTGTTGTAAAGTTTCCGTCCGGCGACGGTAGTTGGAAAGTTGAAGGTTGCCCATTAGCAGAGAGGGCTACAGTTATAATTAATTATGCATGTACAATAACTGGGTACACGGTGCGGGATATGTCGCATAGCTCTTGCAGCACACTGAGAAAAGTCCCACCAGACTGTGGTCTAAAAGTTAATTAACACAAGCGACATGCAGCGTGGAAATTTGAATCCACTTTTCAGCGTGGTCGGAAGATCCGGTGAGTTATCCACAAAGAATCACCATCAGCTTTACGTCCCATAGAATCACATCGGGCCCGCAAGGCCCTTTACGCAGGAACGCTCCCTTAGGAAAGTCCGGATGCGGGAGTTCTTACTTTAATTTATTTTTTCCAAAATTCTGTATCGCAGAAAGTCATAAGACTGCCCACCGGCACAGGAGATCTCAATTCTGAGAGGCACCGCGGTGATGATGGAATCACCGTCTGTTTGCAGTTGTCCCGCGTCTAGCTCTGTGCTGGTCCAACAGTCTTCTTGACAGGTCGGCTTCTACGCCGATGATGCGCCTGATTCTTTTTTCTTTCCTTTTTTTCAGTTGGTTGTATTGGCCGCTTACATCGACATGTATTTGAGCCATGACTCACTCTGAGAGGTGCTTCCCTGAAGGGTTGCGACACTTCCCTGAAGGGTTGCTATAAACAAGCGTTAAAACTGAAAAAAGTCCAAATAAATATGTTGTTGTTGGGAGTGTGTTGCCTGATGTTGCCTAATGAATTGTTGTTGGCAGGTGTCGATGTTGTATGCCGTGTTGAGGAGGGGGTGGGAGGGGGAATTACTCTATTTCTCATGGAGGTGGGATGGGGTCCCTTTTATACTACTCGTGACGTCAAAGACAGGCGCTCCAGCCAATCAGAGGGCGAGCAGTAGCCAATCAGCGTGCAGTTAGAAGTGGGGACACGCTATCACGCGAACATCACATTCCCCCATTCAGTTAATGCATACACGCGATTACGACGTCAAAGAAATATTTTGAAGATAATTTAAACGGCAGTTTTAATGATAACTCGGCCATTTCTGGTCCGATTATAACAAAGTAAAAAGTTCTGTGATCCTCATTTCATTCTGGTCCGGATCGATACCAAGAATGGCGAGAACGGTGCGATTTAAGAAAATCACGAGTACCAACTCTCTCCCATTCATGACGCGGGTTGTCAGGGAAGCTCTGACGCGTGCGCATGCGTGCTACGCGTTCTTATAGACTTTTTTAACAAAAACCTCTCTCATCGGGCTTTACACACGCGCATTATCCTACTCAGGGGGCGTGCTTGGAGCGAATCCAGAACGGTCGTCCTGCATCCAGCTTAGCTGGGATGGTCAGTACCCGTCCGGTTGATCCGCGCTACATATACGTCCTGAAGCTTATATAGACCAAGCGAGCAGATGAAAAGAATAAAAGCCAGACACAGATACTAGAATGAACAGAGATAAATTAAACCTATAAGATCTCATATATGTTTAGCTCAACCAACAATAAGTATCCGTTACGCGGGACAAAATAAATCTGCAGTTGTTTGCAAATGTATGTCATTGTGTTTCTCCGGACGTTAAGCAATACTGGTTTAGTATGGACTTTATATAAATAAATTGCTGGCAACTAGACACACGATTTTGTGAGGCATGCGCCATTATGACGGAATCCTATAGAGTCCAAAAAACATCAGAAACCTGTCAATACAAATCCAAAAACGTAATCGGGAAATTAATTTATAAGGGCCTTTAGTCATCGTATTTATTGCAGTTCTCATATTATTTCATTGCAAAAACGTCATCGTCTCCCCACTATCCGGTTTTGCTGCAAGAATATAGCGTAAGTCAGTAAACCTCAGTGTCATTGCCATTTGAACAAACTGCGAGAGGCGTGGCAGGAAATTGAATTGCGGCAAAGAGAGCGGCAAAATATGTGTTGTACGCGAGAGTTATGCTTGTTCCACTTTGCGCTTTCTGCAAAAGGGAGCCTTGGAGATGGACACTCATCTAGGAAAAAATAAATCTACGATGTTCACTTTACCCGTAGTACAATTTCTTCACGAGTCTCCATTTATATGTGAACCTGCAGGTGTCTTTTCTCTTTCTAAATATTTAAATCACTAAACTGGTTTGGAATATATTTATGAATAGTAGTTACCCAATCCTCCCATCCCCAATTCGTTAAGGAAAAACTACCACTAATCACTTCTACACCATCGTCCTATAGCACGGTCCTCGCCCTTCCACTGCGTTCCGGTATCGAGTACCGCGCTTGCACGCCTTTGATGTTTGTGCTAAGTTCACGAAGGTTCATACATATTAATGAGCTGGGGTCAGTCAACCCGCGCCAATGAGATTGCTCGATAAGAAATCAGGAAGTAGACAAATGTACACATTTGCGTAAAGCAAACTAGAGGTTTTTGTTAACGAAAACCAATCTACACATTTTCTGCAAACATATTTTTCCAGTTCAACAGCGTCGCGATCGCCGTCGTTTTTGTAATTGTAAATTAGGTCACCAGACGAAGCCTCGCCTATCGCGTGAAGTATTCAGAAATCTGATTGGTTACCATCCAGTCCACTAGCGTAATGTTACTTCACATAGTGAGAGATCAAAGGTCTGCAAGTACGGCCTCAGACAGCGTAGCTATGTGAGTGGGCGTATGTTAGTACGATGCTTCTACGCGTGGTTCAATAGATCTTATATTTGATTAGGTGTATGTCTCACTGTATATCGACTTGGCTTGCGCGTGCGTGCGCATGTGCATGCATGAAATAATATTATACACCCGTGCAAAAGTTAAGCACCAGCAAATACAATAGAACGTAGAAACATGATGGTACAACTAGGCTGCCATACTTTTTGTCCCTGCGTTAGCTGACATAATTCCAAGTACGAAATGCACATGCATGCATGACTTCACGCCGCTTGATGTCCGTGCGTGGCGGGAAACAGCACACGTGTTCAGTTATGTAAAAGTCCAGTTTGAGGTGTAGAACATTACATACAGATTTAGGCGACAAGATTAGGAATTTTGTGTTCATGACCGTGGTTTATTTGTACAGAGAGAATTAGCTCTTGATTGTGAACCGCTATGTCAAGACGAAGGTTAAGTGATCGTGTGAAATGGCAAATCACAGGCATGCATACCACTGGTATGTCATGCAGAGAGATTGGCAGACAGCTGAACATTAACCATACTGTAATCAGTCGTTTGATTGCAAAACATGGGCAAACTAACGAGGTGAAGGACAGGCCTAGATCTAGAAGACCGAAGAAGACTACTGCCCGTGATGATCGAGCCCTAGTACGCCTTGTTAGGAGATCTCCATTCACCAACAGCAGAGTGCTCAGCCAGCAATGGGAAACGCGCAATAGAGTGTCAATGTCTACCGTCAAAAGGAGACTGTATGCTGCTGGCATGAAAACTAGGAGACCTGTCAGACGTCCTCTCCTCACTGCACACCACAAAGAGGAGCGTCTGAGGTGGTGCAACGAAAGAAGACACTGGAACATGAGATCCTGGAGACGGGTACACTGGTCCGATGAAAGTCGGTTCCTGCTTCATGCCACAGATGGTCGAACTCGTGTATGGAGGTCCAGACGCACGGCGTACGACCAACGTAACATCATGGAAGAAGTTCCATTTGGTGGAGGTTCCGTTATGATATGGGGGTGCATCTCATTTGATTGTAAGCTGGATCTGTTGACTGTACCTGGAACACTAAATGGACAAAGATATCAAGATTCCATACTGGATAGAGTTGTGGTCCCTCATTTTGTAAATCATGCACCTGGAACCCACCCTATATTCATGGATGATAACGCCCGACCACATCGTGCTAGAGCTGTGCATGAATACCTCCGCCAGAATGCCATCGAAACCCTACCATGGCCAGCAAGGAGCCCTGACATGAACCCTATTGAGCATATCTGGGACATTCTGTGAAACATGGTGAGAAGGAGGGATCCTCCTGTGCAGAACCTACAGGAATTAACAGACGCACTCCATCTTGAATGGCAACGAATACCACAATGGCGTATCAGTCGGTTGGTGACCAGCATGAGACGTCGTGTCCGGGCCGTCATCCAGGCACAAGGTGGATATACCCGGTATTAATAATGACAGTCTCAAACTCGTGCACAGATGTTAAACTTCGTTTTCAGACACCATTAATGACAATCTAGCCACGTGTGTCAACTGTAGGGCAATAGTTGTCAGTTGTGTCAACGTAACCATATTCAGGCCTCGTTTTCAAGTTCAAACAAAAACATACAGTGTTTCCCCACCATCATAATCAGCATTCCTCTAGTTGCATTATTACCTCTTGCACTAAGATGGATTGGTACATACATGTTTATGCTATTGCTTTCGTCATAGCACATGAATATACCCTCGCATGTGCGTAAAAATAGGGTGGTGCTTAACTTTTGCACAGGTGTATTTATGGCATCGCGTAGGATCTACTCATAATATATTTTTTTCTTAGTTTATCAGGTTCTGAATTAGAATAATGCATAGTTTTTGTTCGTCTTAATGCATCAATGTGTTGCTGTTGTAAGGATATTAAGGAGGCAATGGCTCCGAGATATAAATACATTTGGAAATTGTAAATATTTTTGTTGTAATATAACGGCCCTGGAGTATTATTATTACATACTAATTGTTATATACAAATTCCAAGCCCGTCACACATATTTGTTATTATTTATTGTTTTTCTGGAAACTCGTGTGAGCAGAAGAGTTTCTCATGTCTGAAAATCTTAGATATAGCTAGACAGTTCGCCGGTGATAGACACAATACTAGCGCCACGACGATGGACGTTCAAAAGCATCAAGGGGGTACGCGCAGGGAAGACAGAAATCACACAACAATTATATCACCAAGTCAAAAAATAAGTTGTGTATTAATATTTTTTTATACAAACCAGCGATGCATCGTAAGCGACCACTAAGTACCAAATATTCTGGAACAGAGATAAAATCGACCGTCAGATTTGTTTTAAAATTTTTTATATTTGTGGAATTAATAATTTGTATCATCTTGGATATTGAGTAGTCGTATATATAAGAAATGGTGTTAAAATAAGAGTATTGACGCACGGACGGCATTTTCTGGACATGGGTACGTATTTTCTGGACATGGTTCCGTATATTAAATTTATAGCTCCATCTCAGATATCCTCTTTAGCTTGGTCATGCCATCATTGTCATTGACGTAGTGACAATGTACCTTTCCATTTTTAGCTATGCCCCCTCCGCCCATCACTAGCCAAGCGCTACCCACACCTTGCTCGTGCTGGGATTGATCGATCCCTGAACTCCCTGACTGTCATTTTCCAGAAAACTGTACAGGTAATCTGTTGAATATTTTGAAACTAATTTTACTGGGCGCTGTTGCTGCCTATGGCTGCCTATGTTTATTAAATGGTAAAGTCATACAATTCATACAACACGTCGGACGATTTAGCGTTAAATACGGACTATATGGAGGCATTTATTACGTCGTGAGTATGACGTCATGTTACACATCATGTAGTTGATTCTGATGTCATTTGACGGATGGATAAACTTGGTACGGTCCATTGTTCGATGATCCAGAGAGTGGGTCTGAGGAGCCGTATATTTTGACTAAAACAGTTGCTGCTGTGAGTATTTGTATATCTATCATGTGCTAATATCCATCGAGTATAAGACCGGAGCACAAGTCTGTTATTATGCATTATGTATGATTACTGCTGTGCTGCTACATTAAATGGAACTATATAGAATGTTGTTCTGGCATGGCCAGTCGTTGTTGTTCTCAGCAGCATCACACGCTGAATCAATATGGGTGGGGTTTTAAGTCAAGGAGGTAAATGTCACAACCCTATGTCTCAACATATGTGAAGTATATGTGGCATATGGCATATGGCATTCCTTATTGCACATCAATATTGTCATACATGGCATGCGCATACATCAATGATACCCCACAATTGGTGGTCCATAATGGACCCACAATCACATAAAGTGTGTGTTCTGCATAAGTGGTCGTACACACTTTGCGTTCATGCATCAAATGTGTCACACACTTTATACACACAAATCAATGATGTCACGCAGTGCTGTTACAATGTGTGCTGATTTCGCAATGGGGTTACACAATGTGCTTGCATATCAATGATGCCACACAATGTACAATGTGTTCCCACTCCTCAATGATGTTACACAATGTGCTTACGTAGCAATGATGCCACACAATGTACAATGTGTTGCCACTCCTCAATGATGTTACACAATGTGCTTACGTAGCAATAACCGCATGCAATGTGTGCTTACATATCAGTGGTGTCACACAATGCTGTTACACAATGTGTGCTCACTCCTCAATGATGTTACACAATTTGCTTACATATCAATGATGGCACACAATGTGTGCTCGCATATCAGTGATGTTACGCAATCGGGGACATACACATCAATGATGTCACACTGAACTAAATAGCTTAACCTGACAATACAGATAACAATACCCACCACCAACTTAAGATCGACAGGCACATCTAACAAGCAGTATGTTCATGTCAGTCGGTTGGACGGACGGCAAGACGGACGGACGGACTTACAGACGGATGTATGGATGGGCGGGTTGACAGATGGATGGATGAACGGATGGATAGATGGATGGATGGACGGACAGTGACAAACTTTCAAACCTGAATTCTCAGAATCAAAATTTCATGGTAACTATACAGGTAAGCTGTTGAATATGTTGAATCAAAATTTAACTGTGGCGTTTGTTGCCTATCGCAGCAACAGCTCCCTGTCAAATTGTTTTCAAAATATTCAAAAGAATGTTAATTAAATTGGGAATTCATCAAAGACACACACTCCATACATCCATCAGAGATTCTTTATGTTCCTTTATGGAGGTAGATTATTTTGATTGTGACATCAGATAACAATTGACTTAATTGATTATGACTTCAGATACTTGGCTGACGGATCATATTCCTCCATTAATATGATATTGTGACAATATATACCAAGCATCCATAAATTATAATCTTGTGTATAAGGGTACCAAAGATCTATGAAGCAAGATCGTGTGCTTAAGTGTGTCAAGGATCGTTGATTAAAATATTTTTTGATTGTGTTTTGAGAAAAACATCTTAGATGGTTGTAATAGTATCCTTTCAATCAGTAAATTCTGCGATCTAAAAAATCAGTCAATACAAATCTATTGATGGAAGCCTAGTTTGAGCTTTTACCACTCCTTTAGTCTGGTAGTGTATTGCATTTCTCATATCGATCAATTGGAAAACCATCTTCTTCTTTCCAATGTCCGGAGACACTGCAAGAATCGAGCGCAGTAAAGTAGTAACTCTCTTTGGTATTGCCACTAGAAAAGATGTGTGAGGTTCAGCTGGAATTGGAATTCAGAAAAACGGAAAGGTAATCTATTTGTCAAACCTGAGAGTTATGCTTATAGTCCAGTCAAAATAACCCGAATTTGACAAACCTACCACTAATTGCAACAGAGAAGAAACCACCTAGAATCTGTTCAGTCGGGTGATGTAGTAAAAAATCTATTAAAATCTTTTGAGTGGAATATGTTGAATTCAAGATAGCTGCCAAGATGGCTTCCAATCGAGTATAATATGGCATAGCTCTCAAGGACTGTTCATTTTAGATCACATAACTGTATTACAAGTAGATAGAAACATGCCGCTAATCTACCGAAAAATTATGTCTTTTACAATCCATGACCATGATCTATGACGTCATGACCCAACAGCTGACACTGAAGTTTGCGGTTTGCAAACCATTTCTACATTCACTAACTATGCTTATTTCTCATTAACATTGAAGTCAACAACAGGAGACAAAGAGTAGCAGTTAATGTTTCCTGCCTCAGCTAGTCACTGGTGGTTAGTGGGATACCCCAGGCAAGTGTTTTAGGGCCAATACTGTACAGTACTGTTCATCTATTGTATTAACGGCATGCCATAATTTTCACACAACTTAGTCAAGATGGTCACCAACGATATTAAGTTATTTTCACGGATCGCTAGAAAATAAGACGGCAACCAGATCCAATCAGACCTCAGTAGCATAGAAGCATGGGCAGATACCTGTCAAATGTGATTTAGTGCGTCCAAATAAAAAGTAATCCACTTGACTAGATCAAATCTGAAGTCGATGGATACCATGTCAGAGAAGGCACAACCTGTGAAAAGGGCATGGGTATTTGCGTTGATAGTAGTCTAAAATATTCCACAGCTTATCTGTATAGTTTTCTGGAAAGGGAGATTCATGGAGTTCATGGTTCGATAGGTCTCAACACAGGCAACGCGTCGGCGGAGCTTAGTTAGAGATGGGTTGAGCCTACGTAAAACTTGATTCATCCATTGAGCATGCAATATCTTCCACGATTCAGTCTACATGCTCTGTACCGCTTCTTCGACACATGGTACGCTAGACGAGATACTTTTACTCGAGTGTTGGATGAAAGACGAAACTAATTTGGCTGGGACTGCTTTGAACATATCAGAATGTTTACTAAATTGCACATTTATCAAAGATAGACAAGTTCTACAGCTTAGTGACTTTTTAGTGGCTTCTCGATTTTTGTGATGGATTTACGTGTGTGACGTATATGCAAATGACATCGAATGATTGTGTCACAGTACTCAACCCACCATAACTGAAGCATGCAATTGATTCTGGATTCCATACATACAAGACTTTCTCTAGTGCATTGCTTGCTGATTGCTGACTTAATTCACAATTATAATAAAACATGTCTTAGAGAACTAGGTAAGTAAAGTGAGTGTGGTGTGAATTTCTACATGCATACATCCATGTGTAATTAACTTCCCACCTGCTGCACGCCACCTGACAATAGGTGCAATGGGCCACAACACTGGATCTGCTGAATATCTTGAAAGCAATTTGACTGAAAGTTGCTGGTGGTTTAGCCACCAACAATCTTCAGTCAAATTGTTTTCAGAATATTCAGCATATGCAGAAGCAAATCCCATAAAAATGTAGTCTGCAGAAATTCAGCAGGCAGACAGTTAAATAAATACTCCATAAGATTCTAGGTATATTAGATTATTTACTTAATATCCCAAGTTCGGAATTAGGATAACAGTTTCTTACGGTGTTCTGTATCAATACCACATTTGTGCTGTACCTGATCATTATGGCTTGCTACATGAATGGTGTGCTGCTGTATGGATATTAACTTGCTAATCAATGGACCTTTCCAAGTTTATCCATCGATCTATCTGACGTCAGATGACGTCATAATTAACTAAGTAACGTGTATTCTCACTATTACTCCACAAGCGCCGTACCTTACCAACTAAGCCTTTAATGACTCTGTCTTTATGTGTCCTCTATTCCCCCATGTTCCCTATCTGTCCTATCTCTTACTCCTACCACCCTCTCCCTACTATCTATGGAGCTCTATATGTTGATCTTTCAAGTCTGCCTCTGCCTTACTGCAGCACGTGCAAATGGCCTTCGGTGATTTACCCAATTGACAATGGATAATGATATAGCATGTTACCGTGCGGCTATTGGGCTTTTTATCTGCCACTCTGTCAAACCCAAGCACTATCGAGCTACCCCACCTCCATTGCGAGAAATACTTGGACGCCTTCGAGGAATTTACACAGCCCTCTTATCACTCCTTAATTACTGCCTGAGTAATGTATTGACCTGTTTAATAATTTACATTGTCCTTTCTTTGGCTGGCGATGTAGAAACTAATCCAGGCCCTACTAACTGTTCAGAAATGTCTGTTGTCCACCTCAATGTATGCGGCCTCAAAGATAAAATACATCTTATCGAAGCTAATCTGTCCAACTTTGACATCATTGCCATTACTGAAAGCCACCGTACCCAAAATGTTAACAATAGCTTAATCAAACTACCTGGTTTCCAGGAGCCTTATCGGATGGACCGCCAGCAGCCGTGGGGAGGCGTGTGCGTCTATATTTCTAACAACGTGGCAACTACCCGTCGTATTGAATATGAATGTCGTGGCATTGAAATGATATGGATCGAGATTCACGACCGCCCTGGTTTATTATTGTGTGTAATTTACCGGCCGCCTAACACAAGTGTTGACAAATGGCAAACTATCACCGACAATATTGAGAATGTTCGCGACTTAAATCCAAACAAAAATCTTGTCCTACTCGGCGACATTAACGACGATCTTCTCAACCCATCTAAGCATCATCTACGTGACATCATATCCACGTTTGGCTTCCACCAGTTAATACAAGAACCAACCAGACCCATTTCAAATACATTACTTGATCCAATTATTATCAGCTGTGCCAGAATAGTAAAAGAGAGTGGAGTACTTGCGCCATTTTGTAGTGATCATACTCCAGTATATTTGGTTTTATCATCCTCCATACCTAAACGTAAAACATACACTCGCCATATATGGGACTATGCGAAAGCTAATTGGGATTTTTTAGGGATCACTTAACTAACGCACCCTGGAACAACATCTCCGATGTTAATGGCGTCGACATTTGGTGTCAGACAATCACTGCAAACATTATCGCCGCTGCTAGTATTAGTATCCCAAATAAAACTATAACTATAAACCCAAACGATAAAGTCTGGATGTCCAGCAAAATAAAGCACGAAATGAGAGTCAGGGAAAAATTGTTCAAGAAATCAAGAAAAACTAACCGAGAGCAAGACGTGGCCAACTTTAAAAAACAGAGAAACCTCATCAATACATTAGTCCGAACAGTGAAAGAAAACTTCAGGAATGAATT
This sequence comes from Chaetoderma sp. LZ-2023a, assembly GCA_034401795.1. Lineage (NCBI taxonomy): Eukaryota > Metazoa > Mollusca > Caudofoveata > Chaetodermatida > Chaetodermatidae > Chaetoderma > Chaetoderma sp. LZ-2023a. Next base: position 95,948,487 of record CM067373.1, on the reverse strand, counting down.
AGCCGAAAAAATAAGGCATGGACGCACAGGTTCTAAAGATGGAAAATATGCATGACGTTCCTATGTGATACTAACTCTAACTTTAGCGAAATGCGGCCTCTGAAGCGAGATGACGGCTCATTCTCTTACGACTCCTTAGAAAAGGCAAGCCTCCTTAACCGGTACTTCTCTAGCATCGCCAATATTGACGATGCAAATGCCAGCTTACCTCCTCTATCTATGTATACGGACAATACTCTCCACTCAATTACAATATCAAACACTAACATCTCCGATGTACTGTCCAATCTGGACACGTCTAAAGCTGTTGGCCCAGATAAATTAAGTCCGAAACTCTTATTCGAGAGCCAACAAGTATTGGTCCCAATACTAGCGCAGTTCTTTAATTATTCACTTTCTAGTGCGCAGTTCCCCACTGCTTGGAAAATCGCTAATGTAACCCCTATATAGGAGAGAAGAGCTTATGTTCAAATTGTCGACCAATATCACTGTTGAGTTGTCTTAGTAAAGTTATGGAGAGAACCGTTTTTAAACATATCTATAACTATATTAGACATGATATCACTCTATATCAGTCTGGCTTTCTTCCATCACATTCTACAGTAAATCAACTGCTTGATATCTACACGGATATTACTCAAGCCCTTGACGATCAAAAGGAAATAATCTTTCTATTCTTCGATATATCTAAAGCCTTTGATCGAGTATGGCATCGCGGCCTCCTACAGAAGCTTAGGAATTTTGGTATCTGTGGAAATCTACTCACATGGTTCGAAAATTATCTTGGAAACCGATACCAGCGAGTAGTTATAAACGGCAATGAGTCCGCCCTACTTCGTTTACATGCTGGAGTGCCACAAGGCTCTGTGCTTGGTCCTTTGTTATTCTTAGTTTTTATTAATGACATGCCCAGCAATATAATTCACAATATTAGACTTTTTGCTGATGACACGTGCCTATATGTAATGTCAGATGATCTAAAAGAACACACTGCCACACTCGATTACGATCTACTGACCATGACGCATTGGGCAAACATATGGCTCGTCGAGTTTAATGCCTCAAAAACTACATCTCTAATTCTTTTCCTGCGCAACGAGCCCACATCCTTTTCAATCAACTTCAAAGATTCTGAAATTCTACCGTCAACTGATCATAAGCACCTCGGCCTTACCTTTAATAACAAAGGGAATTGGCGTAACCATGTGAGTAATCTCATAGCAACCGCTCAACACAAACTCTCCTTACTTGAAGGTCTAAAATATATTCTAGACCGTAAATGTCTCGAGATCATGGACAAAACATTTTTAGACCATCGTTAGAATATGCAGATGTTGTGTGGGATAATATTCCATAATATCTTGTAATTCGGCTAGAGGATATCCAAAAAGATGCCCTCAGAACGGTATGTGGAATGACACGTAGTGCGAGCACTGAATACCTGTACTTAGAAACAGGCATCGAAACCTTGTCAAGCAGACGTGAATTTCATAGATTATCTATGCTATTTAAAATTATTAACCGGATGACCTGTGAGGTTCTGGTCAACCATCTTCCCACACTATCCCAAGCACGAAATCCTTACAATATCCGTCATCCAAATTTCTTCACTCCATTCCGCTGCCGTACTGAGCTCTTCTATGGATCCTTTTTCCCAGCAACGATCCGCACCTGGAATATGCTTCCTGTGCCGGTGAGAGATTCTGTCACTCTTCTAGAATTTAAAAGCAAACTCAAGGCTATGTCACCCATACGACAACCCCCTGAGTGGTATTACGTAGGCCCGAGGTGTGCCAACATAATGCTGTGCAGGCTCCGAAATGGTTGTAGTTCTTTAAACCGACATCAATTTGACAACTTTCTGTCGGAATCTGCCAGTTGTTCTTGTGGGCACAATGATGAATCTACAAACCACTATCTCTTACATTGTGCCCTTTTTGACGAGCAAAGAGTCGTTTTCCAAAATCAGCTTGCCTTGAACGATATTTCTCTTGCTAATCTTATGGTCAACCAGCTTCTATATGGGACTTACACTGCCAACTTGGAAATGAACAAACTGATCTGTAATACGGTTTGTCAATACATAGCTAACACCAACCGCTTTCAGTAGCTTCCCGTTCGCGAACTTATAGTTTATGGGGTAAATGGACAGCAGCCCAACACGTACAGGTCGGGGCGAAGGCAGCACCTAGAGCTCACCTCTGCTATTCTTCCATTTGATCTTATTCCTCGCTCTCTCTATCTCTCACCCTCTCTCCTCCCCCCTTTCCCTCTCTCTCTCTCCCTATCTCGGTCTGTCTTCCTACTCTCCCCCCCCACCTCACACTCAACATCCACACACTTATGCACACTAATAGACTACAATTAATTAAACTATTATGATTTGCCGCCATTTTGTTGTAAAAAAGTTTTGAATAATCTGTATGTGTATGGGAGACACGGGCATACGACTCTAAGTCTTATCGTGATTCCATCTGAACAAAATAAATCACGTTTAAACCAAGTAACGTGTATGCTGACGTCATAATCAAAAGGGCGTCATGAGTTATTCCAAATAGTCCGTCTTTAACTCTTAATAGTCCGACACGTTGTACGAATTGTATATCTTTGCTATTTAATAAACATGTTGTTTAATATTTTGAAACTACTTTGACTGAGCGCTGTTGCTGTCTAGGGCCAGCAACAGCACCCAGTCAAAGTAGTTTCAAAATATTCAACAGCTGACATGTATAGTTTTCTGGAAATTCAGAGATCGATCGATTCTAACACGGGCGTGTTGTGGGTGGAGCTTAGATTGAGATGGGCGGGGCATAGCTAAAAGTGGAACGATCCATTCCATCATTGCGAATAGCGTCAGGGCAAGTGTGTTGGATACTACACACTGTCTGTGAGTTCTTTTATATCTGACATGTGCCAACATTCAATTAACTGTTAGGCCACTTAATTTCCAAGTTCATCGCGCATATAAAAAGAACGTAGCGGTGTCATTATTACCCTCGCCACTTACGGTTAAGAGGGCATTGCTTCCGTCACATGGGAGTTTGTGGGTGTGTACATCCATGTAATGTGGGGTGGGAAGGACGAGCCTGAACTAACATGTATTAAATCGTGTACCATTATAGTGGGCTAGCGCTGAATGTTGCGTATCGCGGGATCTCAATGGTTGCATATGTCTGGACGAGATAGACAGAATCTACTTTAGCATCACAATGGTTTGTGGGAGAATAGAATAATCAGTCTGAATATAGCACATCGGATATTGTGTATCTAGCTAGAAAGTAAACATATCGGTCAAGGGAGTGGGATATCGCGTGCTTTGTAAAGGATACAATTTACAGTGTAACAAGTGCAAGCGTCTTATTGTTGCGAGATACGCGGGTTGTCAATAAAGTGTTAAGTTTGAATAAAACAAAAATAAGTACATTGTTTTCATGGTTGGCCTTGTTGCTTTGAATTTCTTTCTTTCTTTCTTTTGACCGACCAACCGACCGACGGACCGACCGGCCTACCGACCAACCGACCGATCGACTGATGGAGGGATCGACGGACATATGGATGGATTTCTTTCTCTCGACAGACCAACCGACCGACCAGCCAACCGACAGACCGACCGACTGGCTGACTGATGGGGAACGGATGGACTGATGGACAGACGGATGGATGGATGGGCGGATAGACGGACGGGTGGACGAACGGATGGACAGATGGACGGAAAGATAGACGGATGGACGGACAGACAGAGTGACAGCATTATACTATTTGCGAGTCCCAACTAAAGATATTTTTCACCCTTTAACCCATGAACTGGCAGTGTCTCACTTTCAAGATGACGTTATAGGAAGGCAGTTGAATACTTTGATACTTTTCGCTTGGAACATATTTTGTCGCAAGCAGCAACTGCCTTGCGTTCAGTGCGTTTCAACACGTTTTGCTAAATCTGAAAAGTATTAACAATCTGATGTTTTCATATTAATTACATCATATAGGCCTAATAAACCGAGAAAAGCCAATTCTGCACGTGCAGAGTGCTCTGGAACGTTTTCATTGCTAAACGCAAGGCTGCTCTTAGTCAAATTAGATTAAGATATTCAATATAATATTCCTTACATAACAATGAAATTGTAGTTTTTTGGTCTGTAATGGCTCAACTCAACAGGACACATTTTAGAGGGGTCAGATCTGTAGCTCAAGGATCTGACCTTCTATTAAAAATATGTCACTTATTAGTTGACATCACAATCAAATGACGCAGGTCTGTCACGAATGTGCCAAAGGTTTGACAGTAAGCGTATCCGCTAAATAGCTGTCTCAAATTTACAATTTAATGAACGATCAAATTAGTTTCAAAATATTCATCAGCTTAACAGTATAGTTACTTAAAAAATGAGATTATGGAATTTCATAGTTCAAAGTGTTAAAATGTATTCAAGTGGGCGGACCGGACCGTATGTAGGAATATGCTGTCTATGGATAGAAATGGTTCCATGGCGTATTCACAATAGCCTCGTGACATCGTTGCTTTTAGATATACCGGGGGGGGGGGGGGGAGCCCGTGGATAGTGCATCTTTAAGATGCGTGGCATCTAATCAATGTGTCTTAATGAATAGACATATTTCTGGTTCAAAATGTGCTGTGCTGGGTTGTAACCATGTATTCTATGATGATCGACGGCCCTGTGACCGGTGAACATTGTGTTCTCCAACAACTGTACGTTTTTTTAATATAGCAATGATCATTTGACTGGTGTGTGAATTTAGAAAGATGAACGAATAAAGTTTAAGCACTTCGGTGGGAGGTCAGCATGATATGGTTCGTATGGCCATTGTACTTTGGGACAAGAAAGCATATCAACAAAATGTTTACCAAATACGTAATCAGAGATCTCTGCCTCTCCCATATGAACATACTATGTATAGGACAGAGTCAGAGAACTGAGACTAATAAAGGCTAATAAAATGTCATGATTTCAAGAGAGAGTGACGTTTGCCAGAGTACACAGTGCTTGTTTAGCAAGGTACATTTTGTAGTTATGTCAAGTGCCGGTCACATAGCAACATACGTTCTTTTGTGTTTTACTCTAATCCAGTTTATGCCTGTACTCGCACAACTCGGTAGAAAGGTAACTGTGCATAGGTCTCCCACAGTCAAAGATCTGCTTGAAGCCTTCCTTGGTATATTAATTGATATGGGAATGTGGCACAATGCAGCGAATCAGTCCAATATGAGACGGCATTAAATAACCATTATCTGCATTGAGAAGACTGTTAATAAACTCCTTTGGCCTGTTCAGTTGATGGATTCATGGCGCGTATTTACTGGTAGCCACTGACATTACTACGTGAGAAAGCACTGAATGATACTAATGAGTAGACTAAGTTACATAATGATGATCATGGTGACGGCGACAGTGTGGCGGGAAGTGCCAGGCCATAATAGTGTTCCTGCACTGTACCTATGCGGGTCATGCTATGCATATGTACTTTGTAGGCGTGTTGGAATCAATTTATATATACTTTGGACCAGTAATTCTCAGAATCCTAATCTCAAGGTAATTATTCAGGTAAGCTGCCGCTCTCTTCTAAAACTCTATCCGAAAGTACACGAATTCTATATCTTCAGTCAATTTACATATTAATAATGATTTTATTGACTGCTTTGAAACTAATTTCATTGGGAGTTATTGCTGCCTGTGGCAGCAGCATCTACCAGTCAAATTAGTTTCGAAAATGTTCGATGGGCTAAGCCATTGAAGACTGATTTCCCAGAATCTTAATATTAGCACAACCATGGGCGGTTAAACATTTTAAGACTAATTGGACTGGTAGCTGTTGCTGCTAATGGCGGCAACATCTCCCAGTCAAAATTATTTCCAAACAGTTCAATGGCATAATTTAGGCATAATTTATGTATTAAATTGTACAGATTTTTCGTATTTGACGTTTATGTTACAAATGGTTAAGAACGCTACTTTATCAGCCACGAAGTATTTGTTCTGAGATCTATTCCAGACGCTGATTACGCGACATGCTCTAAGATTATAGGCAATACGCCAATTCTAACTATCAATTCATGACACTGTCCAATTTAGGGAAATTACAAATAGCTACTCTGATAGCTAGACTGGCGTCTGTGAAAAAATAATTTGTTCATAGTGATTGATGCGATGCCGTTCTGATCCAGTAATAGACAATTGCTAAGCACTGTAGCTTTAAGCAATGTGGTCTTTTCAGGACAAACTGCACCAAGACATTTTTCCTAACATTAATACCATATATAATAAACAGGTGAGATCTTGGATATTGCCACCTTTATATGGCGTCTGATTGGATTAGATTGCTAAATCTGGTATATCGATAGTGCTTATTCTATCCAGTAATAGGTGTACTAGCTATAAATATGTATTTGTGGTTCATGTTTGATCATTTAACTAGTCAGGCTGGTGGATGACTCTGTAACAGATAAGATCATTCTGAAAACCGTTTTTCAGCCGCCTATTTATTTATTTATTTTACTACTATGATATTATGGAAACAGAACTCTAATTCCAATGTGTTCAAATGAGAATGTGATTTGATCAGGGCTGAAAACAATGAATGGCTCGCGGCCGTGCACTGGGGATTTCGTATCAATGGGATACTGTACACCTTGACTTATGGCGTTGCATAGGATATTGGAATTTTGCAATACGGTATTCAACAGTCTCTTAATCGTAACCTCTTATCTTCGATTACAAGCGCTGTTGTTACATAAACTTAATGCCAGTTCTATTTCAGGATGGCAAATATATTTGCCAGTGTAAACAACATCCTTGACTATCAATGAATGGAGGCCCTACTTTGTAGTTTTTATGTACATTGATTCAAACATTCTCTTCTCAGGACCTCTTATGACGAGTCTTGTCATTGTCTTTGTAACGGTGATTCACAGTGTGGCAACCGACAAAAGCTGGGAATGGGTGTTTTCACACAATAATCGGTCAAATGTCTAAATTTCTACGTGCTTGCACACATTGAAATAGTGAGCAGAATATTGCAATTTTGCTTGCGTTTATGTGTATGTGTGCGCGTGCGTATGTGCGTGCGTGCGTGCATGCATGTTGCAGATTGGGTTGTCTGGCCAGAGTGTTTCTCGTAACAGATTCCTTGGGAATCCATAAATAATTCCTTGTTTGGATGCCCCTTTGCAGTTTGGGTTGCTTTCCATCATTTTCTAGTATCGGCAGTGTATTTGGCCTGTCTGAACATAGCAGTGTAGTCTAGAATCACTTGAATTCTAATGTTATACCAAATAGTCTGCGCACACCTCAAGTGAAATTATCTGGTCAAAGCCAGGAAGCCGCCATCTAAATATATTGAATTGCCACATTTTGAATGTTTCTATTAATTAATAACTGCCATCATAGGACAGTTATGAAGCAATGTGAATTTAAATCTGATACTCACAGTTTGCATACCAAGTGCCAAACCGATCTATAGCTTCAACTAAACATGGTGGCCTAGACATTGAGAACAAGCTTAAGCTCGATGATCACTAGAAAACTTCTAAACCAAAGTTGTTCAATCTAGAACAAATCATTCATGATCTATATTCTTTTGTAGCATGTTTAAGCTCCATATTAGCACATTCAGAAAATATTTTATACTGTTCCCTTTTGATTATCAATAATTCAGTCAGTGTCAAATCAATTGCAAAGAACTATTGGCAAATGATAGAATGAAAATCATTTACAAACCCCAAGTTCAATTGTCTTGCTGGCTAGTATTTCAGCTCACTTTGACGATGCTTTGACTATTGTAAGCACATTGAATTATAAAGCTCATTTTGAGGAATGTCTGAACATGAGCCTAAGATTTATTACATATAGCAGACAGTGGCAACCTCCGCAGCAGAATGGAGAGTCTGAGGCTTCAGAGACCAAGCGAGTGGTTGGAAACAATAAAAGCCAGGCATATATACGGGAATCATCAGAGGCAAACTTTAACTTAAAGACCTCATATATATTTAGGTCAACCAACAATAAGGATCGGTTACATTGTACTAAAAGATCTGCAAAGGATTTCTAATATATCATATGTAATGCTGGGTTTGTATGGAATTTATGGTCATACATTGCTGACAGGTAAATACATGATTTCTTGGGGCAGATGATGGAATCCTTGAAGGTCTGAAAAACATGAGTAAGCTCAAAATATTCAATAGAATATTAATAGAATTGAGAGTTCATCTGGTTTTATCAAAGACATAGACTCTGTACACATCTGTCACGGATTATTCGATTTTTATTATGAAGCAAGGCCATTTTGATTGTGATATCATCTGACAACTGATGTAGTTGATTATGACTCCAGATGTTTGTGTGACAGATCGGATCTCTCTATTTATATGATAATATGACGAAATATAACAGGTGTTCATAATTTATTAGTTTGTGTCTAAGGGTTCCAAACATCTGTGAATTATGATCTTGTGTCTAAGTGTGTCAATGAGCATTGATCAAAATATTTCCAGATTGTGTATTGAGAAAGACATCTTGAATTGTTTTAATAGTATTCTTTCAATCAGTAAATTAGTACTTGGCAACAAGTCTGACGAAGTAACCCTCATCCTACCAACAGGGATCCAATTGGACCCCAGACAATGATATTCATGTACCATACATGTACATACATACATGTACCAAGATTTTATGAATTTGTTTCCCTATAGAAGCATCTTCTAACCAAATTGTCATTTCCGGATTCTAGCATGTTACATAAATCTAGCATCAGATTTCTGATCCGGGTCCGATCGGACCCAAGCCTTTTAACTGGAGTTAGATCAGACCCCGGCGAGGTTTTGCAACAGCGTGAGAACATAGCTGTAACTATGTTGTGTAGCTCGCAGGGGTACGCGCTGGTCCGCCATGTTGCTCCACTCCATTGCACCGCATATACATGATGCGTGGGAGGGCTTGTTAGCTGTGGTTATCGGGGTTCCGGATCCCATGTTGCATCTCTCCGAAATTAGTCTCACTGGTATGACGGTCCATCCTAATTTAGGAACACGGACAAGATGATAATTAAACAGTCACAAATTAATATATACTATGCAAACAATATCACTCGTTTGACAGTAATGAGCAAATAATACAGAACATAGAGCCATCCGTTGTTCTTTCTATGTGGTCTCGGCGATGGTACCACACAGGTTCGTAAATCCGCAGACGTATCCCCGCAAGGGAGCATCGCGTCGTGGTCACTTGGTAGTTTAATATAAACTAATTAAACTCCTAGCACACGCACGCACGCACGCACGCACGCACGCACGCACGCACGCACGCACGCACGCACGCACACAAAACGTTGTTGTTGCGAGAGGAAAGTGTCTCGCGCGGGCTTCCGGCCATAATTGATGGGATGCACACTGGTTTACCTGAAGACGGGATGAATGATTTCCGAAGAATTCACAAGTCACCATCTTATGTAGGTCCAAAGTTACTGCATTGGTTGTTGCCGCTTTATTTATGCGGGCCTTCTGCTACATTCTAACCTACCATTTAGTTATTAGAAACGAGTACAAGCTTTGGCCGCACGTGGCAGGGATTCCTACCTAACTTTAGATACATTTATCTAACAGGCGAAGATGCTCAGCTTCCCGTAGGTCGGCCTGCATAGCATCTACCTCAAAAAGATAGCGTCCGTACATGTTACGGAGCAGTAGCTCTCGAATCAAATAACAATCCGGTCAATACTGTCCCGCAATCACATATAACATTACCAGACAGGTTTACAGTTCACAAAAGTAAGTTTTTAGAAAGCGCTAGGTTATTTATGGTAGGGGTAAAGAGATGGATATCCACCGCTAGTTTTCTTCCGTATGGGCGTGGTGGGTTCCAAGACCTCACCCAGACACTACAACGAATTGGATGGAGATCCACATCTCACCCGTCACCGCGTGCTACGGACTTAACATTTACCTGTCATTAGGGTTAAGTTGCAGAATGCCCAGAGATGTACTGTAGGCTGGTATCATATAATATTATTTCTTTTCGCAGTGCTTCCTACATTGGCGGGGGTATCTAACTAACTAGTATCCGAAGATACATGGAGAGATGTATGTAGATAGGCACTTTAGTTATCACCACTCGAAAACCTCCGATAGCTTCCCAGAGTCGGATCCTGCTAACGTGTCGATAGGAAGTCCAAACAATTATTAAGCCGTGCGGCTGGTGGATCCAATAACTCGATATATATATAAGAGGCCCTAAGGTAGTTGGCCAATTTTACACAACCTAGCCGGTGCGTGGTGTTACATATCCACTACATCCAGAAAAAAGAGGCGTACACTATACGACTCTTATGGAGAAATTGTCCCTAACCACTTTGAAACCTATCCTATTGAGCTAAAATAGCCGGGTTTAGTTGGTAACATGCCAGGCTCAAACAATTAGCGTATGATCAGCGACCTCGGTGTAAAATTCATGCTAGGGGAGGAGTGATGCGGATATATGTTGCTGTATAGAATTACCTAGCATACTGCGTTCTAGAGTTTTATAAATAAACAAAACATATTAACTAGAATGGCTACTTGCCATATACACAGCTAACTAATACAATGAAACAATATATATCACAGGTCATTGGACCTTACGGTGCGGTTAGTTGGGAGCACCCACAGTAAAATAAGGATAATATTCACATAAAACAGAAAGTATAAAATTACGGTCATAAGGACCGGTAAGGTACCTATTAGGCATTCGTACCATATACGGAAATAATGAAGTATACAATAGTATAGTTACTTGAGTACCTATTAGTCATCGGTACAGTGAAAATTCATGAGGCACTAGTATAAACATAGTACGAGATGGCACGATCTTTAATACAGGGACCATTTCCGCAGGCAGGTTTCACAAACAGGTTTCCGCAAACAGGTTTCGGCAAGCAGTTTTCCACAGGCAGACATTGATATGGCACACTCGCATGGCGGTGACGAAGAACGGGTAATAAGATGTCCATTACATAGTCATTTAATTGATACATGATTTAAACAGTTTGTTGTAAAATTCCCGTCCGGCGACGGTGGTGTGAAAGTTGAAGGTTGCCCATTAACATAGAGGGCTAATGTTATGATTGATTATGCAAGTACAATAACTGGGTACACGGTACGGGATACGTCACACAGCTCTTGCGGCGCACCGAGCAAAGTCCCACCAGACTATGGTCTAAAAGTTAATTATCACACGCAACATGCAGCGTGGAAGTTTGAATCCACATTTCAGCATGGTCGGAAGATCCGGCGAGTTATCCACCAAGAATCACCATCAGCTCTACATCCTATAGAATTACATCGGACCCCCAAGGCCCTTTCCGCAGACAAGCTCCCTAGGAAAGTCCGGATGTGGGGAATTATTACTTTAAATCATTATGCCCCCGGTTGGCCGTCTGGGAGCATCCAAAATTGTTGTAACGCAGACAGTCTGAAAACTGCCCACCGGCGCAGGAGAACTCAATTCCGAATGGCACCGCGATGATGATCGATGGAATCACCGTCGGCCTACAGTTGTCCCGCGTCTGGCCCGCGCTGGTCCAGCAGTCTTCCTTTATACTACTCGTGACATCAGAGGCAGGCACTTCAGCCAATCAATGGGCGAGCTGTAGCCAATCAACGTGCAGTTAGAAGTGGTGACATGGCTATCACGTGAACAGCACATTCACCATTCTGTTAATGCATACACGCGATTACGACATCAAAAGAAATATTTTGTAAATAATTTAACTGGAGTTTTGTTGATAACTCGATCATTTCTGGTCTGATTTTAAAATAGTAAAATGTTCTATGATTCCCGTTTTATTCTGGTCCTGATCGATACCAGGAACAACGAGAATAGTATGATATAAGGAAATCACAAGTACCAATACACTATAGGCATACCTTTCCTCCCAATTCCGACACGTGTCATCAGGAAGGCGCTGACGCATGCGCATGCGCACAACGCATTCTAACGGACTTTATATACGCATACTATCCTACTCATGGTGGGGGGGGGGTGGGCGTGCTTGGAGCGAATCCGGAATGGCCGTCCCGTACCCAGCTTAGCTGGGACGGTCAGTACCTATCTGGTCTATCCGTGCTACACCTGTAACAAACCCTCTCTGATGGTTAATTTACCATTATTTGTTTGTTGTATTACTCTCCCTATAATTTTCTTTTTCAGTGCAGTGAATGATGACAAATAGTGGGTCATGAGTTGATTTACTATTTTTGGTGTATTTCCTCTTGGGAAAAGTAGATAAAGTTGGGAATTTTTTGCATCTAGTTGAGCTATTGTATAATATTTTGACAATTAAACTTGTTTAAAGTGAAACATTTCTCCACAGTGGATTATTCAACTCGTTTATAAGCATGACTTATTATGGGGTCCGTACCATGGAAGGATCTATTCATATTGGTCTTACTGGGGTCCGTTCGGACCCCAGGGCGACCAATATGAATAGATCCTTCTATGATATACTATATTGATGATATAACTACATATAATCATATGTAATTGATGGCGAATCAATGTAAGATTATCGCGGAGAGTTATGTTAATATTTTCATATGTAACATTGATCAGATGTAGTGGAATCCTTGCCAAATATTTTAAGTGAGCCAAGTTTCGTACACATGTTATGAGTGTATTTTCTGTGGTGAAAATAAGAAACTGTTAATTAGTTGCATATATATGATCTATTATCTTGTGTTTGACAATTACAACATGATCAAAGTAAAGATGCTTTCCAAAAGTGACTGCCTAATTAGTTTATACGCATATTTGAGGACGGGGTCAGAATGGACCCCAGTTGGTCGGATTTGTATGTAAAATATGTTGGTAGGATGAGGGTTAAAGAATCAATCATTTCATTAGCGTTGTGCATAATGCTCTGGTTAGCCCCTCCAAATGTCTGGATTGACACCCAGTGGGTTACACCCCTGCGCCACGTTGAGGCCGAGCATATAGTCTTAAACAGGAATCAGCCAATACACGTCTAATAATGGAAGCCATGTTTGAACTGTTATCACTACTTTAGTATGCTAGTTTTGTGCACTTCTCATATCGACTAATTGCAAAACCATTTTCTTCTATGCAATGTCCGGAGATGCTGCAAGAATCGAGCGCAGTAAAGTAGTAAATCTCTGTGTATTGCCATTAGAAACTCTGTGTGAGGTTCAGCTGGAATTGAAATTGCACAAAAACCGAAAGGTAATCTATTTGTCAGCATCTTGGATAGGTTTAGTCCACTTTCACTCAGTAAATTACTACTTGACAACAAGTTTGAGGATATCGGAGATCCGTCAATGCAGATCAAATAATGGAAGCCCCAGTTAAGCTTTTAACTCTCCTTTAGTCGGGTAGTATATTGCCGTTCTCATACCAATTACTTGCAAAGCCGTATTCTTTCTAATATCCAGAGAAAACGCAAAGATCGAGAGCAAAGTAGTAAATTTCTGAAATCAGGAACCCTCTGTGGTATTGCCATTTAAACTACTGTCTTGGGTGCAGTTAGAATTGGAATTGTAGAAAAAGGAAAGGTAATATATGTGTTGAATTTGAGAGTTATGCTTACTCCACTTTGTGTATTTTGCAAAGGACGCCATCATGTACACAAGCAAGACACGTTGTTCTCTGGAAATCCTTATATCCCAAGGTTAGTTTTATCACATTTTCTGCCTTAATTCTCTGCAGTATGTTTAAACCAATCTCCTCTTCACTCTCCTTCGAAACCCTGATATAAGTAAAATGATTATGGATATATGTATGCAGAAAACGTGTCTCCGATTGAACATGCTTTATCTTTCACGACCCAGTAAACGTTCTATGTATCACTTCTTCAACACTTGGTACATTAGATGGGATATTTCTCTATTTGAGAGCTAAATGAAAGATTTCAAGTGATTGATATTCAACATAATTATTCCGTTCTACCATGACTGCTTGTAATAAAGGGATCTATTTCCAGCAATGTCATGCACAGTTCTTGCAATGCCCCGCCCGCATTTACACATGTTGGTATCGACTTGAGACTTGGAAACATGAATTCCCAGAATTAAGATTCCATTGTAACTATCCAGGTTTGACGCACCCTGCGTGCACACAACCGATGCTATATGTCTGTAACAGCTGGGCACTTCCAAAGGCAGTTCCAGATATGATCGACGTCTGCTACGGAAAAACCTCGATACCGTCAATCAGCATTGCTGGCCGGACAGCATAATCTCCAATAACGCTTTACCAACCATGTGCAATATGGGCCCACTGTCAACGAATGTCAGTGTTGGGTCATGTTCCATGAATGCCACAAGACACACCTGTATAGAAGGTCAACACCTACTGGCACTTGTGTACATACCTGCTAAACATGCTATGTACCAATCTGAAAGAGTTAGAACTGAGTACACTGCGGAGCAACAAGCACCTTTGGGTGCTAAAGAACTTGCCTGAGAATAAGAAACAGCGGCCAAAGAAGAAGGATTGATCACAACTGTAGGATGTTTTCAGAGAGCACAGGCCATCATCATCATCATCATCATCATCATCATCATCATCATCATCATCATCATCATCTTCATCATCAATCATCTAAAAACGCCGACCCAGGTATTTACGTAGTTACCTATGCATACCTGCCAGTCTGCAAACTTCCGTCAAACCTCCTATGTGTGAGTGAGTGAGTGAGTGAGTGAGTGAGTGAGTGAGTGAGTGAGTGAGTGAGTGAGTGAGTGAGTGAGTGAGTGAGTGAGTGGGTGGGTGGGTGGGTGGGTGGGTGGGTGAGTGAGTGAGTGAGTGTGTTATGCTTTTTTGTTTATTCCGAACGGGTGCATCGTTTTGAGTTCTTTGATCCAGTAGTGTTCCCTGTTTAATCTTAGTTTTTTGTTATCTGTAAAAATTCTTTCAATTGGTCTTATCGTGATGTCTTTCATAGAATGTCTTGGCTGGTTGAAATGCCATGAGATTCTCGTGTCTGTTTGGTGTCGGATTGCATGGATATGTTGTGTGAGTCGTTTGCTGAGTGTTTGACTTGTTTCTCCTATGTATTGAGAGCTGCATTGTTTGCATTCTATGAGGTAAATAATGTTGGTGGTATTGCATCTCATTTGTGTGTTGATTTTGTAGTCTTTACCAGTGACGAAACTGGTGAATTTGTCAGCAGTGTTCATGTATTGTTTGCATGTGATGCAATTGTTGTTGTTGCATTGTCGGAGTGTCCCTACTATGTCGTGAGTGTCATTTGGTGTCGGTACGATCTTATTGTTAGCATCTGGATTTTTTATTTTAATTAGGCTAGAGTGGACTAGGTGGTCCCTAATGCTTTTATTTTTCTTGAATGCTACTACTGGGTAGTTGGGAAAAATTGGTGCTAAGATTGGTGAAGACAAGATGTACTTTTCCCAGTAGGTTCGAATTGATTTGCCTATGTGTTCTAATGATGGGTGGTATTGTAGTATGCAAGCTGGCCTAGGCTGTTTTTGTGTGGGTTGTTTGTAAAGAATGTCTTCTCTCTGTGTGGTCTCGGTTTTTTCTATGATGGCTTTAATTTCTGTCTCTTTGTATCCCCGGTGGATGAATGCATCTGTGAGTTCCTGTGTGCGTTGTTTTAATCTAGTAGGATCTGTGATGATGCGTTTGTATCTTAATGCTTGGCTGTAGATTATGGAATGTTTTGTGTTTTTAGGGTGGCTTGATTGTTTGTGAAGATACTGTTGTTTGTCTGTAGGTTTTCTGTATAGGTCCAATTTAAGTTTGTTATCTTCGTTGTATACCATTGTGTCCAAAAATGGGATTTTTTCCGTTGAATATTCCAAGTCAAATTTTATTGTGGGATGCTCTTTATTCATGTGTGCGTGAAATTCAAGTTGTTCGTTCTCACTGGTGTTCCAAATGAAAAATATGTCATCTATGTATCTAACTAAGTGAGATGGAGTGCTGCCCATCCATGTTGATAACATTCTGCTTACTATGGTGTACACGTAAATGTTAGCATATTTGACAGCAAACTTGGCTCCCATGGCTGTTCCATGTGTTTGTATGTAGTAGTCTTCATTGAATTGGAAGCTGTTTTTTGTAAGAATGTATCTCATTATTTGGGCCAATTCGTCTGGGTAGATGTGTGCAGGTGTGTGGTTATTGTTGTTTGTGTTTGTTTTTTCAAGTGTATGTCTGTAATGTTCTGTGACAATCTGTATGCCGTCTTCGTGTGGGATGTTTGTGTATAGTGATCTGACATCCATTGTGCATAGGATTGAGCCAGCATCCACTGTAGTGTTTTCTATATGTTGGATGAATGCAGTGGTGTCTCGTAGTAGATTTGGGATATCATTTTCCGTGTCTTTTAGTAGGTGGTCTGTGAATTCATTAATGCGTGACGTGGGGCCATCGCAGTTGGATACAATCGGGCGTCCGGGTGGAGGTATTTTGCCTTTGTGTATCTTAGGGTTAATGTAGATGCGCGGAGTTCTGACTTTGAATTCGGTGAGATATCTGTGTGTCTGTCCTGTGATGGCTCCGGTGATTAGAAGTTCGTTAATGTATGCATCTATTGTGTCTTTATATTCTAAAGTGGGATTTTCACTGAGTTTGGTGTAGTATGCGACATCTGTAAGTTGTCTGTGTACTTCTGCAATGTAGTCTGTTTTGTTGAGAATGACTATTGCGGAGCCTTTGTCTGCTGGTCTGATGACTATGTTTGTGTTATTAGCTAATGTTTTGAGGGCTGTTTTCTCATGGTGTGTGATGTTGGATCGTGGTGACTTGTCGGGTGGTTTGGTGATAAGCTTGGTGAGTGATGACCGGAGTTTGTTGATGGCATTGGGTGTTGTGCTTGGTCTCCATTCTGAGGGTAGTTTGAATTTGGATGGTGCTGTGGGTTTTTCAAGGTTGTTGCTGTAAAAGTAGTATTTGCATTCTAACTTCCTGATGAATTGATCTATGCAATGTATTTGTGTGTCTGGTGATATGTGGTGTGGTGTGGGTACAAATGAAAGGCCTTTGTTTAGAACGGAATTTTCTGTTTTGGTAAGTTTGTGGTTGGACAGGTTAACGACAATATCTGGTGTTGTTTTTTGTTTGTTGATGATGCGTTGTTTTCTGCGTTTTTGTAGTTGTGTACCTGATGTTAAACGTCTAATTGGCCGATTATTTCTAAGAGTAGTTTTTTCACATTTTCGTTTTTGGATTGTTTTATGGCTTCGGCATATGATTTGGTTTGTGGTGTGCTTGTACTTGTCTGTGATGTTGTTTGGATGGGTTGGGTTCTGGGTTGGTGTGTTGAGTGTGTGATAGGTTGTGTTCTGGGAAGGTACATCTGCTCTCTTGGTGGTGATGGATGTGCGTGGTGGATGGGAGGTGGTTGTCTTGAGTAGGGTATTATAAAGTGTCGGTTGTTTGTGTAGTGGCGGTTGGTTTGTGATGTTTGTTTTGGTCCAACTTGCCCTGGTTTGAAGGTGGTTTGTGGTGAATGTGGTTTGTTCTGTATGTGTGGTGCTCCCCCGTTTTTTGGCAGGGGAAGTGGGTTACTCCTCGGCTGTCTCTCTGTGTTGATCTGTGGTTGCTGTTTGAGCTGTGTAGGTCTAAACCATTGAGTTGTGGTTTGGTTGTTCTGTGGTGTTTGTGGTCTTGTGTATGTATGTGGGTTTTGCTGTGTGTGTTGTCTTTGTGCTGGTTGAGGTGTTGGCAACAGCGGTGGTCTGTGGCGTCTCTCTGTTGGTGCGTGTTGTGCTGGGTGTACTTGCTTCTGCGTGTGGTTTATTTGATGTTGTAGATCCATCAAAGGCGGGATGTTTGCCTTTCGCATGACAGGGTTTTGTGTGCTTTGTTTGTGTGTGTCATTGTGTGTCCTGTTTGTGTTTGTTGTGTGTGTCTTTATGCTGGTTGTGGCGAACTTAGCAGCTATCCTGTGTGCCTTAGCAACAGCTCTGTCCGCTTCGTATGTGTGTGAGTCTAACAGATTCCCTTCAATTATGTGTGCTTGCTGTTTGTGGTAGTGTAGTTTTTTGTAGTAATGTTCTAGGAGTGCGTGTTGGATGCTGTTAGCCGCGGCTTTTAAGATCGAGTCGATCTCTGCAGTGGTTTCTGTGTTGGGGTCTACGATGGCTAGTGCTATGTCTGGCTTAACGATATGTGTGTTGTTCTTGATGGCATGTTCTATGTTCTGTATGTGGTGCTGCAGTTGTTCTGTTTTGTATAGGGATTTGTATAGTTGCTGAAATGTTTTTTCGTGCTGTTGGTTGACAGGGTGCTCTAAATCGTCTTTGCTGAAGATTGGTGGTAGGCGTGACTGTGTTTCTGCATCCGTGTGTGCTTTTGTTGTTAATGTGGTGGTGTTAGTAGTGGCTGCAGAGGTGGCCGATTGTTGTGGTGGTGGTGGTGACGGCGGGGTGGTTGCTGTTGGGTTGTGCGTTGTAGTTGTGTGTTCTTCTGTAGGGTTGACTGATTGTGTGGTTTGTATTGGTGTGGGTGTGGACTTTGGGTGTAACTCTGTCTGGCTCCTGGTCTGTGGCCTGTTATCCTCTGGATTCATAGTGGACAGGTGCGTGCGCGCGCGTGTGTGTGTGCGTGTGCGTGTGCGTGTGTGTGTGTGTGTGTGTGTGTGTGTGTGTGTGTGTGTGTGTGTGTGTGTGTGTGCGTGTGTGCGCTTGTGAGTGTGTGTGGTTAAAAACAAGATTGGAAGATATGGTGTCTGTTTACGAAGATATATTATATTGTAAGCAAAACAAACACATTATTACAGTATATATATTACAATAAAAACTTACGTTTGTTGATTTCTGTTGGAGGCCATATTTCCTAGATTATTTGCACTAAAACAGCCTAAGCTATTATGAAACACTAATCTGGCAAAACTGTTATAAAACACTAATCTGGCTTAAACTTTTGTCAAAACTTATAATAAGGTGGTCCTAAAGTGGCTAAGCTATTATAAAACACTAATCTGGCAAAACTATTATAAAAACACTAATCTGGCTAAACTATTATCAAAACTTATAATAAGGTGGTCCTTAGGATCCTTTCGGCTGTTGTTACCTTCGTCAGAGGACATCATCATCATCATCATCATCATCATCATCATCACAATAATAATAATAATAATAATAATAATAATAATAATAATAATAATAATAATAATAGTGCACCCGGGCAAAATTGTAACACAATTTCTGTCAGTAGATTTATAGCGAAGAGGCGATAACAAATTACCAAATAAAATCTAGCCTATTCTGAAGGTGGTTAACATATTATTTTATTTTATTATTTTATTTGATATAACCTGGACTCTTTTGTGCCGCGCTTATTACTGATTTAATGAGCATGCGCATTGCCCTTATGCTCACCACTTCAGAATTGAAATCGCTTATTTTTCCTTTTTTCTACCTATATCCTATTTTAAACTGGCACGCTTATTTAGTGCTGTGTTAAGTGTAAATCTATGCTTTATAAACGTTCACTTGTTCAGCAGGTAGCACGCTACTTGTAGTGGAGACCCCATCTATCTGGTCTAGGAGAACCACAAGCGGATACTTTAAAGGTTCCACTGACGCACTGAGCTTAGATTTCTGTCATTTCCTTGCGTCGTTTTCATCTTATTCTGATATTCCGCCGGAGTATCGTGATCAAGTTATTAAATTATGTTTAATATAACACTCTATGATGAAATAAACTTAGCTTGGTGTGGTAGGTCCGCACAAACATTTGTTATATTATTCAGTAATACCTAACAACACTCTTTTTTGCTTTACTGCAATGTATTTACATATACCAAGGTTTACAGGTTTCAGATAAAAGTAGGCAACATAGTGCGTACATGAGTGTATCAGTTTTAAATTTATTTTTCAATTATGACATTTTAAGCAATTATATAAATTTTGTATCTGCAGCTTACAAATCTTTGGCTGGTGGGAGAGCTACAAAAGCCAACACCATAATCACTACTCTCTTAATCCTGCACTCTGTATATTATAATGTAATGTGCGTTCATGGGTTTTGTTTGATTAAGCAGCGATCGACCCCTTCTCATGAACTAGTACAGCACAGAACAACACAATCAAACGTTAAATGGCATAACAATCAAATCAAATCTGAACACCCAGCGGTGTTTAATGTACGTTTAAATACCCTGATACACTCCTTTCACTTAGGGGTAATGTACTGGGAGTGCCTTGCAGCCAAACATGGTCGAGTGGATACATTCATATAATTGACACTTCGCAATGCGGAGTGCTGCAGAGCATGCCGCCTAAGCAGGTTATAGAATATAGGAGGGAGTGAATAAGCTACTACAGTGGACAGAAGATCGCGGGCTAGAACTCAATGGAGTCAAAGACTGTATCCAGCATCTTCTCAGTTCTTACTGATGCTTGGAGAGCGTACCTTACCACGAACCAGCACACCGACCTTTTTGGTATCAATTTAGACTACTGCCTGATATGGAACCTCCATATTGAGGAGATGGAGGCGAGGTCCATCAGAAATGTTGGTATCAAGAGGAAGCCAGATGCGGAGCATACGCCAAAACCCGCGAGATTCTGACACATCGGGTGTAGTCTCCAGTGCCACTCAGTTTCAGAATAAGGACCAGCACCCTTACACTCTCTGAAAAACAATAGCAGGGTGATGCCACGTAGTGATGTTACGCACAAAGTCCTGGCACTGAAAAATCCAGCATAGGTTTCCATCGAAGAAGTGTGTATATGCTTACATTGATGGCTCTGCTGAAGATAGGAGTAGGAAATGGAAACGGTTGGGGTCTTCATCCAACGTAGGAACACCTTCGGTAACCATCTCTGTACCCTGTGGTTCTCTCTGTTCCAATCTCAAACCGCAAGTGATTGCCCTCCAAGTAGCAGCTACCACCGAAATTCTACAGAGGAATGACCAGTCAGAGCAGTTATCCTCGCCGATTCGCTGTATGCTCTGCAAACCCATGCAGCAAGGTGTTCCGAAAACCTGATAAACATCATAAAGTGAACCTAAAATGAACACTCCAGGAAATCTCTCTTTTATTGCATCATTGGATGCCAGCACATTGTAATAGCGAGATGGGCAGATGGATGGACAGACAGATGGAGACGATTGCAATATTCTGACCACTTTGTTTTTCCCCAAAATTTAAGGCGATAATCATGCCATTGTTTAATTCGCATTTAGATGTCTTAATACCTTCTTTCATTCAAAGGCATTGTATCGTATGGAGTGGTATAAAGTCAACCTGGTTGAGCGGATACCTTCACATAAAGGACACCTCTATGTACTATAAAGGAACACGGTAACTGACCCTATATGTTCTCGAGGGTGAATCATTTTTGCAATGTATTCGTCGCTGCCAAATTTAACTCTATTTCTAAGAATGATTTTTTGCTTTGTTTTCCTTCTCAATTCTTAGTCCCGAAACATGACATTTCAGGCCTGAAACATCATTTGCTACCACTTCTGAATACTGAAGGATGATATGTTGCCAATCATGGTCATTGAAACATGGAATTTCATGATGACATTTACCAATTGTGAGTGAGTAAATTTTATTTTGTTGTCGATTCTAAGCACTGAAAGACAATAATGTATCAATTGTTAGCGATGAAACATGATATGTCATCCCTGAAACATGATTTGGTACCATTTCTAAACACTGAGGATGACATTCAATATGTGACCCGGTCAATGGTGCTCTGTGACAAGGTTCACCTCCCTATGGAATGGCATCCATGATTCCACACACAGCCAGCCCCACTCTACCCCAAGCTGGAAAACCGTAAAAGTGCAAGCTCTTAGAAGCTATTGACTGCATTTTGAGTGATGCAATAGTAACATTATTTGCTTTAAATTTTAATGATTATTAATATAAGTATTAATTTTTAAGAAGGTTAATCCTCCCACTCGACCGCAACACTGGATCCAGCCATGTAGGGTCATGTTGGGTTACCTTGTATGCTGTAAGCTCAGTACATCGGTAAAACGCTTAAAGTATCCGTTCGTGGTACTTCTAGATCAGACGGGGTCTACACTACAAGTAACACATAAGAAGGAAATTCGAAATCCGGTAGCACTCCAGATATTTGACTAACTGCTGTACACATGAACGTTTATAAAGCATGGATTTACACATAACATAACACCAATCAAGAGCGGTAGTTTAAAAATATGATATAGGGAAGTTTAAATGAAAAATAAACGAACATCGTCGTGTCGTG
>CM067373.1:95840222-95925783 GCA_034401795.1 Chaetoderma sp. LZ-2023a | reverse complement strand
ACGACACGACGATGTTCCCATCCACTGGTGTGCTTAACTCTCAAATGCAGGATCGTTAAGCAATGCCGAGGTCGGAACCATTAGACCGGAGAATGAGGCGAGAAGGCGAACACATTCTCGACCAGCATCTTGGCAAAAGGGAGACAGAGGATAGAGGACGCCGGTCAGTATGCTGGACATTCTTCAGAGGTCTAGAAGGAGACTTCACAGGCCAGATCATGCAAAACATCCAGCAGCCTGTCCAGAACGCCTTCTACCTCCGCTACAACCATACCTATCGCATCCGTCAGATCGAAGACGGTATGGTGATGCTTTTCCACAAGAATGTTCCAGGGAGCCCGTGGCTGAACACGATAGGAGCAGCTCAGGCCTAGGTGGCAGCAAGAGAGCAAGCCCGCACTGACACAGACAATATCGTTCAATCAATCAACGTTGAGGTCAGGGCTGTCATCGACCACCAACCTCTGCTTGGGAGAGAACCACTCCCAGACTGGCTATGACAGAAGAAGAGTATGACTGCCCTCGACACCTACAGGGACAACAATGTCTAGCAGTCCACCAAGGAGCGAGAGCTGGTAGAAGTACAGCTCATGCACGAGAGCTTGCCACACAGTTCTACAGCAAGACAGTACCTGATGTCCACCAGACCTCGCTGGATCAGCTGGACAGGGTAGAGTTCTTCGCCAAGATCGGGATTCGCATGTATGAACCAACCGATGAGGGCACCTGGCACATGATCAGGCAAGCGGCTCACTGCTGTGACACCATGACCATCGGAGTGTGGGACCACCATGTCTTCTACATCAAGAACATCTCCAAGCTGGCACATACACTAGGCTGCAGTCACTTTCAGCAGAGGTTTACACGGGCATGCAATCTTCAATGCAACACTAATCACTGTACAGGCGAGAAAACAAAAATCGTGCGAGAAGTTTGAGGCGCCAAAGTCTGCATATGAGAAAGCCTTCTATCTGCTCCAACAATCCAGTTCAGCGCCTACTCGTTGGATCGAGTATGAGTCGAGAAACAGAGGCCTACACATACATCATGTAGAGTGCGGGCACGGTGGCGAGCGTTGGATCGAGGGCACTCCCGTAGGTGGTTATGATCCGACCACCAACACCATTTACCAGTTCCATGGCTGTCACTGGCACGGGTGTCCACAACACCAGCAAGGTGAGGATGCCGAACAAAGATACCGCAGGACAGTCATGAGAGAGGAGAAACTGAGAGCCTCTGGATGTACGCTTGTGGTACAGTGGGAGTGTGGTATAAAACGCTGCCAAAGCGTCCCTAAACGAGTTCGGACTGTCCGATACCCACACTTCATGGTTTAAGACTTCGAAGCACTCAAGACTCATCCTACATAGACTCTCACGATCGAGAGTACTCACATACCTATCTCTGTGTCAGTTGGCTGCTCCTTAGAGGGTGCAATGAGTGAGCCCACTCACCTCTGCAATCCTGACACGAAAGAACTGATCAGAGAGTTCATGCTGGAGATCCAACTGCGAGCATCTCTAATCCGGACAAGGCTTAGGGCACAGTACATACCGACAGACCTGGACAAGCCGCCAAAGCGACAGCAGCGACTGATCAACAAGTGGTGTGACCAAGTGCCTGTACTGGGGTTCAACTCTGGGCGGTATGACCTGAACCTCATCAAGAAGTACTTTGTCGAGAAGCTGACTGAAAGTACAGGTACAGTGAAAGTCGCCAAGAAGGCTAGTCAGACCATGTTCCTCATAACACCTGAGCTACGGTTTCTCGATGTGCTGAACTACCCCAGTCTAGGAGTCTCGTACGAGGTATGGGACCAAGCTTATAGGTGTACACAGCAGAAGAACTGGCTCCCATATGAATGGTCTGACACACATGAGAAGTTCAACTACCCAGGGCGTCCTGAGTATTCAGCATGGACATCTAAGCTCAAGAGTGGCTGCCTCTTGATGCGAACAGAGTCGGAACAGTGTAACCAGACATTCAGCGAGCATGGAATGCGGACATTCGCCGACTGGCTGCGATACTACAACAACGTGGACGTCAGTCCATTCATCAAAGCCCTAGAGCGGATGCGGGAGTTCTAAACAGAATGAGAAATAGACATCCTCAAAGATGTGGTGTCTCTTCCAGGTGATTCACTGCAGTACCTCCTACCTGGAACTGCTCAGCACATACCTCTCCACTTACTATGACAAGTGCCCTGTGCTGCCAGATGGGGTCCATACCGAGCCCATCGAGTATCATGGTGGCACCCTAGGGGGTGGTAGCTGTGTGTCTTCAGGGAATAGCTGAAGCTCTTCTACGACGTACCAGGCGTGCCAGGGAGTACAATGCAGGCGCCCCTCCGCCTCCACATACCTGTTAAGCCTGTTAATATCTATCGACCAGTTAGGATCTGTTGCACGCCGTCGACCACCTTCCAGCTCACCAGGCTCATACAGGTACCGAACCAAAGCATCAGGTTGCAGGCACTCCTCTCCCTTGTTCGCTCCTCTAGAGCTGTGACAAGCAGAGTGTCTGATAGGATCTACCGGCTTCCTCCCAATTAGCCTAGTAACCTCGGCATTGGATCTCCCCACCACAACAGGCAACCCTCTCACCCATACTCTAGAACGTTCACGCGGCGCGGCCATTTCCTGGGCGTATTTGTGTGGGAACAGTCTCTCTGCCAGTGTCTGATTCCACTGCTCAATGATAGCCTGGGCACGGTGATGCCCTACCTCGCCTCACCTAACTGCCACACCATGTTTCCACATGAGGGCTGCAGTCTCCCCTCTGAACTCCTTACCCTCATCCACCTGCAACAATTCCGGCCACTGGAGGGAATTTTCTGAAGCCTCGTAGACACCCTGGAATGCCTGGGCCACCTGGCCAGCTGACTTGTCTTTGAGTGGTACTGCTGCCTTGTACCTGCTGGCGACATCGACGATGGTGATGGCATACCTGTATGTCTTACGACCAACCGAGTCGTGTGGAAGGAATAGAACATCTGCCTGGTGAACTCTGTTCGGGACAGTTTCCTCGAAATGGGCATGCCTGATGTGCCATGGACGAGGTCTGTATATCTGCCACATCGCCTGGTGGATGAGCCACTGGCTAACTGTCGCCAATGTGAAGTTGTGGCCCTTGCGACGTGCAGCCTACAATAGTTGAGGGGGCTCACAGTAATATCCACCAGGCTGATAGTAGAGTTCCTCGAGAAAGACGGTTGATAAACTCCCGGATTTCATCACTGACGTCCACTTCCGTCCTGTCACGCATGACCTGGGTGAACTCTAAAGAGACGAACAGACGGCCATCATTCATTCGACCATCAGTGAAGACCTCTTCAAACACCTCCGTACACTGGCGTCTAATCTCTGCTGGATCCTCACTGAATAGTAGTTTATCGACCAACCCTCAGAAGTTAAGGGACTTGGCCAGGTCGTACAGAGACGCCATCCTTATATAGTATGGCTTACATGTTCGGCAGTCCAGATGGCCATGAGCGCTATGGCAATGTACGGTGGCCAAGGGTCTGCGACTCCAAAGAACGTACCTACTCCTGAGGCGATAGCTGGAATGGCTTCAGAAATCTTCTCCACGCCATGGAGAGCATTGTTGTCGATCTTGCGGACCATCTCGCCAGCCTTCATTGTGAACAGAGTGATCAGAGCCCCAACTGCTGCCAGCGGACCGATAGAACCTTTTATATATGTGCGATAGATTCCTTTCGCTCTGTGTACTAGCTTGTCGGATTCGGGCTCTACATCACCATACTCACCCACGGTCTCCGCCACATCGTAGTCGTCTGCATCATAATCATCCTCCTCATCATAGTCCTCCTCATAGTCCTCGCCATCTATATCCTCGACTGGATCAGCCTCTGGTTCATACATTGCTCTGGGGATCCGTCACTGGGGCAGCTATATAGTAGCTTTAAACTGTAGTGCATAGCATGGCCTCCGCAATCTTGAATGCAGGTGTGTTTGCCTTAGCGAACTGGGGACTCAGCTTCGCCAACCAGAAGGTGGCAGAGGTCGAGCGTGAGCGTCATAACCAGGTGATGGAGAAGCTGTCTAAGGAGAGGTTTGAGTACACCAAAGCACTCGAGCATATGCGCCAGAGGGAGGCACGCCGACGACAACTCGGAGCTCAGGCCAAGCAGAGACTCAAAGAGGCAGATGAGAGTCTCGATGAGTACTACGAGGCTGTAAAGATATCTGAGACAACGCTCGACTATGAAGCATCGACAGGTCAGAAGACAGCAGAGCGTATAGTAGTGGTGGCAGCTGCAGCTGTGATGACAGGAGTTGTGCTCTATGCACGCTCAAGCTGAATACCTGATGTGTTCGACACGCATACCTTAGCATAGGCAAAGTAAAGTACCGTCACACCTAATGAGCGAGTCCCAGCTATGAGGTTTCCAATGTTGAAGCTGAGCTGGTTGCCCTGATTAGGTGGGATGTCCCTGCCCCCGAGGTGGTGATGGCCCTCGAGTGCCGACCGAGGTCGTTGCTTCCACTGGTTAGGCGCAGAAGTGCATATGACTTAGTTTCTGTCTGTAGAGTTGGCAATCAGCCAGCTTACGTACCTCACCAAGAACATTGACCCCAGCAACCACAAGCTTGAAGTCGTCTAGCTTATCCACCTGCTGGCTGGCTCCACCGTTCTGAACCAGGACCGCAACAGCCACACAGTCCGATGCATCATGATGCATTGTCAGCTCTATACGTTAGTTAGCTGTGGCTTGGACCTGCTGGTGTTCTCACTCCACATGCACGATCCGCTGTTTGGAACCTGTTTGCTTCATCTCCTGGTCATTCTCGTCATGCCAGACATAAAGTCTTGGCGCATTCATCGTCGCATCTGCGGGCTGCTCAGTGTACACCCGGAGGAACAGCCTATCCTGCATGGCAGAGGATTCACGTGTGTGTTATCGAGGAGGGTTAAGAGTGGAACTACCACGGGCTTCTCAACACCTGCCCGTAGTTCGAATTCCATGAACCCCTCATTGCACCCCACAGCATAGTACCCCTTTCCCTTCGCATAGAAGGTTGGTCCACAAGCCAGCGGACCTAGGACTCGGTACTCATCGTGCGCCTTGGTGGTGTCCACGGTGCTGTTGCTCTGCATGATCTCCGACCTGTTCAGAACCAGCGGGAGCTCTACCGTATGTTCTAGTGTGCTCTGAAGTGTGCTCTGAAGCTTGAACTCGAGTGTCATGCTCTTGATCTCGTGGATCTGTACCGAGATTGCAAAGTCAGTGTACTTCCCAGCAGTGGACAACGGGTTCTTATCGTGTATACTGGGTTGAATGACCCAAGGATCAGTGCAGTGCGATATCGCGGGTTCAATGGCCCCATCTGGATGTTGCACATACTGCAGCATGTTTAAAGTATGGGTATATAGAGGGGTTAAACGGCTGCCAGGGTTAGTAAAGTTCTCCAGCAGATTGTCTATAGGCAGCAGGACAAGTCGGCACGACAGTTAGTATGACAGCCATGGCGTGCACTGTCTCACTGTGACAGGGTCCGAGGACTGCTTCGTGACATCAACATTATCCATGAGCAAGCCAAGGAGATACTGGCTGCCATAGAGGAAGGAGCGCCAGCTCGTAGTATGAAAGGACTCCTGACTCGGATACTCTACCAGAAGTTTGACAGCACCCAGGGCAGGACCCTCGACCTACCTCATGTGGCCCAAACCAACAGTCCTGTTATTCTAGCTCTCCAAAGGGTGAGGGTCGAACCCAAAGATCTACTAACGGTGGGGAAGTGGGCTGCCGTATTTAGCCTCCATAGGCAGGAAGAGCGAGATATGCTGGATAGCCTCCAGTCTGGAGCAAATAACTAATTCATGGAGGAGGTCAGTGCCGCTGTAGCGGAGAGCTACAACACCAGTCATGCAGAAGGTACTCAGGAGACGTTCATTGTTGGCCGCAAGGAGGCTCTTGAGCACATCTTCAATGAAAGAGGGCGTAGGAGATTGGCAAGTAATCTGCGGCATTTCTGAAATTCCCAGATAACTACCAGGACTACCTCATCAAATCCGCTCGCAAATCAGATGCTTGTCACACATGGACAAAGTGGATCTTCCGTGAGAAGTTTCATAAGAAGAGAGTCCTAGGCACGGACCAGTGGGTAGAGTTTCGACGACAGTAGGAACTTGACGAAACTGCTGACGTAGCAGCAGATACTGCTGACGAAGGTCCTCAAGCAGCAGAGCCCACGGACGAAGTAGCGGAGACTGCAGACGAAGTAGCAGAGACCACGCAGCCTTCTGATGAATGAAAAAAGTTCAAGCAGAGACCGCCACGGTCTCCGCTCAGTCTGTCAGTGATGGCGCATAGAGCAGGCTAGTTTCCTGGCTGGATTCAGCTTGTAGGTGAAGGTCTGTGCCTTTTCCAGAGATGGCTTGAAGTGTGACAGCTCACCTGTCTCCTTGTTGCTGAAGATGAAGCAGTACAGCTCAGCTGCCCTCTGTACACCTGCAATAAAGTCCCCTTTGCTCTCCTTGAGGGTTAGGCTGTCGTATATGGTCTCGAGCAGGGAACGTCCACACTTGGACCTGAAGTATAGCAACCAGGCATTGTGCTGGATGTCTGGAGAGATCTCGCAGGTGTACTTCTGAAAGAGGATGAAGACAGTTATCTTTATGTGCCAGATGTGCCTGGTAATGTTACTGAGGTAGGTGACTGTCTTCTGTTCCATTGCTAGGTCATCGATAACTAGAACAAGTGGTTCTGTCAATCTGGCTGCCAGCAGCTTCTCCATCAGTGCTTGCAGGTTCTGCGTCTTGGTGATTGGGACATTGTACCATTGATCATTACTGTCAACCGCCTCAGCGGCGGAGTCAGACACCAGAAGGATGTATTGAGAGTGTAGATGTTCAGCCAGGAGAGCCCGCAGCAAGATGTTTTCCCCGTGTCCTGATGGGGCAATGATCAGCACCACCTGGCCAGCATCGGCTGGCCTGCTGTCGAATGGTACAGACATGTATGCGGAGGATGGTTAGCACCTGGTCGGCGGTAGCCTCATCTACATCTGGGAGCCAGTATCTGTATGATACATGCACGAGAAGCCATGACTATCCTGTGGTCTTAAACGGCAAACCAAAGAACCCTGACTTCATCACCTCTGGTAGCCGGAGGCTGGCGGTAGCACCAGTTTGGCCATCGACAGTGATATGGCTCAGTCCGAGCATGCTATCTTGAGATTCTCTCCATCCCGTCGGAATGAGCTCCGTGGTTTCAGGAGATCCTTAACCAGGTCCTGTGCAAAGACTCAGCCATAGCCTTTATAGCTCCAACCTCGTCGACTCCAAGCATACCTTGCACTGTCACCCTCTCCGTGATGCCTATCCCCTTGTATAGAGTCTTGGCCATGTTAATGGTCGATTGTCCTACCGTATCAGTGTTCCCGATGAGATCTCGGGCTGAGATGGTACCTCGGATCTCCCGTGGGTCTCCCTTCTCATTGAAGTCTAGGAAGGAGATAGGGGCAACAATGTCCTCTGAACCGAGGCGTCCTCACCCAAGTGAGCAAGATCGCCTAGCTCTTTGCTTTCTAGGTCTGTGAGTGACAGAGTCGGGAACACTATTTCACTGGTGATATGACTAGTAGGTTTAAGCCGTCTGTATATATATATATACAGACGGATTAAACCTACTAGTCATATCACCAGTGAAATAGTTGGGCATAGGAGGACCACGCAGTCGGCCAAGGGAATAGGTAGCAGTGCTCAGGGTACTGGCCCTCTCTGCAGTGGCATGCCTTGTGGGCGGTCCACCATTCCTGGGCATTGTCGATCCTCAGTCCACGTGCTCGACTATGGGCTACACACCGCCCTCCGGCACGCCATGCCACATATGCTGCAGTGGTCTCGTGATCCATCTCTCACTATTCAGAGGGGTTAGACGTAGGCGACGATGATCTCAGCCATTGCACTCGTTGCTAGCCCTAGAACCACGGCCTCCATTAGTGTAACACGTTCACCCATGATCTTGGTGGCAACAATGCAAGAAGCACCACTGAGGGCGATCTTTGGGATGGGGTGAGTTATTCTGAGACAGTGCCCGGCCACGCCACTCACAACTACAGCGAGGACAGCCACAGTGGCGGCATGAAGAACCTCATTTCCCCCTGTCATCTTCACCATGGCCACATTCGCCGCCATGTTTCTGGCGACATGGACTGTCAAAAGTTTTGCTTTGGTCAGTAACTTCTGTGTCTTGGTTCGCAGCGGGTTCTCCAACTTCTGAAGACTCGCCTGGCTCTTGGGCAGTTGCTTTGCGATCTGTACCATTGACGTCATTGCTTAAGCACTGAGTATACAACGTGGTTAAACGTCTGCATCCCCTGTCGAGAGAGCTAATAAGATCTTCCCAGTCTGCGTCTGCCAGGTGGCCGGTTTGGTACTCAGGAATATCCATCTCTCTATTGAGACATTTTAAACATGTCCGGGCTCACGCTATGCGAGAAGTACTATGATGTCTTCTGGAGGGAGTTGAAGGACTACAAGAAGAAGACACCAGATGAGCTCGCTCAGCTCTCTGGTGCTGAGCTGACAGAGGAGCTGACAGCTGTGAAGCTCTATCTAGGATTTGGCAAGAAACATATCTGCTTCCTCGAATACCTTATCATGGGTGGGAGTATCGTCGAGCAGCTCCTGTGAGCTAAAGGTTTCTACAAGGATCGGGAGTATCTGTCAGATGTGTTCCAGCAGTTGCAGACCGCTATGGCCTCACCGGACTAAGAGCTGAACAAGGCTCTGCGATACTACAAGCTGAAAAAAGGATGCGCTGCCGAACTCTCCAGCACTTGTGCATGTTGGCAGCGGGTATAGGGGCTATAGGGCATGCCAAGCTGGTTCAGTGTCTCACTGGGGTCCCCACTGCTACTGTAGAGAGTCAGGATAGTCTTATAGCTGATTTGCAAGCAGCGGAGTAGGCTGATCCCGAGCGCCACGATAGCTAGGCCTGACACCACACATAGAGCTACCATGGGAAGCGGTGTCGTGTTGACTGGCTGCAGTGTCGGGGCACCTAGAGCTGCCGTGTCGACTGGCTGCAGTGTCAAGGTCGGAACGACTGTATGGCTCGTACTATGCGTAGGTGTGTTGATGGCAGTGTTGAAGCTGAAGTGGACACCGGGGGAACGCCATTCGACTATCATGTTGTTATAGCCCCTGGCGTGGAGGTCCTCGATGCTCACGCTCATGTTGCTCGGAATCAACCATAGGTGTGGCGAAATAGTTTGAGACGGGCCTTCTGCAACCCCAGCTGGCGATGGGCACAGCTTCAGGAGTACCATAATAGGAGTGAAGCAGGGTGGAACTTACTCCACATCCTGCCACATCCTGCCATGGCACACCAAACAGCAAAGTTCAGCTGCTGATTCCAGTATGAGAGGCTTGGTGCAGCCATCCAAGTATGAGCTTGCTTCGCATCCTTGATGGTGATGGGGTGGTTTGTCAGCGGTCGTGGGTTGACGGAGAAGCTGGTTCGGAGCCGTCCATCCACTGTGATGGAGAATGGTGTTAGCTCTGGTATATCATCCAGTAGACCTCTCAGGCCAGTCAAGGTTGTACCCAGGAGTGGCAGTTGGCTCCAGATGACTGTCGTGAGGTTCAGTGGGAAGGCCATCTATACTGGTGTTCTTAAAGCTACCATACAGGCAGCACACTATTTGTAGCCAGCCAGGCGACCTCGCTGTAACATTTCGTTTTTTAACTCCTCCATATCAACCCGCCCGCTGGAGCCTTAGGTTTCTCCATGCGGTACAGGGCTTGGACCTTCAATATATGGTGGTACTCTTCATCGGTTAACTGGCCATCCTCGAGAGCTTTGCTGACATAATCGTCGATGGTCCGCAGCATACTCGTGCCAGTGCCACGTACTTAGCATGCTTCTCCAGCCTCCTTGTGATCTGCTGCTGTCCCACCCCCAAGCCCGTGGTCAAGACAGTGGCAGCTAGGGTCACGCCATCCAGCGGTATGGCGACGATGGTCCCAACCCCTTTAGCGAGCATGGCCACAGCTGCCATTCCAGCACTGGCTCCAATCATACCCGCAGCCGTGGTTGTACATGCAAGGACGTTGTAGTTGTAGACTGGCTTATATCGCCTGCAGGTTCTGCTGTACTTTTCTGCCTCATGCACGAGACGAGATTATGTCTGATGGTATCTATCTGCTGGAGTCGCCAGCCGTGGATGGTACCGCCCTCGTCACCCATCAGGGAGGGGGGTATTTCTGGTTGCTTCCGCCACTCTGATTTTGCCATAGTATGCCTGGAGTTTAAACCTGCATCACTTGCAGAATCTGCTCATGAGTCCTAGAAGGGTACATTTTGGAGACCCTGGCGAACCATGCCAGCTTGCTGGTGTCGAGACAGACGTCTCTTAGACAGAGGTCATCCAGCACCATGTCGGGTGCCAGTAGCTTTCTGAGACGTGACATCTGGCACTTCACATTATGACCATGATAGTAGGTCGGCCACTGGATGGCTTTCTTTGTCTTACACTTCTGTGCCATCTCCTCTTCCCACTGTATGACATCTGGCTCTTTCTCGTCTGTGAAGACACCTGGCTCATCGTGGTATGTGAAGACATCTGGCTCATCGTCGGATCTGAAGACATCGTCCCACTGACTCTCTGGCTCATCCTCGTCCACAGTCTCTGCTGCATCGTCCACGGTCTCCGCTACATCTGGCTCATTGTCATATGTGAAGACATCGTCCTGCTTACTCTCTGGCTCATACTCGTGCGCGTCTCCACTGCATCATCCGCGGTCTCCACTACATCTGGCTCATCGATCTGCTTATTCTCCTCCAGGAGGGCCTGCCAGTATCGGGAACTTTCACTGTTCCTTTGCCTCCTTGCAATGCTCGCGTTCTGTTGATACCAGCTCTCCTGCTGTAGTCACTCTCCTTCTTGTTGCAGTGCGAGCATCTGTTCGTTTAAGGCCTTTATCTGTGCAGGGGGCATGAAGAGGCAACCCTGTAGCCAGCTCTTCATCATCTCTGCAAAGGTCAGATATTTCTTGTATGATATCATGTTGTCGTCAGGTCAAGTAGTAATAAGAGTGTAAACTCTAAATGGGCGTCTGATATCCCATCCGTGCTGGCATATATGTTAAAGGAGGGGCTGTCAAACAGGTGATTTAAAGGTGTGAACAGGCTAGGACTGATAGCTTTCCATAGGTTGCTGTTGGCACCTGGGAGATACTCTATCACGTCCCGGCCGACTTCTACCAGTGAGCTGCTGTGTGCACTGGCCGGAGGTTGATGTAGTACATTGGCGTGTATGTATGTTGTTCCCTGCTGGGGCAACTCGAAGAGGACCCATTCTACACAGTACTGTACCAGCCGTCTCCACTCTAGAGAGGGTGAGATTACGTTCTCACCACCGGAGAGCAGCAGTTGGACAATCGGCATGGTTATATCTCCTGTTTAAACCCCTCCTATAGCTTGCTATGGAACCCATATTTGCCCACTTGACTGGTCTTGCTGACCTGGCAGATGTGTACGCAGTTGATGCTGCCAAGGTAGAAGAGAGCGATGGCAAGTCATTCGCCCTACAGTACGAAGCAAACTCAAAGGCATCCGCCCCCACCCCATTGGTGGTGATGGGGTGGAGCTGCTCACAAACCTTAAGGATGTGTCGCAGGAGCGCATCGGTCACAAACCCGATTTCCCGAAGAGGATGTACATCCTCGAGCCATTGATTGAGCTCTCGGATACAATGGTGGCAGACATCAACACCCTAAATGATGACCTCAGCTTTCATCTAGTCAAACCCTATTCGAGCAGTGCCCCGCTGATGACCCATGATGGTCTGATATTGACCCTGGCAAAAAATCTGCAGTTCATGTTTGATAAGAAGTGTCGTAGCGAGCTGGACCTGGTGGTGACTGGCAAACATTGTTGCCACTATATAGGCCTCCCGCAGTCATTGACATAGAGGTTACTTCCCTCTCCACTGTTGTGAAAAGGGATGGGACAGTTCTAAAGCTCTACAACCGGGGATCATCCTTCCTCACCTACATAGGTGAAGGTGTCTCCCTGACGAGGGTCGGTCAGCGGATCGGGGTTACAGGTGGAAAGCTCTTGCTGCGTCGTCCATTCGATGGACCAGAAGAATTTGTTAACATCCAGGAGGGCATCCTACGGGTAGATGGTGTGTCACATGTCTGCAAAGCCAAGGGTGCTGTTAAACTGCTTCAGCGAGTCGGACTTACTAGCCCGCAAAGGACTCATATAGTCCTAGAGCTACGTTTCTTAGCTGGGGCAGAGTGAAGCTGCTAGCCCCTGCCCCTGAGGGGATGAAGATCACTATCAATCCGGATGGAACAGGGCTCGATTTGGCACAGATATTTCTCGAGGGGTTCAACTCTGTTCAGTTTAACTCTTCATATATAGCCATGATTTTTATCATACTGTTTGTGCTGGCGTCTACAGCAGTAACATGGGCGCTGAGACTGCCGTGATATTGGATGCCAAGTGGGACCACTTCCGGGATGACCCCCAGTACAATCCTTGAGTCGACCCCATGTGGAGAAACATTTACGACCGCTTTCACCCACGTGACGAGATCAAGTCTGTCTGCTACTTCTATGGGTTGGAGAGGGTAGGCCATGGTTGTCTGCTGGAGACCTCTGCTCAGCACCAGATTCTCTGCGTAACATGTGAACATGTCAGAGTCTGCCGTGGTTCACATGCTAATCACTTTAGCCTCCTCTCAGGTGAGCGTTGTCAATGTAGATGGAAGCCCCTATGGGTGGTCCCATCATGCCGATGCGACTCTGGCAGAGACTACGTGTTTGTCTGAGCCTACACATAAGAGAGAGAGAGAGAGAGAGAGAGAGAGAGAGAGAGAGAAGAGAGAGAGAGAGAGAGAGAGAGAGAGAGAGAGAGAGAGAGAAAGAGGCCGGCCCTGTGGTTGATGGTGATCCACGGTGTATATCACTGTGGAGGCTTGTCTCTAAATGGGCGTTCATACCCTGGTGGTAGTAGTAGTGTGATAGTTAGAATTGGCCTATTGCGGGAGGTGGTATCATTTTAATTCCGACACTACTACTGCTTTAAAATCGGTTAAGAAATGGCTGAGTTATCGCCGTTTTCCTCCTTTTAATTATGCTCAAAATATTTCCATAACATCGTAATCGCGTATATATATATAGCTAAATAATCAGTGACTTGTGTAACACGTGACTCACTACGTCATCTTCACATCTAAATCTATCACGATATGTAGATAACTGTGTGCACGTCACAGGATTACAGCACGTTGATTGGCTGGTTCATCAAATTCCGATTGGTTGAGGCAGCCAGTTACGACGACACCATGAGTATAAAATGGGATGATTTATGAGGATAAGGAGCATCGTCGGCCGGTGGCCGGCCAGTCAGGAACTTTCCAAGCATGGAAACCTGACTGAACAACTGGAGTGGCGAAGACTGAATCCAGCATCATCTTGGCACAACATCGACTACCAGCACCGCTCGGACCGCAAGAAAAATCGGGCCACCGCACTGTGGACGACATCTTCATAGTGTTACATTGTTCCTGCTTTAATTACCAACTGTATAGAAACTAATATTACGGTTGACCCTTAAAGGTCCAGATATGTAATTCTGCATAACGTAGAGCCAGCAATGCTCCTCGGTGGATAACTCACCGGATCTGCCAGCCACGCTGAAAAGTGGACTTTCAACCGCCATACTGCATGTTGTATGTGATGATTTAGCATTTTGACCGCAGCCAAGTAAACTTTGCTTGGTGTGCCTTAAGTGCTAATTGACACACCGGGCACCGTTAAGCTTAAATAGTACGCTTAATTACAACTGTATCAATAACCCTCCCTGTTAATGGGTTATTTTAACAATACCACTTACCGTTATTATTAACGGACACTTTAGTCATACTGCATCATGTAGAACTTACTAGATAATCAGTAGACTATCCTTAAACTGCGGTTCACTGTTCTGAGTTTGTACCGCGTCCGTCCTGGACCAGCATCACAGAAACTGTATCCTGCGGCACATCTACACGTGGGAACTGATCCCGTCCACAGAGAACGTGTCAACCCACGTTACGAGCATAGTGACGTATCAATTTCAGTAACATGGTAGCCACAATTAAGAATGTCTACTGGGTATTCAAGTAACTATACATGATATATTTAACTACACCTTCATTAATTACTTCTTAGCGATATTCATATAATTATACCTTAATTACCGTAGTTTCCTCTGTAAACGGTACCGGACCGCTAGTTATAATTTCTTTATTACTGTTCATATTATCCTTGTTTCACTGTAAGGTGTTTCACCAACCACACCGTATTAGGTCTATCAACCTGTATTATTACCGTTCTAATCAATTTATGTACTATTGCTGTTCCGTGCTGGGTTAGTTTAATACATGGCAAGTAGCCATCAGTTGATATGTTTTGTTTATTTGTAGAAAATCTAGGACCGCAGTGCACTTAGGAGATACTATACAGCAACATTATGTATGCATTACGTGTTCCCGCCACCGTCAATATTTCACTAAGGTCGCTGTCCGTGCTATTAACTCTGTTTAGCCCGGCATGCTACCACCTAAAATCCTGAATATTCAGCTCGATAGGATAGGTTTAATATGATTAGAGACGATTTCTTCGTTAGGAGACACATAGTGTACACCTCTTTTCCGGTCATTGCGGTAATCTAGCCCCGCACCCTGGCAAGGTTGTGTGAAATTGGCCAATTTACCTATACGGCCTCATATTTATAAAGTTATCGTCCCTCTTCATGTTCCACTAAGCCTTATGGCTTCTTAATTATTTGGATGTCCATATCCGCACCATGGGCTGATCCGACTCTGGGAAACTATAGGAGGTTTCAGAGCGGTGATGGCCAAGGTACGGTGTCACATACACCGCCCCTGTATCTTAGGATACTTGTTAGTTAGTTACCCTTGCCAATATAGGAAGCACTGCGAAAACATTGTTATTATTATTATTGCTCTTTATCTTTCTTAGGATATATATCCCGCACCACAGTGCATATTTGGGCAACTTGGTTATAAACCTAATGTGAGGTCAATAACTTAGCGCCATAGGATTGGTGACGGACGAGATATGTATCTCCACCGAATTCTGTATAAATGTCTGGGCAAGATGATGGAATCTGCCATGCCCTTGCGGGAAGGACATTTACGGTGGATATCCGTCTCTCTACTCCCCACCGTAATGACAGGCCAGTTGGAATACAGTTGCTTGTCTAAAAAGGTAGCCATCGTCCTGTGATGTTTTATCTGGTCACGGAGCAAAATGTCTGGACTCTCATCAGGCTCGGATATCTTGAAAAGTGACATGTACGCATACTGTCTCGAGCACTGATGCCGTGGGGTATCTGCTCTCACCGACAGCCGTATCTAAAGCTAGGTCTAAACTAGTTCTTGTCTTTTTCAAGACCAAAAGATAAGTTAGGCACAGAAGAAGGCCCGCATAAATAAAAGCGGCACCTACTAATTCAGTGTTATTGGTTTTACATAAGACGGTGACTTGGGAATCACACGGGAATCGCTTGTCTCGTCTTCACGTAAAACAGCACGCAACACTTTTAGTTATAGTTTCACTAGGATGGTCTTTTCTTGCAGCATCCTTTTGTTGAACACAGGATGGCCGATTTTGTGGCCATCTCTGTACTTCCGCTTTGGCGGTGGCAGCATTTTCCTTCGACGAAGGCCCGCGCGAGGCACTTGCCTCTCGCAAGGACCCAGTGACAAAATCTTGTAAGTTCATAGATCACAAAATCGCTATGAACAGAAATACCGGTGACACAAACTCATGGGCAGATACTGTGCAATTTAATGTTAGCGACAATGGTCGCATGGCCCCACCGGAACAATTGAGTTCCACCGGCCTTAGGAGCCGGTTTTTGTTCCCCGCAGGTCAGCGTCGCTCGGAATCAGTGACCCTGAGACCGAGAGCTAGCCATCATCCATGTTCGCCACGCACATATGGCGCGGCGGACATCCTAGAATGGCCCGATGCGACCCAGCGAGCTACAATATGCCATTGCTTCCTCGCAACAAATCTACTGACAGAAATTATGTTGCAATTTAGCCGAGGTCATTTCTTAGATTGGCTGGACTACAAGTCGTGCATAGGGCTTAGTTGATGGTGTTGTGTATGTGACGTATATGAATTTTACATGAAACAATTGTGACAGTTCGGATCCCTCCATTACTGAAGCGTGTCCTTGTTTACGCCTCCCATACATACGTGGCCACCAAGACTTCCTCTTGTGTATTGTTTACTGATAGATTACTTCATTCAAGAATATATTGAAACATGTCTTAGAGAACTGGGTAAGTAAAGTGAGTGGGTTGTGAATATGTACATGCGTGCATGCGTGCGTAATTAACTGTTCGCCTGTTGCAAGCCACATGACAGTAGTTGCAAAGGGCCACAACACTTGATCTGCTGAATATCTTGAAAGCAATTTTACTGACAGTTTGTGGTGGTTTAGCCGCCAACAACCTTCAGTCTAATTGTTTTCAAAATGTTCAGCATATCCAGAAGTAAACCCCATGAAAATGTAGTCCGCAGAAATCCAGCCGAAAGACAGTTAAAGAAATGTAACACTTCATAACATTCTTGTTATATTAGATTATTTACTGAATGTCCCGTGTTCTGAATTAGGATAACGGTTGCTTACGGGGATGCTTGAGTGATTCCAAATAGTACGTCTTTAACGCTTAATAGTCCGACACGTTAGTTTCAAAATATTCAACAGCTTACAGGTATAGTTTTCTGGCAATTGATAGTCAGTGAGTTCAGAGATCGATCGATCCCAACACGGACATGGTGTGGGTGGAGCTTAGATTAAGATGGGT
Organism: Chaetoderma sp. LZ-2023a; assembly: GCA_034401795.1. Classification (NCBI taxonomy): domain Eukaryota; kingdom Metazoa; phylum Mollusca; class Caudofoveata; order Chaetodermatida; family Chaetodermatidae; genus Chaetoderma; species Chaetoderma sp. LZ-2023a. Next base: position 95,908,915 of record CM067373.1, on the reverse strand, counting down.
GAGGCATAGTTAAATTAGAAAGGTCAATTCCATCATTGTGATTAGCGTCCGGGTTAGTGTGTTGGATACTCCAAAGAGACGGGAAGTGTTTGTATATCTGACATGTGCCAATATCCAATTAACTGTTACACCACTTAATGTCCAAGTTCATCGAGTGTAAAAAGAAATAACCTAGGTGTACCATTATTATTCTCACCAGGTACGGTGAAGAGTGCATTACTTTCGGCACATGGGCTTTTGTGGGGTAGGGTGCCTCCATATCATGGATAGACAGTCTCTACTTCAGCCATCACGCTGGTGCGTGGGAGAATGGAATAATCAGTCTGCATATAGCCCACCGGTATATCCAGCTAGAAAGTCAACATATCGGTCTAGGGAGTAAGATAGGGCCTATGGTGTGCCTTGTAAGTGATACAGTCTACAGTATAACAAGTGCCAGCATGCTATAGTTGTGCCATATGAGGTTTGTCAAGACAGTTTTCAGCTAACATAAAACACAACGCTGTTCTTTGCCTATACACCAGCTCAATGCACCTTTCCATAGTATCCATCCATCATCTGGCCGCGTTTGACGCCATAATCAGCTCAGCGCATGTATGATGACGTCACAATCATTACGCCACAAAGGGTTCCAGCACCCAGTCAAATTAGTTTCAAAATATTCAACAGTTTACCTGTGAATTTTTGGGGGGAAATTGAGTTAGGGTGTTCAGATATCGATCGAGCCCAACACAAGCGAGGTGTGGGTGGAGCCTAGCTAGAGATGGGCGGGGCATAGCTAAAACCGGAAAAGTCCATTAGGTCTGGAGGTCCTCGATGCCGTTTCAGTAGACATATTTAATCTGGTCCTCAAACGAGCCCACGGCTGCAGTGGCCATATACTTGGCATCCTCAAATCACTTACCACGGATGAATTTTTAAATAGTCACTTGGGGTAGTTCTGCAGAATACAACGGATGGGGCAAGAATTTATGTCTACATTATTGCAATGCATACATTGAGACTATAGGTGTAGACTGGTACGTTACCCTGGTTGAGAAGAACTCCTCGCGTCACTTTGGTTGGCTAGTGCGATTAATCAGTTAACACAACAGTGATGCGAATATAAGAAAATATTACATTACTGTCATTACATACATTGAGGTAAATTAAGGAAATAGCATGATATCTTTTGTATTGTATCGGACTCTAGCTTTTTGACCGGCAGATATAATCGCAGGCAGCCAGTCAGTCAGTCAGTCAGGCAGGCAGGCAGGCAGGCAGGCAGGCAGGCAGGCAGGCAGGCAGGCAGGCATATATAGTTGTTGCTATAGTGTTCACCCTTTAGCCCATGAACACGCATTGTCTCACTTTCACGATGACTATAGGAACGCGGCTGAATAGTTTGATACTAATTCTCCTTCAGGATATTGCTGCCGTAAGCAACAACAGCTCCCAGTCCAATTAGATTCCAGATATCCAATAGAACATTCCTTATATAATAATGAATTTGGTTCTGGTTTGTAATGGTTAAACTTCTTAAACCGCCACTTTCTGCAAGACAAATAATAGAGGAATCAGATCTGTAGCTCAGGGATCTGACCTTTCTGACAACCCCCAACCTATGTTTAATAGGCAGACTGTCTTTCAAATTGTGTTGCAAGCCTCTGGCAACTGAACCGCAATGGCACAAGGCATGCATCTTAAAGAATTTTGCAAAAATCATCTTCAGGATGAAGCTATGTAATTTTGATTGTCACGCCAGCTAACATGTGGCATATTTGATAACGAGATCCACCATATTCTCAAGGCGGATTCTAGGCATTCTCTATGTGGTCTAGTTGAGTAGTGTTCACATAAAAATGCTTTATCGAAAAAAATTTCACGAGGCTTGATTCGCAACTGGCCGAAATTTTAATTTTAATAAGCCTATTATAAGCCATTATCCGGGTATGTCCGAATAGCAGTGTAGGTGAGGTCAGGATGTATGCAGATGAGATCATTTGTGGATCACTAGAATGTATGAAAGTCAGGACAACCTCATATTATCCGCTAGTCAGGCGATCGATCAGTTAAGCTATTGAAATCTGAAATCTGAAATCTTAAAATTAACACAACAATAAGCGGGTAAACATGTTAAAAACTAATTCGACTGAAACCTGTCGTTGCCAATGGCAGCAATTAGTCCCAACCAAATTCGGTCCAAACAGTTCAATGGCATATACATTGAATTGTAAAGAATCTTTCTAATTTGGCGTTTATTTTGCAAAGTGTTAACAGCGCGACGTTGTCAGCCACAAACTATCTGTTCTGAGATCTATTCCAGACGCTGAATACGTGACGCGCTATAAGATTATATGCAATAGGCCAATTCTAACTATCAATTCATGATGCTGTCCAATTTAGGCAAATTGCAAATAGCTACTCCTCTAGCTAGATTGGCGTCTGTGAAAGGATAGCTTGTTCACGGTGATTGATGTGATGCAGTTCTGATCCAGTGATGATGGACAATGGTTAAGCACTGTAGCTTTAAGCAATGTGGCCTTTTCAGAACAAATTGCACCAAGAAACCTTTCTTAGCATTAATACCATATCTGATAAACAGGTGAAATCTTGGATAGTGTCTGTTTGGATTAGTTTCTAAAGCCACGGTTTAGATTGCAATAATACTGTACATTGCTGAAGCTCGTATAAGGAGAGTGTTTAATCGTGCTTATAATAGCTATAATAGTTATAGATAATCTAAATATCTAATTATGGTTGATATTTTATAATTTTTAACCAGTCAGGCTGATCGTTGATTCAGTACCAGTCAAGGTCTGTTAGACAGTTTATCATCCGCCTATTTATTTATTTTCCCAGTATGATTTCAAGTGAACACACATCCAATTTGAATGTGTTGAAATGGGAATGTGGGTTGAAAACAGCAAATGGCTCGTCCCCGTTTGGGGACTCAGACAAAGTACTTTACACCTTGAGATGTGGCGTTGCACAGAATATTGGGATCTTGCAATAAGGTATTCAACAATCTCTCAATCGCACGAACGAAACTCTTATCCTCGATTACAAGTCCTGCTTGTTACATAAGCTTTATATCAGTTGTATTTCTGGATAGCCAATATAGTACCAGTGTAAGCAACAGCCTTGTCTGGGAGTGAATGGAGGCCCTATGTTGTAGTTTTTAACGGAAGGGAAAAGGGAAATAACAAATGATGTTTATTAGTAATTTCATACAATATTAAATAAACTACAATCGGTAGCAAATGGAAATGAATCGGGATTACTTGAGAAAAAAGGATTTACTAGATCTAGGAGTGCTTAACTTGAGGTCAATTAGTGGCCAAGCCGGTGTTTCGCACTCCGCCGTGTGTCAACTGTGTGTGCAGGTATACCGCATAGGCCTACCCGAATATAACGAAAGAACACCCAAATATAGTTTTGTAAGCGGTATCAATATTAATATTCTCTATAGGCGCCGATGTGGAGCGAGTAACGTACTACTGCCAATTCACTATTGATCCTTTTGAAAACGTAATATTTCAGTCACTTTTTCTGGTTGAACCAACAGGTTTCGGTCAAAATTATTTCAAAATACGCTGCTGGTTTCCCAGGTCACAATATGATGCCTACTGAATATTTTTTAAAAGTAGACAGTATTTTACCTGCAGGAAGTAGTGGCTAATCAGATTAACGCGAATATAACTTATATGACCGGCTGTATTATTTACTCGCCCGGCATACACCAGAGCGCATGGGCCCAGGTGCGTCATTAATTGGTTCTCGCCAGACTGACATATAAATGGTATTTAGCTGCTTTTTTCTAATTCGTCTGATTATTTCTGTTTTACTGGGGCTATAGGTTGATTATTATAGAAATCTATCATTCAAGAGCATTTGTTAGTTCCTTGATCCTTTCATGTAAGTACATTGATTCAAACATGATCTTATCCTTCTCTGGACCTCTTATGATGAGTTTTGCCATTGTCTTTGAAACGAAAAATTTACAGTGTGGCAATGACCATAGTTTAGGAATGGGTGTTTTCACATAAAGTCCGTTAAAATTAATGAATTTCTACTTGTTTCTGCACATGATGTGTAAGATATCGTAATTTTGTGTGCGTGCGCGCATGCATGGGTGGCTGGTTGGTTGGGTGGGTGGGTGGTTGGGTTGGTTGAGCGAGGCCGGGTGGGGTGGGTGAGCTAGTCGTTAGGTAGGTGTTTGGGCGGGCGGGTTAGCGGCGGGTGGGTGGGCGGGTAGGCGTACATGCGTACATTGTGTCTGTACGTTCGTACGCACATGCGTTCGTGCGCGCGTGTGTTGATAGTCAGAGTGTCTCTAATGACAGATTCCCTCTGAATCCATAAATTATTCCTTGTGTGAATGCTGCTTTGCAGGTTGGGATGCTTTCCATCATTGTCTAGTACCAGTAGTATGTGGAACTGGCTGAACATAGTAGTTTAGTCTAGAATTACTTGAATTCTAGTGTTATCCCAGACAGGCTGTGCAAACCTCAAGTTAAATTATTTGGTCAACGCCAGGCATCCACCATCTAAATGTATTGAACTACCGCATTTCGAATATTTCAATCAATTAACACCTAAAATAATAGGATGTCTATTGAATGATGTGAATAAATAAAACCTGATACTCACAGATAAAAAGTCAAGAGCCAGAAGATTGTGGCCACTAAGAACAAGCGTCTGCTAGATTAGCATTAGAAGATTTCTAAGCCAAATGTGTCCAATCCTAGCGCAATACATCCATAGGCTACATTGTTTTTTAGCAAGTTTAAGAAGCATATAGGCAAAGTCAGGACATATTATTTACTTTGCCCTTTCGATTCTCAATAATTCTGTCAATGTCAAATCAAATACCAAGAACTATTGGCAAATAATATAACAAAAAAATTTTGCATACACTATTTTAGACGAAACTCATTATTAGTGCCAACGAGGTGGCTTCATCCATTGAAGTTGAATTGCATCGCTGGCCAGTAATCCAGCTAACCGTGACGCAGCGTTGAATACTGAAAGACCGTAGCAGCACCAGTGGCAGAATGGTAATTTGTTACAAGTTCTCAGGCGCCATAGACCAAGCGAGCGGCTTAAAAGAATAAAAGACAGGCATAGATATGCGAATCAACAGTGGCAAAATATACCTCAAATATATTAGGCTAAAACTGACAGTAAGGATGGGTTACATTGTACTAAAGGATATTCAAGGGGTTTCTAATTTATCTCATCGTGTTTTATGGAACCGAGTGCATTACTGGTTTTGTCTGGAATGTATATCGATAAATGTCTGTCTGGTAAACACATGATTTTGTGAGTAACGTGACATTATGATGGAATACTAGAAAGTCTGAAAAACATCAGAAAAATGTCAATACAAATCCAAAAACTGAAGCTGGAAATGAATTTCTTAGCATGCTCGTTTAGTCTTCTTATTTATTGCAGTTCTCATATCGCCTCATTGTGGACACGTCCTCTTCTCTCTAATGTCTGGGATGCTCCAAGAATCTAGTGTAAGTCAGTAAATCACCGTGTACGTTGAAGAGTGTATTGCTTCCGGCACAAGGGAATGTGTGCGTGCGTGCGTGCGTGCGTGCTTGTGTGTGTGCGTATGCGGGCGTATGTGCCCACGCGTGCGTGCGTGCGTCTGTGTGTGGTTCCATGTCATGGGGAGTGGGATAGACGGCCCTGAACTAGCGTATCAAATCGGATCGTATTATAGTGATGCAAAGCTGAATGTTGTGCACCGCAAGATCTCACAGGTCATTGATGTATGGACGAGATATAGATGATCTGCTTCAAACATCACGATGGTGCGTGGGAGAATGGAATAACCAGTCCGAATATAGCGATTATAGCACACCGGTTATTGTGTACCTAACTAGAAAGCAAACATATCGGTACAGAGAGTGCGATCTTGTAATGGACTCAATATAGAATAAAACAAAAGCAGCGCCCTATCGCTGCGAGATACGAGTGTTGTCAAGAAAGTATTTAGCTAGCATAAAACAAATCGGATAGATTGTTTTCATTACGTATTTCTCTACATATTACCGTTCTTTGCCACTACACTTGATCCAACGGGTCTGGAGGTCCTCGATTACCCTATCGTAGAGAGATTTACCTTGCTCCTCAAACGAGCCAGGTGCAACAGCGGTATTATAATTGGCATCCTCAAATCACTTACCACGGATGAACTATTTCAAATTGCTTAATAATAAGGGGTGGTTCTGCAGAATACGGGGGATGAGGCAAGAATACATGTCCACAATTTTACACTACATCCATTGCAACTTTGGCGGTGTGGACTGGTGTATTATCCTGGTGAAGGAGCACCCCTCCCATCACTTCGACATGCAAGTTATACTTAATTTATTGGGTACGAAACAACCATGCCTACCCGGAAATGACTGCATAAATTTCCTCACATATATCGACATGGTATTTACACAAACACTGTAGCTATAATTTTCTTGGTTGGTTTTGTTGTTTTCGATTTCATTTTTTATCCGACATGTTTCCACTACATGGACACTTGCTTGAATTCAGGACCATAGTGGCAGGCCCCATTTCATCTTGCTGATCTTAAGTGGAAGTTCTCAACATTCCCGCTGTACATAGGAAGAATAGCGCTTGATATAGTCATTCACCATTTCTGGTCGAAGTGTTCTTGGTATACGCCTGGTACATACCATTGGCATGTGCAAATGCTGGTGTAATATTCCATCAATTGATTTACGGGATAACCACGTCTATTCATAGTGTAGAGATTCGCTAATTGTTCTCCACCTGTTCAAGCATTTTTAATGATTTCTTGACACACTGCTGCTCCAGGCCTTTAGTACAGGGGGTGTCTTCTAAGCTCCCTCTCCCTCCCTCCCTCTCTCTCTCTCTCTCTCTCTCTCTCTCTCTCTCTCTCTCTCTCTCTCTCTCTCTCTCTCTCTCTCTCGTTTACTTTTTAGAACCCACGGATTGACAGTGGCATAGCTAGGGGTAGACGCTGATATGGATTCTGTTTAGAATGCAGAGATCATTAAAATACCGTGGAGATTGGGTATACGCTGTCACACACCTAATGGCATGTCTATGCTGTAACTTTGTGTGTGTGTGTTCGTGCGTGCGTGCGTGCGTGCGTGCGTGCGTGCGTGCGTGCGTGCGTCCGTGCGTGTGTGTGTCTGGGTGGGGGGTGTGGCTGGGTGAGGTGGGTAGGGTGGGGTGCGGGTTGGGGCCGGGTATGTTTGAGCCGAAGAATAGTATATCTTTAGGATTTGTGGTATCCAATCAATGTGTCTTAATGAACAGACATATTTCTGGTTCAAAATGAACTGTGCCAGGTTGTAAGCATTTATTCTGTGAACACTGACGTCACTGTGACCAGTGAATATTGTGCTTTCCAACAATTGTACCTTTTGTAAGTATAGCAATGCTCATTTGACTGATGCGTGGATTTAGAAGGAGGAACACATAATGATTTAACAACTTCAACGGGAGCTCAGCATGAAATCGTTCGCACCTTGTACACGTTTTGGAATCAATGTATATATACTTTGGGCCATTAATTGTCATAATCCTATATTTCAAGCTAATTATTCAGGTAAGCTGTTGAATATTTTGAAACTACTTTGACTATGAGCTATTGCTGCCTGTGGCCGCAGCATCTTCCAGACAATTTAGTTTCAACATATCCAAAGAATATTTATTTGCTTATAAATTGATCAAAGATATATAATTCGTGCACTTTCGGATGAACTTTTAGGGCTTCTTTATTGTGATGTTATCTAACAAGGGCCGTAATTGATTATGATGTCAGGTACTTGAGGGGCAGATCGGATCCTTACATTCGGTATGAGCTGGTAGAGGAAAAATGCCTTTAAGCGAGGGTAACGTACTAACTCTATCTAAAGCCAAAGCGATTGCAACGCACAAGTGTCTGGAATTGTAAGGAGCAACCGCAAGTAATCAACGTCATAAGAACCACACACCCTAATGCACGGCAGCTGCTTTGGTAAATGTGTTATCCGCCCACCTGGTTTATGTAACGACTATATGCTGTGCTCAATACACAGGCTATCATTCAAATTGGGTTGCAAGCTGCTGGACAACTGATCTGCTACAGCACGGGACGGACATCTTAAAACGCAAAAATCAGTTCATCACTGATAACACAAGTCATGTTCGGGATGAATCTGTTATTTTGATAGCCGCACTAGCTAACAAGTGGCATATTTGATTAGGACATTGAATACCTGAGTATCAAAGCAGATCCATCCATATTCTCAAAGCAGATTAGAGGCATTCTCTATGTGGTCAAGTTGAGAAGTGTTCACATAAAAAATACAATATCTGAACACACTTTAGTAGTAGTGTCGGAATTAAAATGATACCACCTCCCTCAACTGGCAGCCGTTCGGCGATCCGTGACCCCACCGCCCTCTTAATCCCTGGGTTGTTGAGACATGTGATTTTCGTGGACGGTGTATGGAGATAGGAGCTGCTTTTCTCCCAGACATGGAAGGCCGTGGCGAATATAAAACTCCCGTGTGGACCCCACTTTCTGGGAGAACCTCCTCAGGATACCGGCCAGTGGCCGGCCTCTCTTTCTCTATTCTGACCGGTATCCTGAGGAGGTTTTTCTATCTGTGGGCCACTTTTCTACCTATCCTACCTATTCTACCTATGTACTATCCTACCTATCCTACCCCACCTATCTCCTACCCCACCCTGTTGCTATTCCAGCCGGGTGGTGTGTGTGTGTGTCTGTGGTGTTTTGACCCCGCACTGGGGGTGTCGTGGTAGGTCTTTATCTAACCTGGTCATATTACCCCGGCCCTAGTGTCTTACCTAGTCTCGAAATTTCAGGTAAGTTCTAGCGAGGTCTTTTGAGTGGATTTAAACCCCAGTCTGCAGCCTGGGAACCCTATGCAATTCAATAACTCTATTGATTGACCCACCGCAACACCACTAAAATTTCGCCCCTTAGTAATCTTATCTCTGACCGTGAGTTGTGAAATTGCTGTTACTGCATTATCTCGAAGTGACGTCAAGATCTAGAGTGACTGATAAGCGCAGCAATACAGCAACATGAGAACACATAACTTACCAGCTATAATTACTAATGCATACATGGTCGAGGTAGTTAATGCGCTGGATCAAATCCTTGTTTTGTGTTAATAGCAAACTTTAAAATCTCGCTATGTGTTATTAGCAAACGGAAAACATGTCTACAATTACTCTTTACCCGTTATCCGAGAATCATGACATCACATCAAGACCAACTCGCACAGTCACATAAAACCCATGATTGCAGCCCACAGACCCTCGACTGGGCCAAAGTCAAGAACAGTAGTTTATTTAGCCCACCTGCTATACGTTAATACCAAATTAGGCACAGCATCGACAATGGTATACCATGTGTGAACGCACAACCATACATTACGTGTAAACACTCAAAACACTTAACTACGTGTAAACGCTCATCTACAAACAATATTACACACAATGGGCCTGATCGCCTTTTGATCAACCACACATAAAACACATCTGAACGCCCATTTAGAGACAAGCATCCACTATCACATTGACACGACGGATCCCCCGACAGGTTCTAGGGACTTATCGCCTTGTGAGCACCACACATAATAGGGTCTGAACGCCCATTTAGAGACATGCATACACAGTGATATACACCTTGATTACTGTTGCACAGCTTCGCGCTACTGCAAAGCAATTCGGCCTTAGAGACTCCTCTAAGGTCAAAAAGCGGACCTGCTCCAGATGATCAGACAGGCCCGTGCCGAGGAGTTGCAGAAGCGACTCTCCCGCGCAATTCCAGGTGGGCATAGCCATTTCTGAGCTCGCGAAGCTGTGAATGCTAGCGTTCTACTACGACTTCCTCGATCGCTGCGTAGCTCGGGAGTACCTGCAGATGGTCACTGACTCCACGTATATCACTATAGCAGGCTCCAACCTCGACGACATCATTCGCGTTGAGATGCAAGCAGAGAACCAGGCTCATAAGCGGGACTGGCTAGCTTGGGACAAATGGTCTGGACGCACTCCAAATGATACTATGTGGAGAGCACAGCTGCAAGTAAGTGCTCGGCTAAGGGAATGTCAAAGCGGCAGAATGAGGTCTCTTGGCAGAGGTTCTACAGCGCCCTACATGGCGGGGTGGACAGAGCTAAAAAAAATGAAGCCTATGCATGTGCAACCAGGGTATGGCGACGTATGAGCAGGAAAAATTCGGACTCTCCGCTTACTATGATAAGTGTCATGTGCTGCCAGATGGTGTTCATACCGAGCCCATCGAGTTTCATGTTAGGACCCTAGGTGGTGGTAGCTGTGTGTCTGCAGGGACTAGCTGAAGCTCTTCTACGACAAATGGTCGCCTAGGCACTCCGTGCTGGCATGCCAGGTATACAGTGTATGCCGCCCCTCCACCTCCACATACCTGTCAAGCCGTGAACATATATCGACCAGTTAGGATCTGTTGCACGCCATGGTCCACCTTCCAGCTCACCAGACGCATACAGGTACCGAACCAGAGCATCAGCTGGTAGGCATTCCTCTCCCTTGTCGCTCCTCTAGAGCTGTGGCCAGCAGAGTGTCCAATAGCCTCTACCGGCTTCTTCCCGATTAGCCTAGTAACCTCGGCATTGGATCTCTGCACCACAGCAGGCACCCCTCTCACCCATACTCTAGAATGTTCACTCGGCGCGGCCATTTCCTGGGTGTATTGCTGTGGGAACAGTCTCTCTGCCAGTGTCTGATTCCACTGCTCAATGATAGCCTGGGCATGGTGATGCCCTACCTCACCTCGCCTACCTGCCACACCGTGTGTCCGCATGAGGGATGCAGTCTCAGCTCTGAAATCCTTACCCTCATCCACCTGCAACAATTCCGGCCACTGGAGGGGATTTTCCGAAGCCTCGTAGACACCCTGGAATGCCTGGGCCACCTGGCAGCTGACTTGTCTGTTAGCAGTACTGCAGCCTTGCACCTGCTGGCGACATCGACGATGGTGAGGGCATACTTGTAGGTCTCACGACCAACCGAGTCGTGTGGAAGGAATAGAACATCTGCCTGGTGACCTCTGTTCGGTACAGTTTCATCGAAATGGGCATGCTTGATGTGCTGTGGACGAGGTCTGTATATCTGTGACATCGCCTGGTGGCTGAGCCACTGACTAACTGTCTCCAATGTGAAGTTGTGGCCCTTGCGACGTGCAGCCTCGAGTAGTTGAGGGGGCTCACGGTAATATCCACCAGGCTGATAGTAGAGTTTCTCAAGAAAGACGGAGCTCCCGGATTTCATCACTGACATCCACTCCCGTCCTGTCATGCATGGCCTGGGTGATTTTATCACTGAGGCCCACTCCCGTCCTGTCAAACACGGGCTGGGTGAACTCTAAACAGATGACCAGATGGCTGTCATTCATTCGACCATCACTGAAGACCTCCTCAAACACCACCATACACAGGCATCTAATCTCTGCTGAATCCTCACTGAACGGTAGTTTATCAACCAACCCTCGGAGGCTAAGTGTCTTGACCAGGTCGTACAGGGATGCCATCCTTATATAGTATGGCTTAAATGTTCAGCGGCCCAGATGGCCACGAGTGCTATGGCAACGTATGGTAGATAAGGGCCTGTGACTCCGAAGAACGTACCTACTCCTGAGGCGATGGCTGGTATGGCTTCAGGAATCTTCTCCACCCCATGGAGAGCAGTGTTGGCGATCTTGTGGGCTGTCTCGCCAGCCTTCGTTGTGAACAGAGCGATCAGAGCCCCAACTGCTGCTAGCGGATGAACAGAACCTTTTACGTAAGTGCGATAGATTCCTTTTGCTTTGTGTACTAGCTTGTGGGATTCACGCTCTACATCATCATACTCACCACCGACATCATAGTCTGCATCATAATCCTCATCATCATAGTCCTCCTCATAGTCCTCCTCATCTATATCCTCGACTGGATCTTCATAAGCCTCTGGTTCATACATCGTGTCGCTGGGGAGCAGCTATATAGTAGCTTTAAACTGTAGTCTATAGCATGGCATCTGCAACCTTGAATGTGAGCGCGTTTGCCTTAGCGAACTGGGGACACAGCTTCGCCGACTAGAAGGTGGCAGAGGTCGAGCGTGAATGTCATAAGCAGGCGATAGAGAAGCTGTCTAAGGAGAAGTTTGAGTACAGCAAAGCACTCGAGCATATATGCCAGATGGAGGCACGTGGACGACACTTCCCAGCTCAGGCCAACCAGAGCATCAAAGAGGCAGATGAGAGTCGCAATGAGTACTGCGAGGCTGTAAAGATATCTGAGCCAACGCTCGACTATGAAGCATCGACAGGTCAGAAGATAGCAGAGCTTATAGTAGTGATAGCAGCTGCAGCTGTGATGGCAGGAGTCGTTCTCTACGCACGCTCAAGCTGAATACCTGATGTGTTCGACACCCATACCTTAGCATGGCCAAAGTAAAGTACCGTCACACCTAATGAGCGAGTCCCAGCTATGAGGTTTCCGATGTTGAAGCTGAGCCGGTTGACCTGATTAGGTGGGGTGTCCCTGCCCCCGAGGTGGTGACGGCCCTCGAGTGCCGACTCGAGTTCGTCACTTCCACTGGTTAGTCGCAGAAGCGCATATGACTTAGTTCTCTGTCTGTAGAGTAATCGCATACCTCACCAAGAACATTGATCCCAGCAACCACAAACTTGAACTCGTCTAGCATATCCACCTGCTGGATGATTCCTCCCTTCTGAACCAGGACTCAAACAGTGACACATTCCGATACACCATGATGCAATGCCAGCTCCACCCGTTGGTTAGCTGTGGCTTGGACCTGCTGGTGATCTCGCTCCACATGCATGATCCGCTGTTTGGAACCTGTTTGCTTCAGCTCCTGGTCATTCTCGTCATGCCAGACATGAAGTCTTGGAGCATTCATCGTCACATCTGAGAGCCGCTCAGTGTACACCCGAAGGAACAGCCTATCCTGCATGGCGGCCGGATTCACGTGTGTGTTCTCAAGGAGTGTTAATAGTGAAACTACCACGGGCATCACCTAGATGTAGTTCGATTTCCGTGAACCCATCATTGCACCCCACAGCGTAGTACCCTTTCCCTTCGCATAGAAGGTTAGTCCATTAGGTGCTGGATAGCCTCCAGTCTGGAGCAAATAACTACTTCAGGGAGGAGGTCAGTGCCGCTGTAGTGGAGAGCCACACCACCGGACATGCAGAAGGTACACGGGGGGGGGGGGGGTCACTGTTGGCCACAAGGGAAGGCCATCTATACTGGTGTTCTTAAAGCTACCATTCAGGCAGCCCACTATTTGTAGTCGTCTCGACTCCAGAAACCAGCCAGGCGACCTCGCTGTAACATCTCATTTTTAGCTCCTCCATATCAACCCGCCCGCTGGAGCCTTTGAGGTATTTCTGTCGCACTTTAGGTTTCTCCATGCGGCACAGGGTTTTGGACCTTCAATATATGGTGGTACTCTTCATCGGTGACCTGGCCATCCTCGAGAGCTTTGCTGACAGACTCGTCGATAGTCCATAGCATACTCTGTGCCAGTGTCACATACGTATGTATGTGTGTATGCATTTATATAGCGCCAATTCCAGAATTAACTGCCCAAAGGCGCTTTACAAAAGTTAAAGCTAATTTAAAATAGTGAAATATGCTTTTTGGAACAAATGAATTTTTAGAAGAGTTTTGAAAGCCTCAACATTGTTGCTGTTTTGAATGTTGGATGGAAGGTCGTTCCAAAGTTTTGGTCCAGCTATGGAGAAATCACGCTCTCCAATGACAAGATTGGAATTGGGTACTACGCAGAGTAGCTGTTCACTCGATCTTAGTGCTCTCGGTGCTATTCGTCTAGTTATGAGTGATGATAAATACGGTGGGGCTAAGTCATGTAGGCATTTGAACACGAAAAGTGCGACCTTAAATTCGATTCGTTGTTCCACTGGCAGCCAGTGTAGCTCTTTGAGGACTGGTCGAATGTGTTCATGCACTTTTGTTCTGGTTATTAACCGGGCTGCCGTATTTTTGGCTCGTTGGAGACGTTGTAACTGCGATGATGATATGCCTGTGAGAAGAGAATTGCAATTGTCCAGCCTTGATGTAATGGTTGCGTGGACGAGGGTATTGACTGCATTATAGTCTAGCAATTTCCTAATTTTACCGATGTTGCGAGTGTTCAGAAATATAGATTTACAGATCGACGTCACATGGCTTTCCATAGACATAGTATTGTCAAAGACTACGCCAATATTTCTCGCATTAACACTAAAAGGAATGTTGGCGCCACCGATATGAACCGATTCAATTTCTATTTTTGGTCCCAAGTGATGGGAAGCGATCATAATTATTTATGTCTTTTTCTCGTTGAGTTGCAAAAGGTTGTTTAACATCCAAAGTTTTACATCGCGAATACAGTCCTCCAGAATTTCCCGGGCATTCAATTGGTTGGGTGTGTGAAAAGCTAGATACAGCTGAGTATCATCGGCGTAGAAGTGATAGCTCATTCCACGTGCGTCTAGAAGTCGTCCCAGTGGTGCCGTGTAGATAGTGAATAATATAGGCCCGAGCACAGACCCCTGCGGCACACCAGAGAGCAACTCATACTGAGATGACCTAGCTTCATTTAATGTGATTGTTTGATAGCGACATGTTAAATAGGATTTGAACCAACTCAGTGATGTACCAGATATGCCCAGTTCTGCTAGCATGCTTCTCCAGCCTCCTTGTGATCTGCTGCTGCCCCACCTCAAGCCCGTGGCCATGACAGTGGCGGCCAGTGTCACACCACCGAGCGGGATGGCGACGAAGTCCCCCACCCCTGTAGCGAGAGTGGGCACAGCTGCCACACCAGCACTGGCTCCAATCACACCCACAGCCGTGGGTGTACGCGCGAGGACGTTGTAGGCTGTCTTATAGCGCCTGCACGTTCTGCTGTACTGTTCTGCCTTATGGACAAGATTCTGTCTGATGGTATCTCTCTGCTGGAGTCGCCAGCCGTGGATGGTACCGCCCTCGTCAGCCATCAGGGAGGGGCATTGTTCTGGTTGCTTCCGCCACTCTGATTTTGCCATAGTATATCTGGAGGATTAAACGGCATCATCTGCAGAATCTACTCATGAGTCATAGAAGGGTTCATTTTGGAGAGCCTGGCGAACCATGCCAGCTTGCTGGTATCGAGACAGACGTCTCTTAGACAGTGGTCATCCAGCACTATGTCGGGTGCCAGTAGCTTTCTGAGACATGACATCTGAAACTTCTCCTTATGACCAAGATAGTAGATCCGCCGCTGAATGGCTTGCTTGGTCCTACACCTCTGCACCATCTCCTCTTCCAACTGTATGACATCTAGATCATCCTCGTCTGTGACGTCGTCGTCTGTCAAGACTCCTGCATCCCGCTTACTCTACTCCAGGAGGGCCTGCCAGTATGGCCAACCCTCACTGTTTCTTCATCTCCTTGCAATGCTTGTGCTCTGTTGATACCAGCTCTCCCGCTGTACTTGCTCTCGTTCTTGTTGCAGTGCGAGCATCTGTTCATTTAAGGCCTGTATCTGTGCAGGGGTCATGAATGGGCAACCCTCTATCGGGTTCATCATCTCGGCAAAGGTCAGATATTCCTGGTGTGATATCATGTTGTCGTCAGGTCAATGAGTAATAAGAGTGTAAACTCTAAATGGGCGTCCGATATCCCACCCATGTTGGCATATATGTTAATGGAGGGGCTGTCAAACAGGTTATTTACAGGTGTGAACAGGCTAGGACTGATAGCTTTCTATAGGTTGCTGTAGGCACCTGGGAGATACTCTATCACGTCCCGGCCCTTCTACCAGTGAGCTGTTGTGTGCACTGCCCGGAGGTTGATGTAGCACATCGGCGTGTATGTATGTTGTGCCCCGCTGGGGCACCTCGAACAGGACCCATTCTACATGGAACTGTACCACCCGTCTCCGCTCTAGAGAGGGTGAGATTACGTTCTCACCACCGGAGAGCAGCAGTTGGACAATCGGCATGGTTATATCTCCTGTTTAAACCCCTCCCATAGCATGCTATGGAACCCATATTTGCCCACTCGACTGGTCTTGCTGACCTGGAAGATGTGTACACAGTTGATGCTGCCAAGGTAGAAGACAGCGATGGCAAGTCATTCCCCCTACAGTACGAAGCAAACTCAAAGGCATTCTCCCTCCACCCCCATTGGTGGTGATGGGGTGGAGCTGCTCACAGACCTCAAGGATGTGTCGAAGGAGCGCCTGGGCCGCAACATAGATGGCCACAAGATAGATCGTGTTTCGTTACGATTTCCCGAGGAGGAAGTACACCCTCGAGCCGTTGATTGAGCTCTCGGATACATAGGTGGCAGACATCAACACCCTAAATAACGACCTCAGCTTTCCTCTGGTCAAACCCTATTCGAGCGGTGCCCCGCCGATGACCCATGATGGTCTGCTATTGACCCTGGCAAAAAGCCTGCAGTTCATGTTTGAGAAGGATGAAGTGTGGTACCGCGCTGGACATGGTGGTGACTGGCAAACATGGTTGCCACTATATATGCCTCGCGCAGTCATTGACATAGAGGTTACTGCCCTCCCCACTGTTGTGAAAGGGATGGGACAGATCGACAGCTCTACAACCGGGGATCATCCTTCCTCACCTACATAGGTGAAGGTGTCTCCCTGACGCGGGTGGGTCACCGGATCGGGGTTACAGGTGGAAAGCTCCTGCTGCGTCGTCCATTCGATGGACCAAAAGAAGCTGTTAACCGCCAGGAGGGCATCCTACGGGTAGATGGTGTGTCACATGTCTCCAAAGCCAAGGGTGCTGTTAAACTGCTTCAGCGAGTTGGACTCACTAGGCCGCAAACGACTCATATAGTCATAGAGCTACGTTTCTTAGCCGGCGGCAGATTAAAGCAGCTAGCCTTTGCCCCTGAGGGGATGAATATCACTATCGATCTGGATGGAACAGGGCTCGATCTGGCACAGATATTTCTTGAGGGGTTCACTCTGTTCAGTTTAACTCTTCATATATAGCCATGATTCTCATCATACTGTTCGTGCTGGCGTCCACAGCAGTGGTACATGGCGCTGAGACTGCCATGATATTGGATGCCAAGTGGGCCCACTTTCGGGATGACCCTCCAGTACAATCCTTGGGTCGACCCCTTGCGGAGAAACGTTTACGACCGCTTTCACCCACGTGAAGAGATCGAGTCTGTCTGCCACTTCTATGGTGTGGAGAGGGTAGGACGTGGTTGTCTGCTGGAGACACCTGCTCAGCACCAGATTCTCTGCGTAACATGTGAACATGCCAGAGTCTGCCATGAGGCAAATGCTAAGCACTTTAGCATCCTACCAGGTGAGCGTTGTCAAGGTAGATGGAAGACACTATGGATGGTCCCATCATGCCGATCTGACTCTGGCAATGTCTACGTGTTTTTCTGAGCCCACACTGTCCCATCTTCATCTACAGCCATACACCAACCACGACATGTCTCAACAGCCCTATGCGCCAGGATTCCGACCCTGCTACCCACTTTCATGAAATATTCTAATATGAATTAGCTTATTATAAAAAGTATTACGGTATGTCCTAGCAGCAGTGAGGGTGATGGCAGGATGTTGCCTCATGTGGATGAGATCATTTGTGGATCTCCATAATGTATTCAAACCAATATAACCTCATACTATCCGCTAGAGAGACGATCGATAAGGTAAGCCAGTTGAGACTGATTTCCCAGAGTCTTAATATTAACACAAACATGGGAGGTTAAATATTTTGAACCGATTTCGACTGGAACCTGTTGTTGTCAATGGCAGCAACAGCTCCCAGTCTAATCAAATCCAAACAATTCAATGGCATATGTATTAAATTGTATTTGCCGTTTACGTTACAACGGATTTGGAACGTTACTTTATCAGCCACGAAGTATTTGTTCTGCGATCTATTCTAGACGATGATTACGCGACGGGTTCTAAGATTATAGGCAATAAGACAATTCCAACGATCAATTCATGATACTGTCCAATTTATAGAAATTGCAAATAGCTACTCTGATAGCTAGATTGGCGTCTGTGAAAAGATAATTTGTTGACGGTGTGTGATTCGATGCAGTTCTGATCTAGTACTAGAGAATTGCTAAGCACTATAGCTTTAAGCAACGTGGTCTTTTCAGGACAAATTGCACCAAGACACTTTTCCTAGCATTAATACCATATCTGATAAACAGGTGAAATCTTGGATATTGCCACTTTTGTATGGCGTCTGGTTAAGCCACGGATATGTTTGCAATAGTGCGGTGAATTGCTAAAACTCATATAGGGGTGGTCTTATTTGTAGCCTATATAGATATAATATCTAAATCTAAACATGTCTTTATGTTTTATGTTTCATCGTTTTAGCTGGTCAGGCTGATCATTGATTCTGTAACAGTCAAGTTCAGTAAAATAGTTTCTCACCCTCCTATTTATTTATTTTACTACTATTATTATAAGTACACACAACTCAAATCCGAATGTGATGAAGTTGGAATGTGATTTGATCAAGGCTGAAAACAGCAATTGCCTCATGGCCGTTTGGGAATTACGTAACAATGAACTACTTTACACATGGAGCTGTGGCATTGCACAGGCTATTGGAATTTTGCCATACAGTATCAAACAGTCTATCAATCGCACAAAGTGCACTCTTATCTTCGATTACAAGCGCTGTTTGTTACATAAGCGTTATAGCAGTTCTATTTTTGGATGCCTAATACAGCAACAGTGCAAACATTATCCTTGTCTGGGAGTTTATGAGGGGTGGGGTGTCCTACTTCGTAGTTTTTTAAGTACACTTATTCAAACATCTTCTTCTCCTCCAAACTTCTTATGAGAGGACTTGCCATTATCCTTGAAATTGAGGATTAACAGTGTGGCAAGCGCCAAAGATTAGGGTGTTTTGGACAAAATTATGAAATTCTACGTGTTTGCGCACATTGTGATGGTCTTAGGATATCACAATTTTGCATGTGAACTTTCGGTTTGAGTGTGTGCGTACGTGCGTGTACTCATGCGTGCGGTGGTGCATGCGTGTGCTCGTGCGGGAATGCATGTGTGCGTGTGGTGTGTGCATGCGTGCGTGGTTACGTGCGTGCGTGTGAGCGTGCGTACGTGCATGTATGCGTGCGGAAGTGCATGCGTGTGTTCGTGCGGTAATATGTGTGTGCGTGTGGTGTGCGCGTGCGTGCGTGAGTGCGTGCATACGAGCATGCGTGCGTGCGTGTGTGCGTGCGTGCGTGCATGCATGCGTGCGTGCGTGCGTGCGTGCGTGCGTACATGCATGTGTGCATGCGTGCGTCTGTGCGTACGTGCATGCATGTATGCATCCGTGCGTTTGTGCATGCATGAATGCATGTGTGCGTGTGTGCGTGCGTGCATGTGTGCGGTTGTACATGTATCTGTGTGTACACGCGTCCATGTATGAGGAAGCATGGTTGATCTGACCAGAGTGTCGTTTATTGACAGATTCCTTTTGAACTCATAAACAATGGACCTTTCCAATTTATCCATCAATCATATAACTTAGAGAAGGTCGTCATGAAATCTTAATTGATGATGGGCTAAGCCTGGTTGTACGAATTGTATGGCTTTACTATTTATTATACATTGCATGTCAGCTGTTGAATAATCTGAAACTAATTTGACTGGGCGTTCTTGCTGCCATAGACAGCAACAGCACACAGTTAAATTAGTTTCGAAATATTCAACAGATTAGATGTATCAATTTCTGAAATTTAAGATTTAGAGAGCGCAGAGATCGATCGATCCCAACACCGGTAAACCATGATTAAGGATTAGCTAGAGATTGGTGGGGGAATAGCTAAAAGTGGATGTCTCCATTCCTTGTGTGATTGCCGTACAGTATGTTGGGATGCATGCCACCATTGTATAGCATCAGTAGTGGGTTGGACTGGTGGAACATAGCAGTGTAGTCTAGAATTACTTGAATTATAGTGCTATTCCAGACAGCCTGCACAAACCTCAAGTGTCAATACAAAATCTGACACTCACAGATTGCATACCAAGGGCAAGGCCAGTCTACACAATGAGCAGAGAATTGTGGCCTAGATGTGAGAGCAAGCTTCAGCTAAATGAGCATGGGAAGATTAAAGGTGTCCAATCCAGGGACAACATATTCCTAATTTGTATTATTTTGTAGCAAGTTTCGGATCCAATATAAGCAAATTCAGGAAATATTATTTACTTTGCCCTTTCGATTCCCAATAATTCAGTCAATGTCATATTAATTACAAAGAAAAATGGATGAATTCGATCTGTCACACAGTATATAACGTTTTAATTGCTTACATCGCACGCACGCTGATGTCACAATCATCATTGACAAAAATACTCCGTCATGAACCTGAAAAAGTCCGTCAAGTGTAAGAAATCTATCCAGTTGATGGATTTACTAACTAATAATCATTCTTTTGACAAATTAGAAGCTAATTTGACTGGGTGTTGTTATTGCCATAGGCATGAACAACACCCAGTCAAATTGCTTTCAAAATATAAAACGACTTACGTCTATAGGTACTTTGATTTTGGGAGCCTGAGTATTCAGAATTCGATCGATTCCAACACGGGCAAAGCGTGGGCGGAACTTAGCTAGGAATGGACAGAGCATATGTAGAAATGAATCCTTGTAATGGCAAATGATGGAACAGAAACCATTTACACAAACATTTTAGGCCAAACCAATTATTAGTGCCCACAATTAAAGCGGGTTCATCCATTGAAGGTGACTTGTATCGCTGGTCAGTATTCCAGCTCGCTGTAACGATGCTCTGTGGCAAGTCAAATAATGAAAGCAAATTGAATTATAAAGCTAGTCTCATTTTGCAGTACGGATGATTATGACTCTACCATTTATTACATTGTTCATGTAGACAGTGGCATCACCAGCGGCATAATGAGGAATCGATTAGTTACAGGCTATGAGGATTACTAAACTAAGCAAGCGGTTGAAAAGAAAAAGTCAGACATAAATACGAGAATGAACAAAGGCAAAATAAGCTTCAAAGATGTCATATATATGTAGCTCAACCAACAATACAGATCAACTGCGTTGGACTAAAAATCTGCAATGGGTTTACACATTAGAAACGTTTCAATACGTATCCAAAACGGAGGCAGGAAATGAATATATTACCCACCTCCTTTAGTCGGCTTATGTGTTGCAGTTCTCATATCGCCTCATTACAAAATCGTCCTCGTCTCACTAATGTCTGGGTACGCGGCAGGAATCCAGCGTAACTCAGTAAATCTCTGTGCCATTGCCATTTGGACACGCTGTGAGAGGCTTGGCAGGTAATTGAATTGTGGAAAAGAGAGCGGTAAAATATTGTTGAAACCAAGGGTTGTGTTTGCTCCACTATGTGTTTTCCGCTAGAGGGCACCATGCCCATAAGATAGGTGGAGAATCAACCGAAATAGCCCAATACTACCGTGATAATACAATTTCTTCATGAGTCTCCATTTATGTTTGAACCAGCAATTGTCGACTCTCTTTCTAAATCTTGAACTCACTAAAATGTTTAGGAATATATTTACAAATTAGTAGTTACCCCGAAGACCGCCACCCCCACCACCCTACACCCCCCCCCCCACGATTCATTTAGGAAAATTTGCCATGTATCACTTCTTTCTCCATGTTGTACAATATATCTTTTATTTGATGAGGATTACATCTCTCTGTTTATCCACTTGGCTTGCGCATGTGCTTGTGCGCATGTGTTTGCGGTTGTAAGTGTGTATGTGTGCGCATGTGCGCGTGTACGTGTGTGCGTGCTTGCCTGAGTGAGTGAGTGAGTGAGTGAGTGAGTGAGTGAGTGAGTGAGTGAGTGAGTGAGTGAGTGAGTGAGTGAGTGAGTGAGTGAGTGAATGAGTGAGTGAGTGGGTGGGTGGGTTGGTAGGTGGGTGGGTGGTTAGGTGAGTGAAATAATATTATATGGCATCGGGAAGGATCTTCTCATAATAGATTATTTTCTTATTTCCCATGTTCTCAATTAGTATAACGCCTGCACTATGTTCGTCTTAATACATGAATGGTATGCTGCTGTAGGGATATTAACTTGTTCATCCACGCCAGCATTGTGATTAACGTCATGACAACCAGTCGATACTCTGGAAAGTGGCTTTGAGGAGTTCGATATTTTGATTAAATCTATTGCTGTCGTGGGTGGTTGTATATCTATCATGTGGCAAGGGTTCATCGAGTATAAGACCCGAGCCCAAGTGTGTCATTATGTATTTTGACTGGCAAGTGGCTGGGTGGGCGGGTGGGCGGGCGGGTGTGCAGGCTGACTGATGGACGGGTGTGCAGGCAGGCTTCTTGGTTTGTGGGCGGTCCGTCGGTGGGGGTGTTGGGAGTGATGGCTGACGGGTGGTTGGGTGTTGGTGGGGTGACCGACAGAGGGGCGGATAGAGAGAGGGGTAGACAGACAGACAGCATGACAGACAGACATATAGACAGACAGCAAGACAGACTTTGACGAGGTTTGATACTTAGATCATGCAACGTATATTAGTATGACATCAGATAATTGTGTGGATTCCTCGATTACTGAAGCATGTTCTTGTGTATGGTTTCCATACATACGTGGCCACCAAGACATCACCATGTGTATTGCTGCCTAATAGCTCACTGCATTCACAATTATAATGATGCATATCTTAAACAACTATGTGACTAGAGTGGGAGTGTTATAAATGTGCGCATGCGTGCATGTGTAGTTAACGGACAGCTGCAAGGCACCGGACAATCATTTCAAAGGGCAATAACTCGTGATCAGCTGAATATTTTGAAAACAATTTGACGAATTGTTGTTAGTGGTTTGGCAGATTCAAAATTAAATCCCATGACATACCTAATCTTCAGGAATTCAGTAGGCGTACAGTTAAATAAATGTAACTCTCCCCACAGTTCTTGTGTATTCGATTCTGCATTAGCACAACACTTGCTTACGGCGGTCTGTATCAATAACACATATTGCATTGTATCTAATAAGCATGTCTTAATGCACGAATGATGTGCTGCTTCCAGGAAATTAACTTGTTCACCAATGTCATCATTGTGATTAACGTCATGACAATTGTCCGAAGCTCCAAAAAATGGGTAAGTGTTTGTATAACTACCATGTGCCAACATACAATTAACAGTCACAATGTCCCAGTCCATCCAGCATGATTCTAAGCTTCGCCAGACGGTGACGAGGGTATTGCTTCTGGCACGTGGAAATGTGTGTGGTTTGTTCAGCCATGCCATTCGATGTGAGAAGACACTGCTGAACCAACACATATCAGGCCGTGCCATATTACTGACAACTTGTCCTTACTGTGCTTGCGCTGAATATTGCATATCGCGAGATCTCAATGGCGGCCATTGATCTCTGGACAAGATACACAAAATCTACTTCAGCTATCACAATCGTGCGTGGGTGAATGGAATAATCAGTCTGAATACAACAGACCGGGAATTGTGTACCTAGCTAGTGAACATACATATATCAATCAAGGATTTGAGATATTGCGCATTTTGTACAGGACTCAATATACAGTATAACATGTGCGCTATCATTGCGACGTACGAGGTTTGTCAAGAAAGTTTTCAGCTAACATAGACCAAAAAGGATAGATTGTTTTCATTTACAGATTTTTCTACAAAGTCCTCATCTATGTCAATATAATTGGCCCACCGGGTACTCCAGTAGAAACATTTATCTTGGTCCTCAAACTGGCCCTCTGTAGCAGCGGTCATGTAATTGATACCCTCATATCACATACCACAGAAGAACGTTTTCAAATCGCGGAATAGAAAGTAGTCACTGAGGACGAACTCTGGAGAACATGGCAGATACGTAGGAGTTCATATCCACGTTCTTGAACAACATCCATTGTAACGTTGGATGTATGAATAGGTGCAATCCGAATGTTTCCTATGCTGTCCAATAAATATGTAGCCATATTTTTCTCGGTTAACCTGGTTGCTTTGAATTTCTTTGTCTTGGTGGATCATGCATTTTTTACTCCACAGAGTCTTGTTCGGAATCAGAGTTATAGTGGCCGGTCTCCTCACAGGCTACTAACCGTGAGTGAAAGTACTGAACATTTCCATTGTACCTAGTAAGAGGAGACCTTCATATAGTCATTTCTCATCTCTGGTCGGAGCATTCTTGGTGCACATCTGGCACATACCTTGATATGTGCAAAGGAGTGTGTAATATTCCATAAATAGATACACATGATAGCCCAGTTTCGCCATAACGTAGAAATTCGTCACTTGTTCATTACCAGTGCATGCATTCTGTACATGTTTTCTTGACCTACTGGTTTTTCAGACCTTCTAGTACAGACATGTCTTCCACGCTCTTTTATGTTTAGTTTCAGGTACCCAACGATTGACTGTGTCATGGATATAGGTAGATTTTTGGACAGATTTTTGGTAGACTGCACACACCATTAATATGCTGTGGAGACTAGGCATCTAGCGTCCAAAATTTGATGATGGCTCTATACTCTATTTTCTCTATTCTGACTGATAGATTGGGGTTATTGTGATTAAACAGTTACTACAACAGAATTGCAAATCTAAGAAAAGGTTATATTACTGTCACTGCATGCACTCAAATAGATTAACCAAATATCATGAAGAAATCTTTGCCATTACATCGTAATATAACATTGTGACTTTTCCTTGTAGGGTGTTTTATAAAAAATCTCAACGATTTTGCCAGACTGACTGACCGACAGACTAACAGATATAATAAGGGACAGACAAACAGACAGACTTATACTAGATGCGAGTCGCAACGAAAAACTGTTTCAACCCTTTAACCCTTGAACTGGCCGTGTCTCACTTCCATGGAGACCATATAGGAAGGTTGTTGAATAATGTGATGCTAGTTCGATTGAAAGATTTTGCTGCCGTAAGCTACAACAGTTCTCAGTCAAATTAGATTCAAAATATTCAGCCGAATGTTCCTTGAATAAGAATGAATTTGTAGTTTTTGGTCTGTAAGGGTTAAGCTTCATAAGCACAAATAATGGAGGGGCAAGATCTGCAGCTCAGGTATCGAAGGCTATATTCAAAATATGTCACGTGTTATCTGACATTACAATCAAATGACGTAGGTCTGTCGCGAACGTGTCAAAGGTTCAACAGTAAGCGTCTACGCTGGCTGGCTTTCTCAAATTCCCAATTTAATAAATGGTCAAATCAGTTTAAAATGAAAATTCTTGATATTCATAGTTTAAATTATTAAATTTTATTCAAGTGGGCTGAGCCTAGCTAGAAATGTGCGGTGTATCGCTAGAAATGCTTCCCTTGCTTATTTAGCATAGCCTCGTTATATCGTTGCTTTTGTATATAGATGTTATACGGGAGGATAGTGCATCTTTAAGACGTGTGGTCTCTGAAGAATGTATCCTAATGAACAGAAAAATATACCATTTTAAAGTGTACTGTATTTTGTGCAGAGTTGTAATAGGTTTGAGTGATTATTCCTTTGAGTGGTCAGGATCTATTATTTATGACTCGACTCGATTAATCAGCCTGGTTACAAATTACCCAGACATAACACCAAAAGTATATCAGTGACGAACGCTGTAATGGTGATTAGAAATGTCCATTTGTAGACCATGAGAGGGTTATTTTTAAAAATTGTATAGCTTGCTGGAATGCCTGGCTCCAGTGCTCGAGTCAGTCATTCCAGTGATACATTTGCAGCTTCGCTTGGCGTGCAAATGGACATACATCGATCAAAATGCAAATTTTCATGACTAATCGCATTAAAGGGTAATAAACATGTATGCTTTGAAATAATTTATATAATATAAATTATTCGCGATTATTTGATTATTTAGTTTTCAATTAGATAGATTCATGATTTAAAAAATAATCACGATTATCGATTTAATCGCATAATCGCGCAAGGGTATGGTGTCTGGGTTTATTCAATGAGCTTCAAAGTCACTGTGACCCGTGAATATTGCGCTTAGCCACAAATGTATGTTTCTACATATAACAATGGTCATTTGTCTGATGCATGGATTTAGACAGAGGATAGCATAATGTGATAACCATTTCAATGAGAGGTCAGGATGAAAACATACCTATGTTCGTTGTACTATGTAAGCATATTCAGAAAATGTTTGCCAAATTCGTTGTCCGAGTTCTCTGACTCTCCCCCGATAAAAATTCTGATATGACTGATTGCTCAAGTACTCGGTTCCTGTTTACAAAGGTATATTTTGCAACGGACCTTTCCAATTTAAGCTATGCCCCGCCCTTCTCTAACTAAGCTCCACCCACACCACGCTCGTGTTGGGATCGATCGATCCCTAAACTCCCTGACTATCAATTTCCAGAAAACATTACAGGTAAGCTGTTAAATATTTTAAGACTAAATTTGAAACTTTGACTGGCCCAGTCAAATTAGTTTCAAAATATTTACCAAAATGTTTACTAAATGGTAAAGACATACAGTTCGTACAACGGGTCAAACTATTAAGCGTTAAAGACTAACTATTTCGAATCATTCATGATGTCATAATTTTGACGTCATCCTATGCGTCACGTAGTTTATTATGACGTCATATGGCGTGTGGATAAATTGGAAACGTCTATTATGACAAGCGCCTCTGTTACATAGCAAGATATGTTCGTTTGTGATTTACCCTATTCCAGTTTCTGTCTGTAGTCGCTCAATTTGTTATAAAGGTAGCTGTGCATGGGTCTCACATATCCAATGATGTACTTACCTGGATCATGTTCTGCAAATGTACTGTGTTGGAATTTTTGTCATTTTGATTGTGACGTTATTTAACGAATGCCGTAATTTCGTGAAGGACAAATCGGCTTACCTTTAAAAGAGGGTAATGTACTGACTCTAGCTAAAGCCAACGAGATTGCAACGGCAGAAGAGTCTGCAAGTGTAAGGAGCATCAGCAAGTAGTCAACGTCCTAAGAACCACGCACTTTAATGCATGGCAGCTGCTTGAGTAATTGTGTTATCAGACACCCCCTGTCTTATGTAGCCAGAATCTAGTGTCCTCAATTGATAGGTTGTCATTCAAGTTGGGTTGCAAGCTTTTAGACAACTGAACCGCTATGACAAGGGGCAGACTTCTTAAAATAATAAGATTTCACAAAAGTCAATTCATCTTATTACATTAACCATCCCGTAAGGCATAGCGTATAAAGGGGTTGACATTTGAGAGCTGCATGCGTGCTTTATTGTGAAACTGCCTGTCCTCTGTTCTAATGTCTTCCTTTCCGCCTGTCTGCCTGCCTGCCTGTCAGTCAGTTGATCAGTCATTTGGTCAGTCGGTTGGTATGTCCTTCGGTCGGTGAATCTGTTGATCGGTTAGTTGTTTGGTGGACCAGTCAGTCAATCAGTTAGTCGATTTATGAGATACATTAGAATTCGATATGAGATTCCTACTAGCCCTCGCAACCACTCGCCCTCCCATCGTGCCTACTAACCACACGCCCGGCCGCAACCACCCACCATCCCCACCACACATGTCTGCGCGTTCATCCATTCCGCCAACTCTCCATCTACATAGTATCGGCCACTACTTTTCAGTTTGTGTTATTCAGATCAGTTTATGGTAGAGTCAAACATAGCATATAATATCATTGTGATTACACATTGTCTGCCATTTTTGATTGGTGGGAATGCATTGAATCGCATCATTGCTGCATGCGCACACTGTGTGTGCCATCATTCCTGTGTCATTCGTAATGGTACATGTACGATACGCACATTGCCAACATATAAGTGTGTGATGTTTACCTCCTGGAATTAAGACACCAACTAGAATCTACTCGAATGAGATGCTGACTCACGCCTTTTGCGCTCTGGCTTGACAATGAACGTAATCAATCCCATGACCTAAACAGGTGATCCATTGCGCTCAAAATCAAAGCAATCATACGCTATTGCTTTATAAAGGCGTGTGTTAAATCTGGCCAAAAATGTATATTCCAGTATGCAGTTTGTGACCCCATGAGCTAGATATTTGACGCTTTGTCCTGAAACTCGTAGAACCTCTATCCACCTATAATATGAAAGGATGGGTAAAGTTTGGTGATTAGATTAATACTAAGCTGTGTATTTCAGGATGCACTTAGTGACCCCGTGACCTAGATATTTGACCGGAAACAAGATGTTTCTTCTAGCAAACCACAAGATGAATGTATGTTGTCGATTTGGTAATTCTTCCTTCTTGCATTGCAGAGTTATTGACGAAATTCCAATATGCACTAAGCGACCCCGTGACCTCGGTTTTTTTTATCTTTTGTGTCCAAACTAAAAGGTCCTGGCCACTGGCAATATCAATGTATGTGCCAAACTCTGCGATTCTAGCTAATTGCGTTTCCGATATATGGCAAAATATGTGTATTTCGAAATGAGCTAAGTAACCCCGTGACCTTGGTTTTTTACCTTTCGACGCCAAACTAATCTAGTTTTTCTAGACTAGTTTTTCTAGCCACTCATAATATTAATGTACGTGCCAAATTTGGTGATTTTACTTCATAGGATTCCCGAGATATGCAGACGCACGCATGTTCGTAGGCACGCGCACACACAGGCACACACGCACGCACGCTGACGCACAGAGGCGGCACCAACCGCAATACTCGCACCGGCTTTTGGCAGCGTGAGTAATTATATTCATTTGGAATACAATGATGCTGTACGAACATAGCAACAAGATTAAACTGGCTATGCCAGTACAGCACTCTACACAACCAGTGTACATTTACTGTAGTAACATGCCAAAAATCAGACAAAATGCATAATGACACACTTGGGTTCTCGTCTTTGCTCTATGGATGTTACCACATGATAGATATACAAACACTCACGACAGTAATATATTTAATCAAAATATCCAGCTCCTCAGACCCACTCTCCAGAGTATTGAACAATTGCCTAGACGTTAAGCACAATGATGGTGTGGATGAACAAGTTAATATCTCGATATCAGTCAATGTAGTAAGATATGATTATGAGATACAAGGCATTGAACATTGCTTTAGTACTAAAACCAGGCGTTATTCTAATTCAGAACATGATAAACTAAAAAATTAATATATTATGAGAAGACTCATGGCGAGTGCAATATAATATTCTTTCACACACGCACGCACCTACCCACGCATGCACGCATACAAGCACGCACGCACGCATGCGCGTATATACCACATGTCTGAGAAGTGACATGCACTTTCTGAATATATATGAATTGGTTGCTCAATTGGTGTTAGCTAACACTTCATGGATGTATTCTTACTCAAAAGAATGATTGAAAGATTTAGAAACATGTTAAGGGAAATTCAGGAAAGAAATGTGTTATTGTTTGTTCTATCACAGTGCACACTATCAGACACTGTCTGAATCTTATGTTTTCATGCTTTTATGCCTACATCACATCCGTTCAGCAAAGATGGTCCATGTTTGGCCATGTGCTAAGGATGCCAGAAGAGACACCAGCACAGAGATCCTTGTAATTCTCCATACTCGAAGCCAGCAAGTACAAAGCCAGGAGAGGACGTCATTGCATAAATTCTGCTAAGCGTGCTGCAAGGTGACCTCAAGAAAGGAGGACTCGGTACACTCAAGTCAAGAATGGACCTGAGGAAGCTAAGGATTTCGGCTGAGGACAAGACAAAGTGGGCAAAAGCGACGAAGGACTGATTGCAGCTGTAGGATGTTTTACTACCACACCCGCAGAATACGGTAATCATACATACATCACATCCTTGTTGTAAAATGCACAAAGTAAGCCAAGCATAGATATAAGATTTAATGCAGGTTTTACCAGTTCCTTTTACCCAAATCCATTTCCTGCTAAACCACGCACAGCTTGTTCTAATGGCAACACCGGAGAGATTTACTACCTTACCCTCGATTCTTGCAGTCTTCCCGGCCATTAGTGAGAAGAGGACGGTTTTGCAATGAAGCGATATAAGACCTGCCATATATAGCACGACTTTAGCATTAGTGGAGTGCGTACACACACTCAGTTGTGGATTTTAGATTTGTATTCAAAAGTTTCTAGTCGATGTGTGCCATTATTGATTTGAGTGATCACAATCTATTATTTCAGAATAATTGTGATTACTCTATTTATTAGCCTACGTACAAATTACCCGGAATTAACAACAAAGACATATCCATGACGAAAGCTGTAATGGTAAATTAGAAATGTCCATTTGCAGGCCAAGAAAAGATATTTTTTTTAATATATCGCTGGAATGCCTGGCTTGATGTTCGAGCCAGTCATTCTAGTGATAAATTTTCAAAAATAGTCTTCTCTTGGCCTGCAAATGTACATAATTCGTTAAGAAAAATGTTGATTTTCATCACCGATCGCATTAAAGATAAATTAAAAAGGTAGATTTCATGCAATAGAAATTATTCACGATTATTCGATTATTTAGTTTTTAATCATATAGATTTACGATTTTAAAAAAAAATTCACGATTTTCGATTTAATCAAGGAATCACTCAAGCCTAGCTTTCCTAGATTTATTCAATGAGCATCAAAGTGAATATTATATTTTTCCACAACTGTTCCTTTTTAAATATACCAATGCTCATTTGACTGATCCATGGATTTCGAAAGAGTAAGCTTAATGTTGTAACCGTTTCAATGGGAGGTTAGCAGGAAAATGTACCTATGTTTGTTTTACTACCGCACAAGTAAGCATATCCATATAACATTTGCTAAATAAGTTGTCCAAGTTCTCTGACTCTCCTCTGATATGACGGATATGACGGCTATCGCTTGATACATCACAATTTTATGGGGCAAAGTCAGAGAACTCAGACTACCAGATACTAATATAATATCTTGATTTGACGAGCAAGTGACTTATGCTCAAGTACTGTTTACCAAGATACATTTGAGAGTTATGCCAAGTACAACAATCCCAGAGCAAGATATTTCACTTTGTGTTTTACACTATTCTAGTTTCTGACTTACTTGCACAGCTTGTTATAAAGGTAGCTGTGCAAAGTTCTCCCACAGTCAATAATCTGCTTGAACCCGTCCTTGGTATATTAATTAATATGGGAATGTGGCACAATGCAGCGAACGAGACCGATTTGAGACGACATTAAATAACCATTATCCATAATGATGAGACTGTTAATAATCTCCTCTGGGTGTCATTCAGTTGATGGATATTGCCAGGTTCCTGGCGCTTTTTACTTGTAACGATGGACATTGCTAAGTGAGAAAGCACTGAATGATACTAATGAGTTACATGATGGTTATAATTATGAAGATGACAGTGTGGCTGGCATTGTGTGTGTGTGTGTGTGTGTGTGTGTGTGTGTGTGTGTGTGTGCGTGCGTGCGTGTGTGCGTGCGTGCGCGCGTGTCTGTGTCTGCCTGCGTGCGTGCGTGCGCGCGTGTGTGTGTCTGCCTGTGTGCGTGCGTGCGTGCATGTGTGCGCGTGAATGATACTAATGAATAGACTAAGTTACGTGATGGTTATAATTATGAAGATGACAGTGTGGCTGGCATTGTGTGTGTGTGCGTGCGTGCGTGCGCGCGTGCGTGCGTGAGTGCGTGCGTGCGTGCGTGCGTGCGTACGTGCCTGCGTGCATGTGTACGCGTGTGTGTGCGCGTGAGCGTGTGTGTGTGCGTGCGTGCGTGCGTGCGTGCGTACGTACGTACGTGCGTGCGAGAGTGCGTGCGTATGTGTGTGTGTATGTGTGTACGTCTGCGAGCGTGCGTGCGTGCGTGCGTGCGTGCGTGCGTGCGTGCGTGCGTGCGTGCGTGCGTGCGTGCGTTCGTGCGTTCGTGCGTTCGTGCGTTCCTGCGTTCGTGCGTTCGTGCGTTCGTGCGTGCGTGCGTGCGTGCGTGCGTGCGTGCGTGCGTGCGTGCGTGCGTGCGTGCGTGCGTGCGTGCGTGCGTGCGTGCGTGCGTGCGTGCGTGCGTGCGTGCGTGCGTGCGTGCGTGTATTGCGTGCGTGCGTGCGTGCGGGCGTGCGGGCGTGCGGGCGTGCGTGCGGGCGTGCGGGCGTGCGGGCGTGCGGGCGTGCTTGCGTGCGGGCGTGCGGGCGTGCGGGCGTGCGTGCGTGCATGCGTGCGTGCATGCATGCGTGCGAGTGTGCGTGAGCGTGAGCGTGAGCGTGTGTGTGCGTGCGTGTGCGTGCGTGTGCGTTTGCGTTTGCGTGTGCGTGTGCGTGTGCGTGCGTGCGTGCGTGCGTGCGTGCGTGCGTGAGTGCGTGCGTGGGTGCGTGTGTGTATGTATGTGTGTATGTGTGCGTGCGTGCGTACATGTGTGCGTACATGTGTGCGCGTGTGTGTGCGCGTGTGCGTGAGCGTGAGCGTGCGTGTATGTGTGTGTAATGGTCAGAATTCAGGCCATTATAGTGTTCCTGCACTGTACTTATGTGGGTCGTGCTGTGCACATGTACTTTGTAGGAGTGTTGGAACCAATTTATATATACTTATATATACTTTGGATCATGAATCCTCATAATCCGATTTTTCAAGGCAATTGTTCAGGCAAGCTGTTGATTATTTTGAAACGAAGTTGACTGGGAGCTATTGCTGCATGTGGCAGCAACATCTTCCAGTTAAATTAGTTCCAAAATATTCAAAAAATGTGTATTAGTATGTAAATTGACCAAAGATATACAATTTGTACGCTTTCAGGTGAACTTTTAGAATTTCGTGATGGGCCTATGTTATTTATATTGTGATGTTATCTAACGAGGGGCATAATTGATTATAACGCCAGAGACTTGAGGAGCAGATCGAACCACTCCATTTGTTATGCACAGGTACGTGAAGTCTGCCTTTAAAAGATGGTAACATACTGACTCTAGCTAAAGCAAAAATGAGATTGAAACGGCAGAAGAGTTTGCAATTTTAAGGGACAACAGCAAGTAATCAACCTCATAAGAACCATGCACCTTAATGCATGGCAGCTGCTTTAGTAAATCTATTATCCGCCTACCTGGTTTATGTAACCACCATCCATTTTGCATAAAACACAGGCTGTCATTCAAATTGCGTTACAAGCTGCTGTATAACTGAACTGCTACAACACGGGGCAGACATCCTAAATCACAAAAATCAGTTCATAACGCAAGTCATTTTCGGAATGAAACTGTCATTTTGATTGCCACGCCAGCTAACAAGTGGCGTAATTGATTAGGACATCGGATACCTGAGCAACAGATCAGATCCATCCATTTTCTCAAGGTAGATTAGAGACATTCTCTATGTGGTCTAGTTGAGTAGTGTTCACATGAAACATCCATTATCTAAACACACTTTCATGGGGATTGATGTTTTTAAAATTCGCAACTGTCGATATTCTAATATTAATAAGCCTATTATAAGTCATTATTAGGGCATGTCCTGGCAGCAGTGTAGGTGATGGCAGGATGTAGGCCTATGTGGATGAGATTATTTGTGGATGTCTATAATGTATTCAAGCCAAGA
This sequence comes from Chaetoderma sp. LZ-2023a, assembly GCA_034401795.1. Lineage (NCBI taxonomy): Eukaryota > Metazoa > Mollusca > Caudofoveata > Chaetodermatida > Chaetodermatidae > Chaetoderma > Chaetoderma sp. LZ-2023a. Next base: position 95,875,389 of record CM067373.1, on the reverse strand, counting down.
CCTCATACTCTCCAATACAGAGACGATCAATGAGCCAAGCCATTGAAGATTGATTTCCCAGAATCTTAATATTAACACATGGGCGATTAAATATTTTGAAACTAATTCGACTGGAACTTGTTGTTGCAAATGACAGCAACAGCTCCCAGTCTAATCAGATCCAAGCAATTTAATAGCATATGTATTAAATTGTAAATACCTTTTTCATATTTGACATTTATGTTACAAAGGGTTAAGAATGCTACTTTATCAGCCACGAAGTATTTGTTTTAAAATCTATTCAAGACGATGATAACGCAATGTGCTTTAAGATTATAGGCACTAAGCCAATTCTAACTATCAATTCATGACACTGTGCAATTTAGGGAAATTGCAAATAGCTACTCTGGTAGCTAGATTGGCGTCTGTGAAAAGATAATTTGTTCACGGTGATTGATGCGATGCAGCTCTGATCCAGTACTAGAAGATTGTTACGCACTGCAGCTTTAGCAATATGGTTTTTTCAGGAAAAATTGCACCAAGACACTGTTCATAGTATTAATACCATATCTGATAAACAGGTGAAATGTTGGGTATTGCCACTTTTGTATGGCGTCTGTTTGGATTAGATTAAGCCATGGATATGTTTGCAATAGTGCTGTACATCGCTGAATCCCATTTAGGGGCAGTCTTCATTTCTTTTATTGCGTCTTAATATGTGTTTATGGTTTATGTTTGTTTGTTTTTAACTCGTCAGGTTGATCATTGACACTGTAGCAGTCAAGAACAGTCAAACAGTTTTTCTTTATTTTACCACTATAATGTCAAGCACACGCAAACTCAAATCCAAATGTGCTCAAGTTGGAATGTGATTTGAAAACAGCAATTGTCTCGTGGTCGTTTTAGAATAACGCATCAATGAACTACTTTACACCTTGAGTCGTGGCATTGCACATGATATTGGAATTTTGCATTAGATTATTCAACAGTCTCTCAATCGCACAAAGTAAACTCTGCTTGTTCCACGAGCTTGATAGCAGTTCTATTTCTGGATAGCTAATATAGCACCAGTATAAAGAGCATCCTTGTCTGCGGGTGAATGGAGGCCCTACTTTGTTGTTTTTAAGTACATTAATTCAAACATCTTCTTCTCCGAACTCCTTATAATGATACTTGCCATTGTCATTGAAAGCGAAGAGTAACAGTGTGGCAAGCGCCATATGTTGGCGTGTTTGTACACAAAGCTGCTCAAAATTATGAAATTCTACGTGTCTCCGCAAATGGAGATGGCGCTAGCATATCACAATTTTGCATGCGCGCGTGCATGGGCGGGTGTGTGTGCGCGCGCGTGTGTGTGTGTGTATGCATACATGCGCGCATGCGTCTGTACGTACGTGCGTGTATCTGTGCATATGTGTGTGTGCATAAGTACATGTGTCGTGTGTATGTACATGCGTGCATATGTGCGTGTATGCGTTCGTGCATGTTGCAGCATGGTTGATCTGGCCAGAGTATCGCTTGTGACAGATTCCTTCTAACCTCATAAACAAAGGATCTTTCCAGTTTATCCATTCCTCATATGACATCCTACTAAACTACATAACGTGTAGGATGATGTTATGATCAATGATGTCATGACTGACGTAGATAAGTTCATCATGAACATTCAATTGATGACGGACTAAGCATTGTTGTACGAATTGTATGTCTTTACTATTTAATATACATGTCAGCTGTTGGATAATTCGAAACTAATTTGTCTGGGAGCTACCATGGGCAGCAACAGCACCCAGTCAAATTAATTTCAAAATATTCAACAGCTTACATGCATAGATTTCTGTAATTTGAGATTCCGAGAGTGCAGAAATCGATCGATCCCAACACGGGCAAAGCGTGTGTGAAGATGAGCTAGATATGGGCGAAGCATAGCTAAACCGGATTTTTCCATTCCTTGTGCGAGTGCTGCTTTGCAGTTCAGTGTCTAGCATTAGTAGTGTGTTGAACTGTCTGAACATAGCGGTGTAATCTAGAATTACTTTCAAATGTTTTCCCAGACAGAAGAAGTGAAATTGTTTGCCCAACGCCTGCAGGTAGCCCCATCTAAACGCATTGAATTGCCAATTTTTAAATGTTTCTATCAATTAACAAATACAATAATAGGATTTCTATGCAGCACTGTGAATACAAAATCTAATACTCACAGATTTCATACCACGAGATAAGCCAATCTACACAATGAGCAGAGAATTGTAGCCTATGTGTGAGAACAAGCCTCGGCTAAATGAGCATGGCAAGATTATTAAAGGGATGCTAATCTCTTCACAAATGTTGTATTTCACCAATAGATTATGGTTTATAGATTCTATATCATTCATAGCCTGTCATATTCCCTTAACTGTATCACAATTATCTGCTTTGTAATATCTTGTAAACGTTTAACAGTGATGACCACCATTTTGTCTCCTCTAGAGATAGTGTGTGATGTCATATAAGTGCCAATGCATTACATTCCATATTGCGTGATAATCATCTTATTTTGGAACAGATTTGACTGGAAGATGCCGCTGTCTAAGGCAGCAACAACTTCCAGTTAAATTAGTTTCAGACTATTCAACAGCTTGCGTGTATGATTGCTTCTGTACCACATTGCCGAGCTATAGTTGGCACCTCTATGACTGAGCGTATATATCGAGGTAGACACGCTAGGTTTTTTCTGATTGGATGAAAGGTAAATCATGACACCTATCATAAACTGTATAAATGTACCACCATTTAGCTACTAAACCCTGAATATCTTTTTTGACGGGATGATAAAAAGCTTAAAATCCCTTGCATAGTTTATGAGTGGTCTATTAGATCGTCTGTATAGATATCATGAGATGAGGTTAGTTATCCGTTAAATAAAAGGTGTCCGTCCAATCCAAGGACAGCGCATTCATAATCTGCATTTCAGATCCATATTAGCGAATTCAGAAAATAATACATACTTTTCCCTTTCGATTCTCAATAATTCAATCAGTATCAAATCAATTACAATGAACAATGGGTGAATTATAGCTGTCACTTAGTATATGACGTCACAATCAATTACGTAACATGTACGTTGACGTCGCAATCATAATTGACACAAATACTCCGTCATGAACCTGGAAATGTCGGTCATGTGTTAGAAATGTATACCGTTGATGATTTACTACTTAATAAACATTCTGTTGACAATTTTGAAACTGATAAGAAACAACAGCACCCAGTGAAATAGGTTTCAAAATATACAACAGCTTACGTCTATAGGTACTTTGATTTTAGTAGCCTGGGTATTCATAATTTGATAGATTCCAACAAGGGCAAAGCGTTGGCGGAACTTAGCTCGAAATGGACAGATTATATGTAGAAATGAATCCGTATATTGGCAAATGATAGAACAGAAATCATTTGTAATAACCATTTTAGGCCAAACCAATTATTAGTGCCCATAATTAAAGTCGCTTCATCCATTGACGGCGGATTGTATCGCTGGCCAATATTCCAGCTCGCTGTAATGATGCTCTGGGGCACATCGAATAATGAAAGCAAATTGAATTTGAAGTGCGTGCGTACGTGGAAGAATCTTCTCATAATATATTATTTTCTTAGTTTACCATGTTCTGAATTAGAATAACGCCTGTTCTTTGTTCATGACTTAATAGATGAATGGTGTGCTGCTGTAGGGATATTAACTTGTTCATCCACGCTAGCATTGTGATTAACGGCATGACCATCGTTCTTTACTCTGGAAAGTGGCTCTGGGGAGCCCGATATTTTGATTAAAACTATTGCTGTTTTGAGTGTTCGTATATCTATCATGTGCTAACATCCATCGAGTATAAGATCAAAGCCCAAGTGTGTCATTATTCATTTTGTCTGATTTCTAATGTGATGGAATAGTAAATGGAACTGTGCAGAAAGTCGATCAGGCATAGCCAGCTTTAAGTCGGGGTTTTAAGTCATGCAGTTAAGAAGTCACAACCCTATGACTGAATACAGCACACCGGTCATTGTGTATCTAGCCAGTGAACATACTTATATCTATCAAGTATTTGAGATCGTGTGCATCTTCTATGCGACTAGATATACAATATAACAAGTGTGATATTATTGCGACATACGAGGCTTGCCAAGAAAGATTTCAGCTAACATAAAACAAAAACGAATAGATTTTTTTCATTTACTCATCTCTGGTCAGATCATTTTTGTACACATCTAGCACATACCTTAACATGTGCAAAGGGTTGTGTAATATTCCATCAATAGATCCGCGTGATAGCCCAGTCTCTTCATAGCATAGACATTCGTCACTTGTTTATTACCAGTTCATGCATTTTGTAAATGTTTTCTTGACCCACTGGTGTTTCGCGGCGTCTAGTAGAGGGATGTGTTCCAAGCTCTTTTGTTTGGTTCCGAGTACCCAACGATTGACTGTGTCATGGCTACAGGTAGATCCTGGAACAGAATATGGGTAGACCCTAGGACAGATTATGGGTAGACCCTAAGACAAATTATGGGTAGGTAGATCCTAGGACAGATTATGTCTAGACCCTAGGACAGATTATGGGTAGATCATAGGACAGATTATGGTTAGGCCCTAGGACAGATTATGGGTAGACCCTAGGACAGATTATCGTAGACTGCACACAACATTAATATACTGTGGAAAATAGGCATCTAGTGTCACAAATTTGACGACAGCTATATACTCTATTTTCTCTATTCTGACAGATGGATTAGCTTTATAGTGATTAAACTGTTACCACAGCTGCAGAACTGCAAATATAAGAATTGGTTACATTAATGTCATTACATACACTCAAATAGATTAACCAAATATTGTGAAGAATCTTTTCTATATGCATCGTTCTGACTTTCCCTTGTAGCATATTTTCTGAAATATGACAAAGGTTTTGCCAGACAGACTGACAGACAGACTAACAGACATAATAAGGGACGGACAAGCAGACAGACTTATATTAGATGTGAGTCGCAACGAACAACTGGTTTAACCCTTTAACCCTTGAACTGGCCGTGTCTCACTTCCAAAGAGACTGTATAGGAAGGTTGTTGAATAAGTTGATACTAATTCGATTGGAACATTGTGCTGCCAGAAGCAACAACAGTTCCCAGTCAATTTAGATTCAAGATATTAGGCAGATATTCCCTGAATATTAACGAACTTGTAGTTTTGGTCTGTACAGTTTAAACATTATAAGCACAAATAATGGAGGGACAAGGTCTGTAGCTCAGGTATCGGGGGATATATTCAAAATATGTCACTTGCTAGCTGGCATTGCAATCAAATGACTTAGGTCTGTCACGAATGTGTCAAAAGTTCAACACTAAGCGTCTAAGCTGCCTAGCCGTCTCAAATTTACAATTTAATAATTGGTCCAATCAGTTTCAAAATATGCACTAGCTTAACTGTATAATTACCTTGATAATTCTTGATATTCATAGGTCAAATTGTTAAAATGTATTGAAGTGGGCGGAACATAGCTAGACATGTGCAGTGTATAGATAGAAATAGGTCTCTTGCTTATTTACTATAGCCTCGTTATGTACTGTATATTATGCATGTTTGTAACAGACGTGAGTGATTATTCCTTTGAGTGATCAGGCTCGATTATTCAAGACTCGACTCGATTAATCAGCCTGGGTACAAATTACCCAGACATAAAACCAAATGCATTCGGTGACGAACGCTGTAATGGTGATTAGAAATGTCCATTTGTAGGGTATGAGAGGCTTATTTTTAAAAATTGTATAGCTTGCTGGAATGTCTGTCTCAATGTTCGAGCCAGTTACTTCAGTGATACATTTTCGGCTTCTCTTGGCGTGCAAATGGATATACATTCGCTGAGCAAAATATAAATTTTCATGACCAATCACATTAAAGAGTAATGAAAAGGTAGGTTTTGAAATATTTTATGTAATTATTCGCGATTATTCGATTATTTAGCTTTTAATCATATTGTTTCATTATTTAATATATAATCACGATTTTCGATCTAGTCACATAATCGTGCAAGGCCAGGTTGTCTGGGTTTATTCAATGAGCCTCAAAGTCACCGTGACCCGTGAATATTGTGCTCTGCCAAAATATAACAATGATCATTTGACTGATGCATGGATTTAGAAAGAGGTACCATAATGTGTTAACCATTTCAATGTAAGGTCAGGATGAAAACGTGCCTACGTTCATTGTGCAACGGAATGAGTAAGCATATCCATACAACGTTTAACAAATTCCTAGTCCGAGTTCTCTGACTCTCCCCGATAAATATTCTAATATGACTGGTATTGCCTGACATATCATAAGTTGTATTAAGTCAGAATCAGAGACCTACCAAATACTAACATAATCTCATGATTTCACGAGAAGGTGGCTTTTGTCGAAGTACTCGGTGCCTGTTCACAAAGGTATATTTTGTAATTTTTCTAACCACAGGTGTTACATAGCAAGATATGTTGCTTTGTGTTTTGCACTATTCCAGCTTCTGCATGTACTCACACAACTTGTTATAAAGGTAGCCGCGCATAGGTCTCACACATCCAATCATGTACCCAGGCGGATCATGCTGTGCATATGTACTCTGTACTTGTGTTGGAAATTGTTGTCATTTCGATTGTGACGTTATCTAAGTAATGCCATAATTCTAAGGACAGCCCGGATCATCTTTAAAAGAAGGTAACGTACTGACTCTAGCTAAAGCCGAAGAGATTACAATGGCAGAAGAGCCTGCAATTCCAAGGAGCAACAGAAAGTAGACAACATCCTAAGGATAACACACCTTAATGCACGGTAGCTGCTTTAGTAAATGTGTTATCAAACAACCTGTTTTATGTAGCCAGCATCTAGTGTCCTCAACTGATAGGTTGTCATTCAAGTTGGGTTGCAAGCTTTTAGACAACTGAACAAAGGGCAGACATCTTAAAAAAATAAAATTTCACAAAAATCAATTCGTCATATTACCTTAACCAACCCGTAAGTCATAGCACATAAAGGGCTTGCCATTTGAGAGTGCCTACCTATGTACATGCATGCGAGCCTTGTTGTGAAACTGCATGAACTCCTGCATAATGTCTGCCTTTCTGCTTGCCTGCCTGCCTGCATGCCTGCCTGTCAGTCAGTTGAAGAGTCATTTAGTCTGTCGGTTGGTCAGTCCTTCGGTCAGGTGGTCAGGCTGTCGGTGAACCAATTGATTGGTCAGTCAGTTGGTGGGTCAGTCGCTTGGCCGATTCATGATATATTAGAATTAGGTATGAAATGCCTACCGGCCCTCCTAGCTTCCCACCCTCCCATCTTACCTACTGCCCACAGACCCCACCACAACCACCCACAATTCCCACTGCATACGTCTGTACGTTCCTCAATTCCACCGACTCTACATCCGCATAGTATTGCCCACTGCTTTTCAGTTTGAGTTATTCAGATCAGTTACTGGTAGAGTCAAAATAGGGTGTAATATCTGTGTGATTACACATTATCTGTCATTTTTGATTGGTAGGAACGCATTGAATCACATCATTGCTGTATGTGCACACATTGTATGTCATGATTAGTGTGTAGTTAGTAATGGTACATGTAGGATACGCGCAGAAGCTTTTGCAGTTTGTCTTGACATGCACTTAGTGACCCCCATGACATAAATAGGTGATCCATTGACCTCAACATAAAAGGAATCATAGGCTGTCGCAATATGAAGGCGTGTGCTAAATCTGGTGATTCTACCTTCTTGCATTGCAGAGTTATGGTCAAAAATGTGCATTCCAGTATGCACTTTGTGACCCCATGATTCTTTGTCCTGAAACTCATAGAACTTCTAGGTACCTATAATATGAAGGGGGGGGGAAGCAAATTTGGTATTAGACCTACTTGAGTTCCCGATTTATGGCTAAAATGTGTATTTCCGGATGCACTTACTGTCCCCGTGACCTAGATATTCGAACCTTTGAAATGAAACAAAATGTTTGTTCTAGTCAACCACAGGATGAATGTATGTTGTCGATTTGGTGGTTCTACATTCTGGCATTACAGAGTTATTAACGAAAATCTGTATTCTGGTATGCACTAAATTACCCTGTGACCTAGATTTTTTAGCTTTAGAGTCCATATTATCGAATTTCTGGCCACTCATAATATGAATGTATGTGTCGAATTTGGTGATTTAGCTACTTGCGTTGCCGATTTAAGGCTTAAAATGTGTATTTCTGAATGCATTCAGTGACCCCGTAACCTCGATGTTTGGCCTTTTAACACCAAAACTAAGATTTTTGCCAGCCAGTCATAATATCAATGTATGTGCTAGATTTCGTTATTCTAACTCATAGGATTCCCAAGATATGCCTCGGATAAACAGACGCGCTCACGCAGGCACACAGACGGCAACACTATTCATTTGGAATACGATGGAGCTATGCCAGTACAACATTCTACACAAATAGTGTGTGACATTTATTGTAGCAACATGCCAAAAACCATACAAAATTCATAGTGACACTCTTGTGCTCTGGTCTTATACTCGCTGGATGTTAGAACATGATAGATATACAAACATTCACAACAGCAATAGTTGTAATCAAAATATTTACCTCGTCAGACACACTCTCTAAAGTATCGAACAATTGTCATAACACTAACCACAATATGGCGTGGATGAAAAAGTTAATATCTCGACGGCAGCACAGCAATCATGTATTAAGTCATGATTATTAGATACACGGCATTGAGCATTGCGTTATTGATACAAATGACTATAAACAGTCTTTATTCTAATTCATAACATTATAAACTAAGGAAATAATAGATTATGAGAAGATTCCTGACGAGTGCCAGATAATATTCTTTCACACACTCACGCGCCTGCCCACGCATATATGCACACACGCGCGCGCGCGCACGCACTCACGTATGCAAGCACATGTCAACACACACACGCGCGCGCGCACGCACTCACGTATGCAAGCACATGTCACATGTCTGAGAAGTGACATACTATTTTCTGAATATAAATGAATTATTTGCTCAATTGGTGTTAGCTAATACTTGATGGATGTATTCCTACTCAATTGAATGATTGCAAGATTTAGAAACATGTTAATGGAAACTCAGGAATGGAATGTGTTACTCTTTGTTTTATCACAGTACACACTATCAGAAACTGTTCGAAATTTATGTTTTCAGAAAATTCTCTGGCATCATTGTTTATGCCAACATCACATCCCTTTGTAAAATGCACAAAGTAAGCCCAGCATAACTATAAGATTTAACTCCGATGTTACCAGTCCCGTCTACCCAATTCCATTTCCTGCTAAAAAAAACACCCACCGCACAGCTTGTTCTAATGACAATGGCGTAGATATTTACAACCTTTCCCTCGATGAGGACGGTTTTGCAATGAAGCAATACAAGAACTGCTATAAATAGCACGACTTTAGGATCAGCGGAGCGCATAAATAAACTCAGCTGTGGATTTTAGATTTGTATTCAAAAGTTTCTTGTAGGCGTGTGGCATTAATGATTTGAGTGATCACAATCGATTATTCAAGAATACTCGTGATTACTCTATTTATCAGCCTAGGTACAAATTACCCAGAACTAACAACAAAGACATATCCATGACGAAAGCTGTAATGGTGATTATAAATGTCCATTTGCAAGCCAAGAGAAGATTATTTTTGAAAATATATCGCTGGAATGCCTGGCTTGATGCTCGAGCCAGTCATTCCAGTGATAGATTTTCAAAAGATATTGCTCTGCAAATGTACATAATTCACTGAGACAAATGTTGATTTTCATGACCGATCGCATTAAGGAGAAATTAAAATGTAGATTTTTAAATATTTCATGCCAAAGAAAGTATTCAAGATAATTCGATTATTTAATTTCTAATCATATACATTTACGATTTAAAAAATAATCACGATTTTCGATTTAATCAAGGAATTACGCAAGCCTCGGTTTTCCAGATGTATTCAATGAGCGTAAAAGTGAATATTATGCTTTTCTATAACTGTTCCTTTTAAATATACCAATGCTCATTTGATTGATCTGGTGATTTAGAAACAGGTAAGCATACTGTTTTAACCGTTTCATTGGGAGGTCAGCATGAAATCGTACCGATGTTTGTTGTACTATGGAACAAGTAAACACATCTACATAACCTTTGCCAAATAGGTAGTCCAATCTCTCTGACTCCCCTTTGATATCAGGGATATCGTCCGATACATCACAATTTTATAGGGGCGAGTCAAAGAACTCAAACTACCAAATACTAATATAATATCTTGATTTCCAGAGAAAGTGACTTCTGCTGAAGAAGCACAACTTGGCATAGGGCTCCCACAGTCAATAATCTGCTTGAAGCCTTCCTTAGTACATTACTTGATGAAGAGAACGAGACCGATATGAGACAACATTAAGTTGATGGGCATTGTTAGGTTCTCTGTGCTTATCGACCTGTAACAATGGACATTCCTCCGTGAGAAACGACTGAATGATAATAATGACTAGCCTAAGTTACATGATGAGCATAATGATGACAGTGTGGCTGGCATGTGTGTAATGCTCAGAATGCAGGCCATTACAGTGTTACCTCACTGTACCTATGAGGGTCATGTAGACGTGTTGGAATCAATTTTATATAGTTTGGGCCATGAATTCTCATAATCCTAAATTTCAGGGTAATTATACAGGTAAGCTGTTGAATTATTTTGGAACGAAGTTAACTGAGAGCTATTGGTGCATGTGGCAGCAGCGTCTTCCAGTCAAATTACTTTCAAATTATTCAACAAAATGTTTATTAATATGTAAATTGACCAAAGATATATAATTCGTGCACTTACGGGTGACCCTTTAGCGTTTCGTGATGGAGTTATGGAATTTTTATTGTGATGTTATCTAGTGAAGGACGTAATTGATTATGAAGTCAGGTAATTGAAGGTCAGATTGGATCCCTCCATTCGTTATGAACAGATACGTGGAGTCTGACTTTAAAAGAGGGTAATATACTGACTCCAGCTAAAGCCAAAGAGATTGCAACGGCAGAAGTGTCTGCAATTGTAATCCACAACAACAAGTAATAAACATCAGAAGAACCACACACCTTAATGCATGGCAGCTGCTTTAGTAATGTGTTATCCGCCCACCTGGTTTATGTAGCCACCATCGATTGTGATCACCACACAGGGTGTCATTCAAATTGGGTTGCAGGCTGCTGGACAACCGAACTGCTACAGCATGGTACAGACATCTGAAAACACAAAAAAGGTTCATCACTGATAACTCACGTCATTTTCGGAATAAAACCATCATTTTGATTGCCACGCCAGCTACCAAGTGGCGTATTTGATTCGAATATTGAATACCTGGATAAAATCAGATCTATCCATATTCTCAAAGCAGATTATAGGAATTCGCTATGTGGTCTAGTTGAGTAGTGTTCATATAAAAAAATCTAATGTTTAAGCACACTTTAATGAGGATTGATGTTTTTAAAATTCGCAACTGCCGATATCCTAATCTTAATAAGCGTATTATAGGTCATTATTACGGTATGCATGGCCTGGCAGCAGTGTAGGTGAGGGCAGGATGTAGGCTTATGTGGATGAGCTTATTTATGGCTCTCTATAATGTATTCAAGACAAGATAATCTCAGACTATCTGCTAGAGAGACAATCGATGAATTACACCATTGATCAGGATCTTAATATTAACACCTGGGTGGGTAAATAGTTTGAAACTAATTCGACTCGAACATGTTGTTGCCAGTGGCAGCAGCAGCTCTCAGTCTAATCAGATCCAAAAATTCAATGGCATATGTATTTGACGTTTATGTTATAAAGGGTTAAGAATGCTACTTTATCAGTCAAGAAGCATTTGTTCTGAATTCTATTCCAGACGCTGATTACGCGACATGCTCTAAGATTATAGGCAATAAGCCAATTCTAACTATCAATTCATGACACTGTCCAATTTACAGAAATTGCATGTAGCTACTCTGATAGCTAGATTGGCGTCTGTGAAAAGATAATTTGTTTATGGTGATTGATGCGATGCAGTTCTGATCCAGCAATTGACAATTGTTAAGCACTATAGCTTTAAGCAACGTGGTCTTTTCAGGACAAACTGCACCAAGATGCTTTTCTTAGCATTAATACCATATCTGGCAAACAGGTGAAACATTGGATATTGCCACATTTGTATGGTGTCTGTTTGGATTAGATTAAGCCACATATATGTTTGCAATAGGGGTGTACATTGCTGAATCTCATATAGGGGTAGTCTTTATTTGTAGCCTATAATAGATATAATTGATATAATACCTAAATCTTAATATGTATTTGTTGTTTATGTTTGATCATGTTTAACTAGTCAGGCTGATCATTGATTCTATAACAGTCAAGATCAGTCAAACAGTTTCTCACCCTCCTTTTTATTTATTTTACCACTATTACTTTAAGTACGCACAACTCAAATCCGAATGTGCTGAAGTTGGAATGTGATTTGATCAAGAATGAAAACAGCAATTGGCTCATAGCCGTTTGGGAATTACGTATCAATGGACTACTTTACACATGAAGCTGTGGCATTGTACAGTATATTGGAATTTTGCGTTACATAATTCAACAGTCTCTCAATCCCACAAAGTACACTCTTATCTTCGAGTACAAGCGCTGATTGTTACATAAGCTTCATGACAAGTCTATTTGCGGATAGCTAATATAGCACCAGTGTAAAGAGCATCCTTGTCTGGGGGTGAATTGAGGCCCTACTTTGTAATTTTTAAGTACATTGATCCAAACATCTTCTTCTTCTCCAAATTTCTTATGATAAGACTTGCCATTGTCCTTGAAAGTGAAGATTAACAGTGTGGCAAGCGACAAAGGTTATGGTGTTTTCACACAAAACTGGTCAAAATTATGAAATTCTACATGTTTTTGCACATTGAGATGGTGTTAGGATATCACAATTTTGCATGCGTGCGTGCATGTCGAGGTGGGAAGTTGGGTTTGAGTGTGTGTGTGCATGTGTGCGTGCATTTGTGCATATGCGTGTATGTGCTGTATGCGTGTGTGTGTGTGTGTGTGTGTGTGCGTGCGTGCGTGCGTGCGTGCGTGCGTGCGTGCGTGTGTGCGTGCGTGCGTGCGTGCCTGCGTGCCTGCGTGCGTGCGTGCGTGCGTGCGTGCGTGCGTGGGGTGGATGGGTGGATGGATGGATGGGTGGGTGGGTGGGTGGGTGGGTGGGTGGGTGGGTGGGTGGGTGGGGTGGGTGGGTGGGTGGGAGTGGGAGTGCGTGCGTGCGTGCGTGCGTGCGTGCGTGCGTGCGTGCGTGCGTGGGTGGGTGGGTGGGTGGGAGTGCGTGCGTGCGTGCGTGCGTGCGTGCGTGCGTGCGAGCATACGTGCATGCGTGCGTGTGTGTGTGTCTGTGCATGCATGTGTGTGCATCCGTGCGTGCCTGCGTTCATGCCTGTATCCGTGTGTGTGCAGGCGTTTGTTTGTGTGTGTGTGTGTGTGTGCGTGCGTGCGTGCGTGCGTGCGTTCGTGCGTGCGTGCGTGCGTGTGTGCGTGCGTGCGTGCGTGTGTACATACACGCATGCGTGCGTGTTACAGTATGGCTGATCTCGCCAGAGTGTCCCTAATAACAGATTCCTTCTGAACTCATAAGCAATTGCCCTTCCAGTTTATCCATTAATCATATGACGTCATACTCAACTACGTAATGTGTAAGATGACGTCATCATCAATAACGCCATGAATGACGTAGATAAGTTCGTCATGACTGCAACAGCAACCAGTCAAATTAGTTTCAAAATATTCAACAGTTTACATGTATAGGTTTCTGGAATTTGAGATTCAGACAGTGATCGATCGATCCCAACACGGGCAAAACTTGGATGGCGATTAGCTAGAGATGGGCGGGGCATGGCTAAAACTGGTTTCCTCCATTCCTTGTCTAGTATCAGTAGTGTGTTTGACTGTATGAACATAGCAGTGTAGTCTAGAATTATTTTAATTCTAATGTTATCCCAGAGAGTCTGCGCAAACCATAAGTGAAATTATCTAGTCAAAACCACTTTTTGAATGTTTCTATCAATTAACGAATAATAAATTAATAGGGTTTCTATGCAGCACTGTGAATACAAAATCTGATACCCACAGATTGCATATCAAGGCGAAGGCCAGTCTAAGCAATGAGACGAGAATCGTGGCCTATGTGTGAGAACAAGCTTCAGCTAAATGAGCATGGGAAAGTTAAAGGTGCCCAATCCAGGGACAACATATTCATAATCTGTATAGTTTTGTAGCAAGTTTCAGAAGCATATTAGCAAATTCAGACAGTATTATTTATTTTGCCCTATCAGTTCTCGATAATTCAGTCGGTGTCAAATTAATTACAAAGAACATTTGCTGAATTCGATCTGTCACTTAGTATATGACGTCATAATTACTTTACATCACACGCACGCTGATGTCAGAATCGTCATTGACAAACGTGCTCCCGAAACCAGGAAAGGCCCGTCAAATGTAAGAAACGTATACGGTTGACGGATTTACTACTTTATAAACATTCTGTCTGTTGAAAATTGTGAAACTATTTTCACGGGGCGCTGTTGCTGCCATGGTCATTTGCAACAGATTACATACATAGGTACTTTGATTTTGGCAGCCTGGGTATTCAGAATTCGATCGATTCCAACACGGACAAAGCGTGGTCGGAAATGGGCAGGGAATAGGTAGAAATGAATCCCAGAAACCATTTATAACAATCATTTTATGCCAAACCAATTATTAGTGCCCACAATTAAAGTCGCTTCATCCATTGAAGGTGAATTGTATCATTGGCCAATATTCAAGCTCGATGTAACAATGTTCTGGGGCACGTCAAATAATGAAAGCAAATTGAATTATAAAGCTAGTCTCATTTTGCAGGATGGATGATTATAATTCTACCATTTATTACATTGTTCAGGTAGACAGTGGCATCGCCAGCGGAATCGATTGGTTACACGCTCTGAGGATTCCTAAACCAAGCAAGCGGTTGAAAAGAAGAAACGCTAGACATAGATACGAGAATGGACAAAGGCAAAATAAACTACAAAGACATCAAATATATATGGCTCAACCAACAAAAAGGATTAGTTACCTTGGACTAAAAATCTTCAATGTGTATAAGATGTATCGCCTCGTGTTCTTATAACCTAAAGCTAAATATATGTACATAAATTGTTGGCAGTGACACACGATGGAATCCTAGAAACTCCACAAAACATCAGAAACCTGTCAATACGTATCCAAAATCACAGGCAGGAAATGAATATATTACCAACCTCCTTTAGTCATCTTATTTATTGCATTTCTCATATCGCTTCATTGCAAAATCGTCCTCTTCTCACTAATGTCTGGGGAGCCGGCAGGAATCCAGCGTAACTCAATAAATCTCATTGCCATTTGAACAAGCTGCGAGAGGTTTGTCAGGAAACTGAATTGTGGAAAAGAGAGCGGTAAGATATTGTTGCACATGCCAGATATGCTTGCTCAACTGTGTGTTTTCCGCAAGAGGCCGCCATGCCCACAACATAGGTAGATAATCAACTGAAATAGCCTAATGCTACTGCGATAATATTACACTTAGCACAATTTCTTCAGGAGTATCCATTTTTGTTTGAACCAGCTATTGTCGACTATCTTTCTAAATCTTGAACTCACTAAAATGCTTAAGAATATATTTAAGAAGTAGTAGTTACCCCACCCACCAATCCCCCACACGATTCATTCTGCAAAAGTACTCTGTATCACTTCTATTTGAATTGCTGTACGTCTCTCTGTCGATCCACTTGGCTTGCACCTGCGTTTGTGCGTGCGTGCGCGTATATGTGCGTGTGTGTGTGCGCGCGCGCGCGCGCGCGCGCTTGTGTGTGTGTGCGCGCATGTGAGTGAGTGAGTGAGTGAGTGAGTGAGTGAGTGAGTGAGTGAGTGAGGGAGGGAGGGAGGGAGGGAGGGAGGGAGGGAGGGAGGAGCGCTTGAAATAATATTATATGACATCGGGAAGGATCTTCTCATAATATATTATTTTCTTAGTTTGCCATGTTCTGAATTAGAATAACGCATGTTCTTTGTTCAGCTTAATACACGAATAGTGTGCTGCTGTAGGGATATTAACTCGTTCATCCATACCATCATTGTGATTAACATCATGACAATTATTCGATACTCCGGAAAGTGGCTCTGAGGATCTGGATATTTTGATTAAAACTATTGCTTTCATGAGTGTTTGTATATCTATCATGTGCTACCATCCATCGAGTATACGGCAAGAGCACAAGTGTGTTATTATGCATCTTGTCTGATTTCTATTGTGATGGAATAGTAAATGGAACTGTGCAGATTGTTTTCCAGCCATAGTCAGCTTTAAGTCCTTCTTATTCTTACAGTAGCATCACATTCAGAACCAATATGGATGGGTTTTAAGTCATGCAGTTAGGAAGTCTCAACCCGATGCTCAAGTGCATGCTACATGTGACCTTCTTTATTACACAGCAATAATGTCATACAATGTGTGCGCATACATCACCGCCCCCGCCACACACACCCCCCCCACCCCCATACACACACACATACACTGAGTGGTCCATAATTGACCCACGATGGGGGGGGGGGGGTCAAACTTCAGAGACACATTACGCATGTTCCATCCGTGTGTACATACATACATGATGTCATAAAAATTATTTCCATACATCAATGGCGCCACACACTGTGCTCACGCATCAAGGGTG
This sequence comes from Chaetoderma sp. LZ-2023a, assembly GCA_034401795.1. Lineage (NCBI taxonomy): Eukaryota > Metazoa > Mollusca > Caudofoveata > Chaetodermatida > Chaetodermatidae > Chaetoderma > Chaetoderma sp. LZ-2023a. Next base: position 95,858,602 of record CM067373.1, on the reverse strand, counting down.
CCACATACATTGCACACACAAATCGATGACGTCACACAATGATGTCACACAATGTGTGCTCACATAACAATGGTGTATAATGCGTGCTCACGCATCAATCACGTCACAAACAATTTTGAGTTTACAATACACTGACTTAAATAGCTTAAAGCAGAAAGATTTTAAAGGTGCGTGTTCTTTGACATTGACGTTATACTTGCGCCTTCTAAGTTCTGCAGACAAATAGAGTCACCAGTATCAGTCCCATGTGTTGACATGCTTATGTTGGGCAATCTTATGTGGGCTGACAGTCAGTCTGCCAGACACTGGTCGGCTGGCCAGCCGGTTGGTCGGTCGGTCAGTCGGTCAATCGGTCGGTCAGCCGGTTGGTCAGTCAGTCAGTCAGTAAGTCAGGTATACAGACAGACAAACATACAAACAGACAGGCGGGTGGGCGGGCATGTGGGCAGATGAGCGGATGGCTGGGCAGGTGTGCGGGTGAGTGGGTCGGCTGGCGGGCGGACGAGTTGGTGGACGGGGTTCGGGTGGGTGGGAGGATGGGCAAGTGGGTGGGTGGGTGGACAGACAGACAGACATACAGACAGACAGACAGGCAGGCAGGCAGGCAGGCAGGCAGGCAGGCAGGCAGGCAGGCAGGCAGGCAGACAGACAGACAGACAGACATCATGACAGACAGTCAGACAGTCAGACAGTCAGACAGTCAGACAGACAGCATGACATCATGACAGACAGACAGCATGACAGACAGATAGCATGGCAGACAGACAGACTTTGACAAAGTTTGAAAGCTGATTTACGTGACGTATATGAGTATGACATCAAACAATTGTGTGACAGTTCGGATTCCTCCATTACTGAAGCATGTTCTTGCGTATGGTTTCTATATATACGTGGCCACCAAGACATCATCATGTGTATTACTGGCTCATAGCTTACTTCATTCACAATTACAATAATGCATATCTTATACAGCTATGTAGCTAGAGTGTGAGTGGCATAAATGTGTGCATGCATACGTGTGTAGTTAACTGACTGCTGCAAGCCACCGGACAATACTACCAAGGGGCAATAACTTTGGATCAGCTGACTATTTTGAAAGTAATTTGACTGAAAGTTGTTAGTAGTTTAAGAGATCCAGAATTAAATCCCATGAAATACCTAATCTACAGAAATACAATCAGTTCAAATAAATGTAACCCTACCCATAGTTCTTGGTATATTAATTAGTGTATTCTGTTCTGAATTAGCAAAGCACTTGCTTACACAGTTACGCTTGTTGCATTGAATCTAATAAGCATGTATTAATACACGAATTGTGTGCTGCTGTCAGGAAATTAAACGTTTCATCAATGTCATCATTTGGATTAAGGTTTTGACAAGTGTGCGATACCCCAGAAAGTGGGTGAGTGTTTGTATAACTACCATGCACCAACATTCAATTGACAGTTACACCCCTTAATGTCCATGTTCATCCAGCATAATTATTCTCTTCTCCACGGACGGTGACGATGGTATTGCTTCCGGCATGTGAGAGTTTGCGTGCTTTGTTCAGCCAAGCCATAAGAGGAGGGTAGACACTGCAAAACATACACGTATCATGTCGTGCCCTAGCCTACTGACAACGTGTCACTTCTCCTTACGGAGCTTGCACTTAATGTTGCGACATCTCCATGACCACCATTGATCTTTGGATGAAATCGACAAGATCTACTTCAGCTCTAGCAATCATGCGTGGAAGAATGGAATAATCAGTCTGAATACAACACACCGGTCATTGTGTATCTAACTAGTGAACATACATATATCAATTAAGGATTTGAGACATTGCGCGTCTTGTACCGGACTCAATATACAATATAACACGTGTGCTAGCATTGCGGCATATGAGGTTTGTTAAGAAAGTGTTCAGCTAACATAAAACAAAAACGGATAGATTGTTTTCATTTACATATTTCTCTACACTGTCCCCATCTATGTCAATAAAATTGCCCCAACGGGGCTGATGGTCTTCGATGCCATTCCAGTAGACACATTTATCTCGGTCCTCAAACGGATCCTCTGCAGTAGCGAGAATTTAATTGACATCCTCACATCACTTACCAAGGAGAAACTGTTTCAAATTATGGAATAGAGCGTAGTCACCGAGGGCGATGTCTGGAGAATATGGAAGATATGGCAGGAGTTCATATCCACAGTGTTGTACAGCATCCATTGCAAGTCTGGTGGTGTGAATAGGTGCATTGTCCTGGTGGTCAGCACTCCCCACCTCACCTTGCGATGCTCTATCTACGTGATCGATGTCCTCAATTTCAGAGGTAGGTCAGCACGGTATTTGCCTGTGATGGTTGTTCCACGAGGCATATAATCAATCTGAATATTCCCTATGCTGTGCAATAAAACCATACCCATATTTTTCTTGGTTGGCCTGGTTGCTTTTGATTTCTTTGTCTCCGTGGATCATGCATTTTTTTCACTCCACAGAGTCTTGTTTGGAGTCAAGGTTATAGTGGCCGGTCTTCTCATATGCTACTAAAAGTACTGAACATTTGCATTGTACCTAGTAAGAGGAGACCTTCATATAGTCATTTCTCATCGCCGGTTGGAGCATTTTTTGGTACACATCTGCTACATACCTTGACGTGTGCAAAGGTGTGTGTAATATTCCAGCAATAGATCCACGTGATAGCCCAGTCTCTTCATAGCATAGATATTCTCCATTTGTTTATTACCAGTTCATGCATTTTGTAGATGTTTTCTTAACACAATGGTGTTTTAGGCCGTCCAGTAGAGGGTTGTCTTCCAAGTTCTTTTATGTTTGGTTTCGAGTACCCAAGGATTGACTGTGTCATGGCTATTGGTATACCCTAGGACATATTATGGGTGGACTGCACACCTCCAGGCAGTGCACACAGCAGCTTACTAGTAGAAGTCGGCCGGGACGTCATAGAATATCTCCCAGGTGCCACTAGCAACCTATAGAAAGCTATCAGTCCTAGCCTGTTCACACCTTTAAATCACCTGTTTGACAGCCCCTCCATTAACATATATGCCAGCACGGATGGGATATCGGGCACCCATTTAGAGTTTACACTCTTATTACTCATTGACCTGACGACAACATGATATCATACCAGCATTATCTGACCTTGACCGAGATGATGAAAAAAGAGGTTCGCCCCTTCATGACCCCTGCACAGATAAAGGCCTTAAACGAGCAGAGGCTCACACTGCAACAAGAAGGAGAGCGACTACAGCGGGAGAACTGGTATCAACAGAACACGAGCCTCGCAATGAGGCAAAGGAACAGTGAACATTTCCGATGCTGGCAGGCCCCCCTGGAGGAGAGTAAGCGGGACGCATGAGTCTTGACAGACGACAATGAGCTAGATGTCTTCCCAGACGAGGATGAGCAGGTGTCTTCTCAGACGAGGATTAGCTGGGTGTCATACAGTAGAAAGAGGAGATGGCGCAGAAGTGCAAGACCAAGAAAGCCATCCAGCGGCGGACCTACTATCTTGGTGATAAGGTGAAGTTCCAGATATCACTTCTCAGAAAGCTACTGGCACCCGACATAGTGCTGGATGACCTCGTGGGTGAGTGGGGTGGCCGGGCACTGTCTCAGAGTAACTCACCCCATCCCAGAGATCGCCATCAGTGGTGCCTCCTACACTGTTGCCGCCATGATCATGGGTGAACGTGTTACACTAATGGAGGCCGCGGTTCTAGGGATAGCATCGAGTGCAATGGCTGAGATCATCGTCGCCTACGTTTAACCCCTCTGAATAGTGAGAGATAGATCACGAGACCCCTGCAGCATATGAGGCATGGTGTGCCGGAGGATGGTGTATAGGCCATAGTCGAGCACGCAGACTGAGGATTGCCAATGCCCGGGAATGGTGGACCGGCCACAAGGTATGCCCCTGCAGAGAGGGCCAGTACGCTGAGCACTGCTACCTATTCCCTTGGCCGACTGCGTAGAGCATTACCCTGTCCTCATCGCTGCAGCTTCCACCACCTCTATAAACTCTGCTGTCTTCTGACCTGTCGATGCTTCATAGTCGAGCGTTGACTCAGATATCTTTACAGCCTCGTAGTACTCATCGAGACTCTCATCTGCCTCTTTGAGGCCATGCTATAGACTACAGTTTAAAGCTACTATATAGTTGCCCCGGCGACGGATTCCCAGAGCGATGTATGAACCAGAGGCTGATCCAGTCGAGAATATAGATAACGAGGACTATGAGGAGGACTATGATGAGGAGGATGGTGCAGACGACTACGATGTAGCGGAGACCGCCGGTGAGTATGATGATGTAGCGGAGACCACGCCTGAATCCCACAAGCTAGTACACAGCGTGAAAGGAATCTATCGCACTTACGTAAAAGGTTATATTGGTCCGCTGGCAGCAGTTGGGGCTCTGATTGCTCTGTTCACAATGAAGGCTGGCAAGATGGTCCGCAAGATCACCAACAATGCTCTCCATGGGGTGGATAAGATTTCTGAAGCCATACCAGCCATCGCCTCAGGAGTAGGTACGTTGTTCGGAGTCGCAAGCCCTTGGCTACTGTATGTTGCCATAGCGCTCACGGCCATCTGGGCCGCCGAACATTTAAGCCGTACTAAATAAGGATGGCATGAAGGTCAAATCCCTTAATCCGGGGGTCGGTCGATAGACTAATGTTCAGTGAGGATCCAGCAGAGATTAGACGCCAGTGTACGGAGATGTTTGAGGAGGTCTTCAGTGATGGTCGAATGAATGCCATCTGTTCGTTTGTTTAGAGTTCACCCAGGCCGTACATGATAGGACGGGAGTGGACGTCAGTGATGAATTCCGGGAGTTTATCAACCGTCTTTCTTGAGGAACTCTACTATCACCCTGGTGGATATTACCGTGAGCTCCCTCAACTACTCGAGGCTGCACGTCACAAGGGCCACAACTTCACATTGGAGACAGTTAGCCAGTGGCACAGCCGCCAGGCGATGTGGCAGATATATAGACCTCGTCACATCAGGCATGCCCATTTCGAGGAAACTGTCCCGAACAGAGTTCACCAGGCAGATGTTCTATTCCTTCCACACGACTCGGTTGGTTTAAGACCTACAAGTATGCCCTCACCATCCTCGATGTCGCCAGCAGGTACAAGGCGGCAGTACTGCTCACAGACAAGTCAGCTGGCCAGGTGGCCCAGGCATTCGAGGATGTCTACGAGGCTTCGGAATATCCCCTCCAGTGGCCGGAATTGTTGCAGGTGGACGAGGGTAAGGAGTTCAGAGGGGAGTCTGCAGCCCTCATGCGGAAACACGGTGTGGCAGTTAGGCCAGGTTAGGTAGGGCATCAGCGTGCCCAGGCTATCATTAAGCGGTGGAATTGGACACTGGCAGAGAGACTGTTCCCACACCAATACACCCAGGAAATGGCTGCGCCGAGTGAACGTTCTAGAGTATGGGTGAGAGGGATGTCTGCTGTGGTGGAAAGATCCAATGCCGAGGTTACTAGGCTAATCGGGAAGAAGCCAGTAGAGGCTATCAGACACTCTGCTGGCCACAGCTCTAGAGGACCGAACAAGGGAGAGGAGTGCCTACCACCTGATTATCTGGTTCGGTACCTGTACGAGCCTGGTGAGCTGGAATGTTGTCGACGGCATGCAACAGATTATAACTGGTCGATAGATGTTCACAGGCTTGACAGGTATGTAGAGGCGGAGGGGCGGCCTACACTGAACTACATGGCATTCCAGCACGGAGTGGCTAGGCGACCATTTGTCGTAGAAGAGCTCCAGCTAGTCCTAGAAGACACACAGCTACCACCCCCTAGGGTGCTAACATGATAATCGATGGGCTCGGTATGGACCCCATCTGGCAGCACATGGCGCTTATCATAGTAGCGGAGAGTCCGAGTTTTTCCTGCGCATATGACACCATACCATGGTTGCGCATGTGTATGCCTCGGTTTTTAGCTCTGTCCACCCCGCCATGTAGGGCGCTGTAGAATCTCTGCCAAGAGACCTCATTCCCTTAGCCGAGCACGTACTTGCAGCTGCGCTCTCCACATAGTAGCATTTGGAGCAGAGAGCGATGCTACGAGAGCCTTCGAACTCGAGCTTGAACAGTCCCGGAGTCCGTCCAGACCATTTGTCCCATGCTAGCCAGTCCCGCTTATGAGCCTGGTACTCTGCTCGCATGTCAGGGCGAATGACGTCGTCGAGGTTGGAGCCTGCTGTAGCGATATACGCGGAGTCAGTGTCCATCTGCAGGTACTAAAAGCTGTCACAAGCTATGTAGCGATCGAGGAGGTCGTAGTAGAACTCCAGCATTCGCAGCTTTGCGAGCTCATAAACGGCTATCCCCACGTGGAAGGGCCTTCGAATTGTGATTCTCAGCTTGTGACTCTGGAGCTAGTATGGCTCACTGATGTCCTCGAGATCTTCGAACCAAGCACTACGCAGGGCCTTATCTACCACGCGTTTATCCTTCATGAAACTGGTGTTGCTATGACGTTCCAGGGCCTCGATGAGCTTCCCGTAGGCACTGTTGCCGAGGAGTTTGAAGAGATCTGCCAAGAGCGCTTTGCTCTAATCTACATCTCCCGAGCAGCAGGCCTCCATACCATTCTCCACGAACCAATCGAATGGGCGCTTGACCTCATAGTCTATGGTGTGGTATACAGCAGTGATCTCCAGGCTATGGGCTATATACCACTTGAGGGTCGGGGCGTACAGCAGTCGATTCTTGCCAGAGAGGGCACTGACCAGCTTCTGGGTGGTGGGCTGCTTCCTCCCTGTTCTCCCTGGATAGGCCAGCATCTCAGACGAGATTGTCTCTAGCGGGATCTCGCGGTTATAGAAGAGTGGAGGCATTTCCTCTAATTTTTTTGCCCACAGAGCCTTGTGGACCTCTCTATCTACCTCAGCAAACCCAAACCTGAGCCTCCTTAAAGCTAGCTACCCCACTGGCACCAGACCAATGGCACACTTTCTCCTTACCACATGTCCATCGTTGACAGGTATAGGGCATTTGCGTCGTAGCTGGGTAGATGTTGGCAGACACGCTCACTCTGGCGGATTCGAGTCACACCGGCCTCATTGTATCTGGTGAACACGATGCTGGGACCTCCAACAACAGCACCCTTCAGCATCTCGTAGGCTTCCCTGTCCGGTGAATAGAGCCTAACATCCGGCATGTGCTGAGCGGTTCCACGTAGGAGGTACTGCGTGACACACCTGGGAGAAACACTGCGTCTATGAAGATGTCTATTTCTCACTCTGTGTAGAACTCCTGCATTCGCTCTAGGGCTTTGATGAATGGACTGACGTCCAGGTTGTTGTAGTATCGCGGCCAGTCAGCGAATGTCCGCATTCCATGCTCGCTGAATGTCTAGTTGCACTGTTCCCACTATGTTCGCGTTAAGAGGTAGTCACCCTTGAGCTTAGATGTCCATGCTGAGTAGTCAGGAAGCCCTGGATAGTAGAGTGTGTCAAACCATTCATATGGGAGCCAGCTCTTCTGCTCTGTACACCCATAAGCTTTGACTCATACCTCGTACGAGGCCCCTGGGCCGAGGTAGTTCAGCACATCGAGAAACCGTAGCTCAGATGGTATGAGGAACATGGTCTGACTAGCCTTCTTGGTGACTATCACTGTACCTGTACTGTCAGTCAGCTCATCGACAAAGTACTTCCAGATGAGGTTCAGGTCCTACAGCCCAGAGTTGAACGCGAGTGCAGGCACTTGGTCACACCACTCGTTGATCAGTCGCTGCTGTCGCTTTGGGAGCTTGACCAGGTCTGTCGGTATGTACTGTGCCCTAACCCTTGTCCGGATTAGAGATGCTCGCCATTGGATCTCCAGCATGAACTCTCTGATCAGTTCCTTGGGGTCAGGATTGCAGAGGTTAGTGGGCTCACTCGTGGCGCCCTCTAAGGAGCAGCCAACTGACACAGAGATGGGTATGAGAGTACTCTCGATCGTGAGAGTCTCCGTAGGATGAGTCTTGATACCATCTATGAGTGCTTCGAAGTCGTAAACTATGAAGTGTGGGTATGGGACAGTCCGAACTCGGTTAGGGAAGCTTGGGCAACGTTTCATAAAGCACTCCCACTGTACCACAAGCGTGCATCCAGAGGCTCTCAGCTTCTCCCCTTTCAGGACAGTCTTGCGGTATATCGTTGTTCAGCATCCTCACCTCGCTGGTGCTGTGGACACCCGTGCCAGTGACAGCCATGGAACTGGTAAACGGTGTTGGTGGTCGGATCATAACCATCTACGGGAGCGCCCTCGATCCAACGCTCGCCACCGTGCCCACACTCTACATATGTATGTGTACGCCTCTGTTTCTCGACTCATACTCAATCTAACGAGTAGCCGCTGAACTGGAGGCGTGGGGTGGATAGAAGGCTTTCTCATACACAAACAGTGGTGCCTCAACCTTCTCGCCAGGACACACGATTTTTGTTTTGCCGCCTGTACAGTGATCACTGATCAGCGTGGTGTTGAAGATGGCATGCATTTGTAAACCTCTGCTGACAGTGACTGCAGACTAGTGTATGTGCCAGCTTGGAGATGTTCTTGATGTAGAAGGCGTGATGGTCCCACACTCCGATGGTCATGGTGTCACGGTAGTGAGCCACTTGCCCGATTATGTGCCAGGTGCCCTCCTCAGTTGGTTCAAACACGCGAATCCAGATCTTGGCGAAGAACTCTACCTTGTCCAGCTGATTCAGCGAGGTCTTGCGGACATCAGGTACTGTCTTGCCGTAGAACTGTGTGGCAAGCTCTCGTGCAGGAGCTGTACTTCTATCAGCTCTCGCTCCTCGGTGGACTGCTAGACATGTCCAGAGACACATGTTGTGCATGTAGGTGTCGAGGGCAGTCATACTCTTCTGCTGTCATAGCCAGTCTGGGAGGGGGCCTGTCCCAAGCAGAGTTTGGCGGTCAATGGCAGCCCTGACCTCAACGTTGATTGATCGAACGAAAGCCCACTTCGTGTTAGGTCGATCGATATTGTCTGTGTCGAGGCGGGCTTGCTCTCTTGCTGCCACCCAGTCGTGAGCTGCTCCTATCGTGTTCAGCCACGGGGTCCCTGGAGCATTCTTGTGGAAGAGCATCACTCTACTGTTTTCGAGGTGACGGATGCGATAGGTATGGGTATAGCGGAGGCAGGCGTTCTGGACAGAGTGTTGGATCTTTTGCATGATCTGGCCTGTGAGGTCCCCTTGTAGACCTCTGAAGAATGTCCAGCGTACTGACCTTTCGCCGAGACGCTGGTCGAGAATGTGTTAGCCTTCTCGCCTCATGCTCCGGGCTAATGGTTCGGACCTTGGCCCCCTTATGCTCTGGGCTGGGCTCAGACCTCGGCATTGCTTAACGATCCTGTGTTTGAGAGTTAAGCGCTCCAGTGGATGGGCCTCCATCCGCCTCGCTACGGTCTTGGCTCGCAAGCTAGCAGTCACCTCCTTGTCCAACTGACCAAACTCACGTATCCACTGTGCTTTCTTGTGGGGATTCCAAGGATCCTCGATAAGCGCTCGAAACCTTCCCGTATTCATTGCTCGGGAGAGTCGCTTCTGCCACTCCTCGGCACGGACCTGGTCGATCATCTGGAGCAGGTCGGCTTTCTTGACCTTAGAGTAGCCTCTAAGGCCGAATTGCTTTGCAGTAGCGCGAATCTGTGCAACAGTACTCATGGTGTATATCCCTGTGGATGCCTGTCTCCAAATGGGCATTCAGACATGTGGTGATCAGTACCTGTGGGTGGTGTATATCCCCTGTCTGTGCGTTCAGACCTATTCTGTGTGGTACTGGCGATCAGTACCTGTAGGTGGTGTATATCCCTGTGGATACCTGTCTCTAAATGGGCGTTCAGACGTGTGGTGATCAGTACCTGTGGGTGGTGTATATCCCCTGTCTGTGCGTACAGACCTATTCTGTGTGGTACTGGCGATCAGTACCTGTAGGTGGTGTATATCCCTGTAGATACCTGTCTCTAAATGGGCGTTCAGACCCTATTATGTGTGGCGATCAGCGTTCAGACCTATTATGTGGTGCTGGCGATCAGTACCTGTGGGTGGTGTATATCCCTGTGGATGCCTGTCTCTAAATGGCCGTTCAGACGCTATTATGTGTGGCGATCAGTACCTGTGGGTGGTGTATCCCTTATCTGGGCGGTCAGACCTATTATGTGTGGTGCTGGCGATCAGTACATGTGGGTGGTCTATACCCCTGTGGATGCCTGTCTCTAAATGGGCGTCCAGACCCTAATATGTTTGGCGATCAGTACATGTGGGTGGTGTTTACCCATGTCTGGGCGTCCAGACCTATTTTGTGTGGTACTGGCGATCAGTACCTGTAGGTTGTGTATATCCCTGTGGATGTCTGTCTCTAAATGGGCGTTCAGACCCTATTATGTGTGGCGATAAGCGTTCGGACCTATTATGTGGTGCTAGCGATCAGTACCTGTGGGTGGTGTCTATCCCTGTGGATGCCTGTTTCTAAATGGCCGTTCAGACGCTATTATGTGTGGCGATCAGTACCTGTGGGTTGTGTATCCCCTATCTGGGCGGTCAGACCTATTATGTGTGGTGCTGGCGATCAGTACATGTGGGTGGTCTATACCCCTGTGGATGCCTGTCTCTAAATGGGCGTCCAGACCCTATTATGTGTGGCGATCAGTACCTGTGGGTGGTGTATACCCCTGTCTGGGCGTTCAGGCCTATTATGTGTGGTGCTGGCGATCAGTACCTGTGGGTGATGTATATCCCTGTGGATGCCTGTCTCTAAATGGGCGTTCAGATCTTATTAGGTGTGGCGATCAGTACCTGTGGGTGGTGTATATCCCCTGTCTGGGCGTTCAGACCTATTATGTGTGGTGCTGGCGATCAGTACCTGTGGGTGGTGTATATCCCTGTGGATACCTGTCTCCAAATGGGCGTTCAGACCCTATTATGTGTGGCGATCAGCGTTCAGACCTATTATGTGTGGTGCTGGCGATCAGAACCTGTGGGTGGTGTATATCCCTGTGGATACCTGTCTCTAAATTGAAGTTCAGACCCTATTATGTGTGGCGATCAGTACCTGTGGGTGGTGTATATCCTCTGTCTGGGCGTTCAGGCCTATTATGTGTGGTGCTGGCGATCAGTACGTGTGGGTAGTCTATATCCCTGTGGATGCCTGTCTCTAAATGGACGTTCAGCAGCGAAAAATTGTTTTAACCCTTTAACCCTTGAACTGGCAGTGTCTCACTTCTAAGGAGACTATATAGGAAGGCTCTTGAATAATTTGATACTAATTCGATTGGAACATTTTGCTGCCATAAGCAACAGCAGTTCCCAGTGAAATTAAATTCAGAATATTCAGCAGAATAGTCCTTGAATAATAACGAATTTCTAATTTTTGGTCTTTAGGTTTAAGCTTCTTAAGCGACCACCTTCTGGAGCACACATATTGGAGTGACAAGATCTGTAGCTCAGATATCAGTGGATATATTCAAAATATATAGATGACATTACAATCAAATGGCATAGGTATTTCACGAATGTGTCTTATTGTTCGACGGTAAGCGTCTAAAGGAGCCAGCGAATACAAAGCCAGGAGAGGATGTCATTCCATAAATGTGCTAAGTGTGCTACGAGGTGACCTCAAGAAAGCAGGACTCAAGTCAAGAATGGACCAGCATCACTATTGCTTGTTTGACACCAACAGCATAGCGCAACAACTGTCAAAGCGAATAACAGCTAAATCTTTAGATTTTATGGACAATTACATTATATCAGAATTAACTATTCACACGACATCTAAGTCACACTATTTGTGTCAGTGACTCTCTATATTAGATTTAACTATGCACACAACATCTAAATCGCACTATTTGTGTTAATGCCAATGCACGAAATCGTACAATAAATAGCTTGCCACCAATTCTACAATCTGCAGGCTCGCTTGCAACATCAAAATTCCTAATTCGATTGTGCTGAAATGGGAATGTGATTTGATCGAGACTGAAAACAGCAAATGGCTCGTGGCCGTTTTGGCGATTCCTATCAATGAAGTATAAATGACGTACTCTACACCCTGAATTGTTGTCTAGCACAGGATATTGGCATTTTGAAATACATTACTCAAGAGTGTCTCAATCGTACAAAGTAATCTCTTATCTTCGATTACATGGACTGCTTGTTACATAAGCTTTATATCAGTTCTATTTCTGGATAATACTAGGATTTATTCAGTGTCTCCTTTACATAGCAAGTCTTGGACTGCTTCGTCATTGTATCTTACCTCGCAGATAAATATGTAATCTCTCTCTCTCTCTCTCTCTCTCTCTCTCTCTCTCTCTCTCTCTCTCTCTCTCTCTCTCTCTCTCTCTCTCTCTATCTCTCTCTCTCTCTCTCTTCTCTCTCTCTCTCTCTCTCTCTCTCTCTCTCTCTCTCTCTCTCTCTCTTACTATGTGCGTGCGTGGTGCGTGCGTGCGTGTGTGTGTGTGTGTGTGTGTGTGTGTGTGTGTGTGTGTGTGTGTGTGTGTGGGTGTGTGTGCGTATGTCAATGTGTGCGTCTGTGCATCTGGAAAAGAATCTCAAAAACTAAAACAAAAATCTTGCTTGGATCAAATTCTGGAGCTACGAATATCTCTGGTCCGAGGTGTATAAAAGTTCAAGAAAATAAATTTCATGGCGGTAAAACTAGTATGAAATCTGAAAATCCAAATGATTCTGGAAATTCTAAAAAATCCCTGAAAATTATTACGTGACGAAAAAATGGCAGGACGCGAATTTCTAATCTCTGATTGCTCTTGGTGTTTATGATATACTTTCCTCTCGCAGGATAGATGGCATTCCCAGCTCAATCTGTTGAATTGAAATTATGGAATTTTCATTGAAACGGTTGAATTGTCTTGTTAGCATACACCAGCAATTATTCTGGAGATCCAACTTTAAGACAAATTTGGCAATGTTGTCAACAACCTTGGTTTAGAAGGTATATTCGAATTGATGAATCCAGTCGGCTACTCAAGCACATGACGTTACAATCGTATTGTGTAATTGATGACGTAGCTAAGTATGTCATAAAGTTAAGTTCATTAGTTGATCGAATTGTATATGTTTACTATATAATAAAACGTCTGTTGGATATAGAAATGGACGAGGCATAGATAAAAGTGGATTCATCCATACTGCCTGTGTCACTCTCTGAGAGGTCAATGTGATATGAGCTTAGTTTCCAGTATGAGTCATACCATGAAAATATACTGGCTTTGCAAAGTCAATATCATTTCTGTATATCATATACCCCCAATGTCTCTCACGCCAGGGCAGCGATCTGGCGACATTACACTCAGCTAAGTGATTAATTAATATTTTCCTAATACACTTTGGTCCCCATGATGCAGATTCGAATTTCACGCATTCTTTTTCGAACGACAAAGATGAAAATAAGACCATGCCGAGCAAGATCTATTTCAATGTTGCATAATTTTAGTGGAGACTGTTGATTATGTCTTGCAAAAAGCAGCACAATTTTTTACGGATATGATGAATTGTCCACCACTTGAAGAGATGAATAGAACAGAGTCGGTCATTATTAAGTCAAACCATTTGATAGCCTTTGCCGTATAGGCCCTGATTCAATAACTAATTGTTTTCGATCTTTCGGAGTATAATTTGTTATTAATACTATTCAATGTAAATAAAAAGTAATGCTGTACAAGGATACATAATGTCCAGATAGTGCGTCAATCAAAATTAGTGATTCTATGCTGTGTAGTTTGTAGACATATGGTGATGGCGGCTGGTTCAGATATCGCTGAAACATGCGACCAGGACGAATATGGATACAGTGTTGCCATTGCTGATAGCACGGATATCACGCCTAACTGGTGTTGATAACATAGAAGTGGATGTGCTTTATATATTAACATCGCATATACAGACATGTTATGTATTGGTGAAGTGAAGGATCGATAAAGGTCTAGTGTGTTATCAAATTAGATAAGTCAACTGCACCTGACCTTAGGTATTTGGCCTCTCGGCTTGAAACTTCATCTCTATCTGTAACATGCCACAAGATTTTTGTATGTGACAAATTTGGTGATTCTACATTGTCTATTCCGGTATCAACGTGGTTTCAAATTATTCACCATAATCGTGTAGCCGATCTGTAAATATAGTGTTGAATTGAATTGGTTAACTGATGGTGACAGATTGCAGACATTGGAAAACATTGGCTATACAACTAAGATTAGCAAAGGCAAAGAAAAAGTGTAATTAGCTGAATTAACGACTAGTGGCCCTACGTTGCAAAACTCCCAGAGCTGTCCCTGAGATTTATAAAAGCTGACAGATATTCAAACTCTTTTATTCTTCTACACTGAAGTTATATATCAGCTAGGCACTTTATGAAAGATGCTCATTCTAGCCGGCAGTAGAACACATCAAAGAAACCCGCATCACAACCACCAATAATCAGCAATCTATCATCCTGTAAGAAAATTTAATCAACTCATTTACAATTTATCTGCTAACATTTCCTAATTGAATGAGCTTGCTGGAGATTAAATCATATGATGACATGTTGCGGATCAACTTGAGACCCTGTTGAAGAGACATGTTTTTGAGGTTGTGATTATTTACCTTAAGAATCTCTTAGTAAAATAAGGTGTCATAAAATCTTTTAGTTTCATAACAATATGGCGTTGTCATTAAATCCACATCGTTGGATAATAACATGAAACAGGGTATTAATCTGTTGTGGAGTTGCGTTTAATGGAAGGATCCATTTCTAGCTACACGCCGCCCATTTCTCGCTAACCTCCGCCCACATTTACAAGAGCTGGAATGGATTTTAAAATTTGAAAGCGTACTTATCAATATTTAGATTTCACGGTAATTATACAAGTAAGCTGTTGAATATTCTGAAATTAATTTGACTGTTGGACTGTTGCTTTCTATGGCCGCAAGAGATCCCAAGAGATAAAAAATGTATGTCTTGGTTTATGTACATACATTGTATTCAGGAAAAATGAGGGTTGTGTGTATTAATGAATAATATACCAAAAGTGTGTGGCTTATCACCTTCCACACCAAGCTAAGTTTACGTCATCTTAGATTGCTATATTATAATATAAGTTAATAACTTGATCATGATACTCCTACTAACGGCGGAATATCAGGAGAGAAAATCGACACAAGGAAATGACAGAAATCTAAGCTCCGTACATCAGTAGAACTTTTAAAGTATCCTCTTGTGGTTCTCTTAGACCAGATAGACGGGGTCGACACTACAAGTAACGCGTAAGAAGAATATTCGCAATCCGGTATCACGGCAGATATTTTAACTGCTGTACAAATGAACGTTCATAAAGCATAGATTTACACCTAATATAATAATAAATAAGCGTGCCAGTTTAAAAATAAGATGTAGGGGGAGGGGCGGGGAATAAAGGAAAAATACGCGATTTAGATTCTGAAGTGACGAGCGCAAGGGCATTGTAATAAACATATAGCTCTTTTTGGTCATATGCTATTGCTTCTTCGCCATAAATCTACTGACAGAAATTTCGTGGAAATTTTACAGAGGTCATTTCTTAGATTGACTGACCTATTCACGATCTTTATAGCCATGAGTATGAGTCATTTCCCCGGAGACAAGAAATCGAACACTACATATCCAAGAGCAACACCAGCCGAGATAATGGGGGTATTTCCAGACATTGTTGAATAAACTGACGTCGAAACCACCTTCTCTGATTTCCCAAAGTGTGTGTTTGATATACATCCTTAATAAAGCATATAGACATTGGTTTCCTATGTGAATGTTAGATGCAGTTAAATCTGAATCATCATAAGGCTGACTTCAATTTCATATTAAATTTGCTCACTGATTTGGAGGGAGAGGTGTTATAACCTGTTTGTTTTCAAAACAATTGAGGACTCCAGTTTTTAGCTATGCCGTGCCCATATCTAGCTAAGCTCCACCCAAACTTTGCCCTTGTTGGAATTCATCGATCACTGAATTCCTGACTATCAATTTCCAGAAAACTATACAAGTAACCTGTTGAATATTTTGAAACTAATTTGACGGGGTGCTGCTGTTGCCTATGACAGCAATAGTTCCTATCAAATTAGTGTCAAACTATTCAACAGCATGTTTTTTTAAAATAGTAAAGACCTGCAATCCGTACAACCACGCTTAGTCCGTCATCAATTAAGCATTCTCGGTGAACTTAGCTACGTCATTCATGATGTAATTGATTATGGCGCCAGCATACGCGTCAACTAGTTGATTATGACGTCATGTGATCGATGGATAAACTGGAATCCTCCATTAGAATAGGTATAAAAAGAAATATGTAGACTAGTAGTCTAAGGCTCTCGTGGGTCAACAACGCGCTCAAAGCGCTCAAAACACACATCGTATTAGTTAGGATTTTAATGGTCAGGGTTTTAAAGAAAATAGAAATTAGCAAGAAAGAGAAGTGTATTTTGGTAAGTTTATGACTGAAATTTACAAAGATATCCTTCTGTTGTGCTGCAAATGGACATTCCTCAAGAGCACAGCAAATGCTCTTTTTGGTAGGATTAACCATGAAAGAGCTAATGGCATATGCAGGCTGAGAGAAGAGTATTTTGAAAATTGACCATTGGAATGACTAGCTCGTATACGGAGGCAGTAATGGCAATAATAAATTTTCAAAATATTATTTTCATTGCATGCAAATAGACATTCATCAAGATCACTGCAAAGCCCGATTTTGAACTGATTGATCGGTAAAAAAATTAAGTTGTGACAAAAAGGATTAAGGATGCATTGTCCTTAAACATATCATTTAAACAAGTCACGTATGTTAGGTTCCACCACCATGTACTGACTAATTGCTTATGCTCCAATAAGGGGATTACTGCAACCATTTTCATTGAACTACACCAAGCATCCTCGTGTATTAAAGAATGCCGAAGGAAACGTAGTTACGCTCGCTGCACGTGTGCAAGTGCGTTCCTATAGATAAAACCAATGCTATCCAGGCCAAACTACATTTGGTGCCACAATCTCATAAAACATTTTACGTCCTCCAGTATTGATTAAACATCTGACTTTACAACGTGAGCAAATTTCTGGAACAAGTGCCAAAAATCAGACAGAATTTCTACGCAGTTGCATAATACACTAAGTTGCAGTTATACGCTTATCACGTATCAGTACTCCTATAATACAAGGCTTGCATACAGTTAGCAATAAAATTAAAATTAAAATATTCTTTAGAACTTTTCTTGGGTTTAGTACTCTCTTCAAAGTTTAGATTGCGTGTAGTTTCATTAGTTAGTTTACTATGACTGGCACTAACTGGCCAATGCAGTTATAAGGGCGCCTATTCTCAAAAGAGAAGATATCAACAAAGGAACTTGCCTTTCCTTCGCCAATGATCACTCTTCAATCACACGCACCACCGGAAATAATATTATTCACCGACAGAGCGAGGCGTCCCCTCAAACCGGAAGTCATTCTGAAGTGTTGAACGGTTTCCAGCCTGGAGACGCAGCTAACATGAAGTCAGGCAATGTCATCCGTGCAAATTACACACGGTTCTAACAATAGCCATGATTGATAAAACGACATTTTGACATTAAACAGGTTTCCTTCTCTTTTCTCTAGCGCCTTCGTCCGGTAATTGAGAGTGAGAGAGAGAGGAGAGAGGAAGAGAGAGAGAGAGAGAGAGAGAGAGAGAGAGAGAGAGAGAGAGAGAGAGAGAGAGAGAGAGGAGAGAGAGAGATAGAGAGAGAGAGAGAGAGAGAGAGAGAGGGAGGGAGGGAGTGGAGGGGAGGGAGGGAGGGAGGAGGGAGAGAGAGGGAGAGGGAGGGAGAGAGAGAGGAGAGAGAGCGAGGAGAGAGGTGAGAGGAGAGAGAGAGAGGGAGAGAGAGAGAGGAGAGGGAGAGAGAGAAGAGGAGAGGGAGAGAGAGAGGAGAGAGAGAGGGAGAGAGAGGAGAAAGGAGGAGGCGAGAGTCGAGAGGAGAGGGGAGAGAGAGGAGAGAGAGAGAGAGAGAGAGAGAGAGAGAGAGCAAGGAGGGGGAGAGAGGGAGAGAGAGAAAGGAGAGAGGGAGAGAGAGAGAGAGAGCGAGAGAGAGAGAGAGAGGAGAGAGAGAGAGGGAGAGAGAGGGAGAGAATGAGAGAGAGGAGAGATGAGAGGAGAGAGAGAGAGAGGGAGAGAGAGGGGGAGAGGAGAGAGAGATGGAGAGAGAGAGAGAGCGGAGAGAGTAGGGAGAGAGAGAGAGAGATGGAGAGAGAGAAGAGGAGGGAGGGAAGAGCGGGGGAGGACGGAGGGAGGCGGAGAGGCAGAGCAGGCAGGCAGGCAGAGAGGCAGGCAGGCAGGCAGGCAGAGGCAGGCAGGGCAGGC